>OV651819.1:56432141-56629641 GCA_927349885.1 Psylliodes chrysocephalus
ATTTTTGTAATGTAATAAAAATCTTTGAGGCTAAACAATCTAATATTATATTTTGCATTTTTTCAGCTGTAAATATGGTATGAAACTATAAAATAAAAACAAAGAAATGTGAAATTAAAGAAGCTCTAACTAAAAAATATAACCAGAGGAATATACTCTTGCAGGCAAACTGCAAAAGAGTTGGTTTGTGTTTTTATCTTATAATTTATCTGATACACACACGTCGAATTTGTATAACAATTATTTTTTTTTAAATTAGTTATATGTAGTTGTTAAATTTTTAACTTAAACAAATGTATTGTTCATCTACAAACGAGTCTTCTTTCAGTTGTTACACAGTAAGAAATTGATGAATATTTTCTATTCAAGAAAATACATCTATGAGTATTACTGCCACCACCTCCACCAATATTTTCGTTTTCAATGATTACACAAGTTTGTTAATTGTATTAACATTAGATTGCCAGTGTAAATTCTCAAAACTCTTCTAGATCTGCCTACTTTCTGCTTCTATAGCAATCGATGGTCTAGCTATTCTTTTCTTAGTCCGTCTAACGTACAAAATCAATGTACCTGGATCAGTAGTACTTTTGATTGTCAGAAATTTCCATTTATCCGAAATTATTACACAGTTTACTGTACCAAATAAAAGAATTAAATGTTACAGGTCATTTTCTAACTGTTACAGATAAACTATTTAGCATATTTTCTTAATATGGCTGTGGACTACCTCTACTTTCAGGTGTGAAGATGAGCCAGAGGTAGTAAACCTGAAATAAATAAAAACAATTATTATAATATAAATGTTCCAAAAAGTAAACAATATTACTTACATGTTTATTTATATTATTTCGTTTAATTTTAATACTGCTCCTATCTATTGAAGTAAATGCTTCAATTTTCTTGGTAGGTATTTGCCTTCTACAAAGAATTGTTTCATGGTGGATCACATACCTTTTTACATAAGAGCAATAAGCATTTTCCTCAAAATGCTAAAAAAAGGCTTGTCTGGATGAAAAAACCGACATATCGAAACATACTTTTGATTTGGTGTGGCCTGCGTTAATCCAAGTCTCATCAAGATAATATATTTTTTGCTTTTCTTCTCTGTACCGTTTTATTTTTTGTGGCGTAGGACGAAAAAATTTCATTTTTGTCTAAAAGCAAACTATTTTTTCCTCGAGTTTTAAATTTAAAATTAAGGGTTTTGAAAAGCTTGTAAAATGTAGCTCGCTTAAAAGTAGACAAATATAGATCATCGTTGACTTCTTATAAAACCTTATCAATTGTTGGAAGTTAATTTCTAAAGAAGAATTGATGTACTTTGCACCTTATTGCATTTTTATCAAAATCATCCACAGAGCCACTAATTTGTTTATAAGGTAGCTTTCTTTTTGGTTCAGAAAATTTATGAATCTGCCTATACTCCTTCATAACATTAAAAACGGTTTTAGCGCACATCCCTGTTTTATCAGCAACTCTCCTTTCAACATCATGTACCAACATATCAGGGTTCTATAAAATTTAATGCTTATAAATATTAAGAACCATTTCTTTAGTACGGATGACCAAATGTCCCTTTTTCAGTCGCTTTTTAGAAGGAGTAAAAACATTTTTCTGGACTTCATCTGCTGCATCTCTGGAGGACATAGTGTCACGCAGCAATTACAAAATATAGTCAATTAAATGTCCATAAAATAGAGTAAAACATGTTCAAACTAACAACAACCACAAAAACAAAAAAATAAATAACACAATATAGGTATATCTAAACTATAATATAATGAATTATAATCAATCAAACATACAAAATGTCCAAACTAACCAACACGGTGAATGCTACCAAAACGCCGTTTATAATTATCCAAATTGAACTGAATTCGACTCTGACAAAAAATATTTGCACGTCGTCTAAATGAGTAACGACCGATTAACCAATAGAAGCGCAAAAAAATGTCACGTGAGCTGTTGCTGGATGGGAGAAATTGTTTTGACGCGGCGTAAATGAAATCTGAATAGACTTTAGCACATTAAATGCACTTATATTTAAGCTAGGCAAAATAAAGAACACTGTTATTATACACTTCCTAGTCATATAATCTGACACTTTGACTATGATGCAAAATCTAAATTATACATCGAATATCAAACTATACCATTAAATTTTGGCGTTGATATTTCGCTTTCATCAACACTGTATTTAAAACTTTCTACATAATTGAACTAATTTTGCTGAATTCCCTTGACAGACAAAAAAAAACAGAAGAATAATAGTTTGCAGGAAGACATCTAACACGAGGTTAAATCAAGCAATGTCATTTGACATTTGTCGCCATTTGTATGTCGGAATAATTTAAATTTAAATGAGGCGAGGCAGCATCAGTAAACAGTTAAACGTTTATCTAGTTGGACGAAAGTACTCGGGTACTCGAGTTTTACAAGCAATTAGCTGTAGTGGTACCCGGAGTGAGAACGCGTCGGTGGTGATAGGTACATCTCGTCTCGTTAACGCCTGACCATAGGTACTCACTTGGGTATCTAACTGGCAGTAGCGCAGCTCGGGTACCATTTTAACAAACCTCTAAAATGCTACTTATGAAATATCAAGACTCACAAATGAAAAAACATATATTCAAAATATTATTCTCCATTGAAGTCACGTACTTTTCGGTTCTTAATTAAATAATTAACTTGTAAGAATAATATATTTTAATAATTTTTATCTTTTTTTAAATTATCTGACTTATAGGGTTCGTACAGAATATTTGATAGATATAATCATTTTCAACTGCAACTGGAAATATTAAGTGTGCCACAAGACTCGGTTTTGAGGCCACTTCTATTTATCCAATTTGTAAATGATATTTTTTATTATTTTTATTATGTCATTCTGTAGGAAAGTATTTTTGATATTGAAATTACACGAGACTTTCCAGCTATAGCGCGCGCCTGAATGTTAAAAAGATCTTGGCGTTTAGTTTCTGTCAATATTTTTTGGCATCATTATTATTTTCATAAATTTCTTGACAAGAAATTTCGGTGTATGTTTAAATATATCAATTATTACATTTTGTCGGTACCAAAAGTACTGTAGATTAAAACATATATATTGAGTCGCTACTGACCCAAGTCCTCGATCAGAGTGGGCCGAGTAGGTATTACCAGAACATCCACACATCTCCTAATCAAACATCGTAGCAGTCGTGGGTACGATTTACGATCCATGGTCGTACCGCGCTTGATAATAACTTTTCCAAAAAAAGAAAAACGTCGGACCCGTTCACGGTAATGGCTTTTTAAGTGAAATCGGGAATTTTAATCTGTCACTTTATCGGTGACCGTATCTAAAGTGAGAGAGTACCGGTACCAAGCGAACGGTAGCGTATCTGGTTGTTAGTACTACCTGATGAATGGTCGCATGAGAAAGAGAATTACTATTTATTACTTCGGTAGTACTCTCATCTGTTCTGGGCGACAATGAGATGTCTACGGATAACGGATTGTGGTTGTTTATATTGGCAGTACTACCTGTTTATAATATTTGAATTGAATATTTTGAAGATAACATATTTGCCGTTTTTTCTGAGTGGTTTATGGTTTAAATTTGTATATATTTCGGTATCCAGTTTGGAACTTCTTCAGTACTTTTTATTTATTCCCTAGCGGCCAAATTAAGGAAGTTCGTATACCTATAGGTAAGTTTGATTACATTAACTTATTTTGAGCTCATAAATCTATGATATCTCCATGTATATGCAATTTCCGGACACCTTGTATAGTTATGATGAAAACCAAACAAGAATGTTTGCAAAAAACTACAGTAACATCTGCAAATCTAATGATTTCACCATCTCAAGAGAAATAAGATACCTATAGATACAGTAAATAATATTGGACCCGGAATGTCAGCCATATTTCGTACTTATTATTTCTGTCTAAATTCATCATCCCAAAATTATACATCCATCATAATCATAGTGCTTTTGGGTCGACAATAGCAATATTTGACGAAAGCGCCATAAGAGAAACTTCAATAGTCGGTTACGACGGTAACCTACAAAGTTTTTTGCTGCCACAAAAAAAAAGAATCAATCTGTTCTTTAACTACTGACGTTTCTCACAAAAGTAAGAAAACCGAGTAGTAAAACGTATAATTTGTAACGTGTAATTTTTTACGAGATACCCCAGAAAGGCTTCATTAGAGTCTTTTATAAATAAAAACAAAATAAACGTATACGAGATTCGAAAAAAGAAGAAGAATCAAGAAGAATCGAAAGCTGACTGTGGTTTTAGTTTACAGCCGCAAATGAGGTGCTTCGGTATTTTTAATAGTCGTTAACTCGGTGGGTTTTAGGTTAGAAAAACAAGATAAGTGTTGTAAAAGTATAAATAAAGATAAAACTATATTGTCATTCATTGGTGACGTTGAAATATTGGTAAATATTTTACTTTATTATTTTTTATATAAGAAAATTAATTTATACTTATTTGTCCTTAAAATAATTTTATAGTTACCTTCACTGATAATAATAAAGGTACTAATATGAATCACTTTTTGTGATTGGGCCACAGGGATCGATTTTAATTAGGTATTTGATATATTTATTCAAACTGAGGATTACTAAAATTATTTCACTGGTATTGATATTATTATTATTATTATTATTATGATGATTAATATCAATCAAATGAGCGTACAGTTATTAATCTTGCAGATGATCAGTATAATGTTTTTAAAATTAGAGTGATAATTTTAGTGATTGTAGTAATCTGTTTAATAATTAACGTCTGAAGAATAACTTAATTACTTCTGGATATTATATAGATGTTTACAGTTATCAAATAGGTACATTTCTAATTATATTAAACTAATTACTTTTTTAATTCAATTAATGCTAGAACGATTGAATTTCCCGCGTAAAATCTTCCATCCTAGAGATCTTTCTGGATTTAGTCAGTTACAACGCTGACATCTTTGGGTGCTAGTTTCTTAGCCATAATATATTATGTATATAAATGTATATAAGTGTGGTATGTGTAAATATAAATCTAAAGTGTAGAGTCATAGTAATAATTATATTGAAGGTGGGAAAAAAGAAAGAAAACAGGTCCTTTATATCTCACAAAGAAATTTGTATTCGAACGGCGACCGGTTTCGAAGTTTGTTAACTTCATCATCAGGCACACCTAGTGGGTAAGAGAAAAGGGGGAATTGATAAGTTTTAAGTCAAAAAATTAAAATTAAGAAATGATGGAATATTGATTTAGCTTAAGTGAAATTACCAAAATAATCTACTAATACTACCAATATTTATTTATTCACACTAATAAAAAATTATTAACCAAATTAATGTACTAACTGAATGAAAAAGCCGGAAAATGAGTAAAAGACGAAAAGACTAAAGGGAAAATATTTGTTAATGAATATTGAAAAAATATGTTGGAACAAACCATCAACACCAAAATGATAAAAGATAAAAAAATGACTAAATAATAATAAAAAACACAAAAACCTCACCATAATCTCTTATCTACTAAGGGATGAAATTACTGAATTACAATCTTGAAGGAATAGAGGTGAACTGAACATTTATTATTTAAACAAAAACAGCATATGTATTTGTCAGGTGTTAAAAACATTAAAATGGCACATGTTAAAATAACGATATTAAAGATATTAATGAACCTACATTACAAAGACAAAAAACTGCAAAAGTTTTTAATGTTTAAAAAAGCAAAATGGATACTGGCAATGAACATTGAAACGGTTTGAAGGATTTAAATTTAAAAAATAATTTTTAATTTATAGTTAATGAATTTCAAAAAATTATGTTTATTATAAGTAACGAAAATCTCCACTAGGTGGAACTACAAAAAAATTAAAAATTGAAAAATGTGGGGACATAAGCCGAAAAATTTGACAAAATTTAATAGTTTTAGTTTAAAAATAATATTTATTTATCTAAACCAATGAACAAATTACTAATCTGGGGGGAAAAATTTTTAATTTTAGAAGGAGTTGGTACAACTGTGGCAACGAAATGGCAGATTTAAGAAAGTTTGAAAATTTGAAATTTGACAGTACTATGGGAAAAAAATGAAAAACCCACGTGTAAAAAAGATTATTGGGGAATTTAGAAATGACTAATAACAAAAAAGGCAATACTAATCAGCGAAATAAGAAATGAAAAATGAAGAAGGAATATAATTGTTGTTGAACAAAAGTTGTTTTTTATTTAAAGCAAAATGGAGAAAATAGGAGAAGATGCTAATTGGATCTGTGCATTCAAGCAACCTCCTGTGGAGGCTTTAATATCTCTCATTATTTCTAGGTTTTCAAAACTATTAAGAGAAGTAGATCTATTAAAACGTTGTGTAAGATTTTGAAATCTGTTAAAGAATCAAAGTCATGTTCTGTGTCTGTAAGATGGTTGGCAAAATGAGAAAAACCAGTATGATTTCTCTGGAAAAAAAATTGTGATTTTACGTTCAGTTATATAGTTGTGATTTTCATTTGACCCTATTTAAGTAGGGCTCAAAGTTATTTAAATCTAAATTACAAAGTTGATTTATATCGTAACTAAACATTTCACATAACCTTAACTGAAGAAATTATAGAGTCCGATAATAAATGTAATTTAGATGTAAAAAGTCTTTAGTTAAGTACAGTTACAATTTTTAAATAATGCAATTGAAACTTGTTTTGATCAACTTTACATTTTATTTATCTATATATAGGTGTCATTTATTTAAATGTGTTTTTCAGATGGTTTTAACTGTATCTTGGTGGTATATAAATTACATGACTCTCCAATTTTTATAGATATGTTAACTGAACGCATAATTACGACCTTCGAAAATTCTCACAAGAGGTGTCCCTAATTTACAGGTAAAGCTCAACTGTAATTTGCAGTTATAAGCAGCTGACAACTATGTAGTTTATACTTAATATTTCTCTAATTTTCATATAACTTACATTTATGTTTTTTAACAACCTTGAAATATACAAAAATATAAATGAATCAGATATTTAATATCCAGAGATTAAATTTAAATGTAATGCTTTAAATTATCACAAAGTTTCGCATGACCTAAGTAATAGCTATACTGAAGACCTGTGAATTTAATAGGAAAATTTCGGCATCATTATGGTGTTTCTAAGTTCAGGAGTAACTAGTAATTTGTATTGTTAATGAACATGGTGTGTTTTAAAACTTTTAAAGTGATTTTAGTTTTACAACGGTTTTAGTTAATAAGAAGAATGTTGATGAGCTAATCAAAGATATACTAAAACAAATTCAAATGGTTGATACATATGTTCAAAGGTAATCCATGTGTTTTTTCCTAGCCAGAAGGTCTTTATAAATAATTAATTAATTAATTAGTAGTTTCGGTAGATATGTCTGTGACGAAATTACACCATTGAGTAAATTTTATGTTTATAATATGACCTTTTTATTTTAGCTGCATTTGTAACAACTTATAAGAGATGACAAACTTTTGGTCTGGCTTCTCTTTGTAACACTCAAACACACATGATATTAAGTGACTATTAAAAGGAAGAATGTAAAAGTCATATTTTACACATACCTACATATTTAGAATCATTAAACTCATGTGACCAATATTTAAATTTTCTTTTAATAAGTTTGTAATTCGCCTATTTGAGATAATCTTTTACAGGATCAATTTCTTTTTTTTAATTTTTTTTTGTAATACTTTCTTATTTTTCCTATTATCAGATGACTTTTCTTCAAACTTTGATTTTAGTGTAAATAAAGTTTTCCCTTTTGTCCTAGGTATTTTGTCAATTCGTTCTTCACCAGTTATGTTTTATTTGTTGGAAATAGATTGAAATATAACACTGTGGAAGAAGACTTTCGGCAAATACCAGCCCCCCTTTTGGATATGTTTTACTAGATTTTCTTATTTGAAAAATAAATAACTTTGCGGCATACTGGAAAACCCATTTTAGTTATGGATTTTATCCATCAACTGCTTCTACAACTTCCCTAATACTGGATTTATGCCGAATTGTTATTCTACGATTCTCGTTAAATACATCAACAGCTCTTAGGCTGTATAAAGCCCATTGTACATCCTCCAGTAACATACAGAACCTGCCTCTCAACTTATCAAAACTTGCTGGTTCCGCCATCTTTCTAGTTCATCAAACTTCTTTAGGGTATCAACTCGTCAAAAACCTACTGGTTGACGCTGGGGGTGTCAAGAGATAGCCAGCCTCACAGGTCAAAGTTCTGCAAGTTAATAATGTCGCCGAGAGGTGTCTATAGATGCTCCATTTTTGGCTGGCAAACATTTGGTGGTCTTCTACCACCCCGATGGGTAAATGCCCGGGTGAAGTCATTTTATGCGCCAGCTCTACATGGCAAGAATAAATATATTGTGGCAACTTTTGGTATACACATGCTCCTTTAGTCGCCAGTCAATTTACCATGTGGTCAAAATATGATCATGAGTTTTCTATTAGTGGCCATCACTTAGCCAAAAATGGATCATAAGTGTTCTAAAATTAGCCATCACATAGCCACACATGGCTTAAATGCCACTCAATTTAACGCTTGTTCCAGATGAAATTAAATATTTCTGATTTCATAGAAATATTCTAAAATCATAAGCGTATAACCTAACAAATTTGTTTATTGTATTTCATTTAAATTTTAACTATAGCTTAACTAAAGATACCTTGTTTCTTGTCAATATTGGTAAGAAAACATCTTAGACATGACCTTGTCAAATTTAGTTGTATTTCAATATTAACTGGTTCATCAGACAACAATGCTATTCGTACCAAAGTAATGAGAGATCTTCGATGTTGTATATTTGTTATTCCCTTGAATAGACTGCAGATATAGGATTTGTTAGAATATAATATTTGCCTAGGTGGTCACTAACGGTGAAGTGGCCACAAATGGTGTTCATACTAAAGTAATTCTAGTAATCCTCAGTTTGACTAAATAGATCAAACACCTTATTAAAATCGATCTCTGTGGACCAATCCAAATTAGTGATTCATATTAGTACCTTTATTATTTTCAGTGAAACAGGTAGCATTCAAAGAAAGTAGTTTTGAGTAAAATACTTTAATAAACAGTAATGAACGCCCCGGTTGGATTTAAATATATTTAACGGTTCTCAACTCTGATCAGGTCTGTTTTCAACTGCCACCTTAAACTCCTAAACGCAAGAACGTTACTGAATAAATTAGTACTTCATCTATCTACCCTTCTTTCAAACAAACAGTATTCGTGGATGTAGCTTCTGTGACATATTATGTTCGAAGATAAAACCCATGATAGTTCCAAAACAAGGCAATATAAAAACGCCTAGCATATTTTATCTAAACAAAATCCCATTTATCACATGCCGTGTTGACACTGAAATACCCACGGAACCCGAAAAGTGAGCCGTACCGCCACAACACGGTATACATCACAGAACGCGAACGCCGCATATGCATGGCACGAAACACGGAACAAGAAATGTGAATTTCACACTTCTGATTCCGGGATCCAGTGGCCCAATTGTTTAACCTCAAATTTAATTTATTAATGAAGTTGTACACACAGATTTTGAATATTAATCTTCGCAATTAGGAATTTGCGTGTACAACTCGAAAGGAAAAGGCTTTCGGGTGTTAGGTGGTACACGTTTTGACACTTAGCACGGGCCCGTGATCATTAGGATTTATACGATATGACTGGCCGGTTTAGATAAAGAAAACGGGCCTTTTGCGGTCAAGAGGCACCTACACGGTTTGGATATTATTATTTTTTTCGCTGTGTTTTAAAACTCAAATTAAATTAGGACATTGATAACTTAAAAAAGATGATAAGTCGAACCAGAATTTATTTATTTATTTTAAATCAATGGCTTAAAATTTTTTTCAAATTTTAACCAAAATTAGCCAAATATAAATATTATTTTAATACCCGTAATAGTCTTTTTTTTTCGAAAATATTTTTTTTATAAATAACAAATTATAGCTGTGCACTTTATTTTACAAAGTGACTATAAAATATGATATTTTATCGGAATCTGAAATTAAAATTGGGGTTCCCTATTTAAAATAAGAAAATATAAATGAAAAAAGAAAAAACAGAACTGTAAAACAGCCTGTATCGTTGGTGTGGGATATGCAAAAAATAAAAAATAAAAATGTTTATTGCTGCCTTGTTTTATTATGCAAAGAGAATTACCAAACCAAAATTTGGAGCAATTGGAAAATATTTAGGAGTTGAAAAATAAAAAGTTAATATATTTCATTTCTCGTTTCTAAAAGTTCAAGAACAATCCAACGCTTGCCTAAACAATCGGGATAATTGGAAACTGAGAAAATATGTGCGTACACTGCACCTGAAAATAGTTTAAAGACTAGTCTTGTGGAATTCCAGACACTCGAAAAAATTTCTTCGCCTGTTTTCAGTCAAGGATTTGGAGTAATAGGGGGTCCAAATATTGCTTTAATTAAGGGTTTCAAGAAACACCGGCCTTAGATTGTCAAGGACATATATATTCTCAAGGAAAAAATGATCTATGACTTCAATAACCAAACAAAAATGCTTTGGGAAGAAATAGTTGGATATTATACTGTCATTTTAAAGGACCCACATACGTCAAAGCAGTCTGAAAATAACTACTTAGTGCCCTTGCATTTGTCTAATTCCTTTTTTTTTAAGGTAAATGCCCAGAAGGTCTGTATAATGCACGTTGGATAGCAGAAACTAATTATTATTTAAAAAATAATTGTTCATAAATCAGTTTACTCTTGAATCTGTAAAAGAAAATAAAGGAAACCACTATTATTTAGTACAATAATTTAAAAAATCAAAAATGTATCTACTAACTGGTTGAAAATTCATAAAAATAGGATAAAACACAAAAAAGTTATCAATCATCAAACGTCTAAATTTTGTGCCGGGGAGTGTAGTATATAACTTTTTAGTTGCAGTAAGAAAAGTTCGCTAAAAGTTAATTATTTTTCTCCGTGGTATCTTTTCCTTTCTGTTCTGATAACTATACACTGCACACGCGCACTGTTCTCTGCTTTAACACACTTTCACATTACTAGTTCAAATGATTTGGTCCTTCTGAGCCTTCTCATTAGGTATCGGTTGTCCAGGAACTGTAGAACTTCTCAGATTTCTGTGTAGCTCTTCTCGATGGTCAAGGAGTCCATTGGCATTCCGCGTTACAAAGATTAAGTCTTTACGCTCCAGTAAGGATGTCTAGACGTTTGGAGGAAAGTTTTTTAAACTGGTAATCGTATTAAGCATAGTCATTATTTGGTTCTTTGAAGATTCGTTTTCAGTTTGATTAGATCTGTTATTACTAGCCACGTTTGAGTATGTAAAATTTGCTATTCTTTGTGGATTATTAATGATAGATCGTCTAGTTTGGGTATTATTTCTATTGTGGTTAGTTTTGCTTACCTATTATTTTCTGCATTGTATCTCCTTTGCCACTTCATATCCGCTATAGCCTGCTGGATGTGCTAGATTTCAATTTGCGCATTTTGGTGGTACACTTGTCGGCTTATCACAATCTCCTGTTAGATGGCTTTTGGCACATTTAGCACACACTGGTTGCCTATTACTAAAATGTTTAGTATGCTCATATCTGAGTCACTGTTTGCATTGTGGTATCAATTTTGGGCTTCTCACTGGCTCAGTTTGGATTATTCTGTTTTGTAATGTCTTAATTTCATAAATCCTTTTAATCTCTTCACAGTTTTCAAATGTTAACATTAATAGCCGCAATGGCTTTTTTTGTAGCAGTTCTTGTAACTTGATTTCCTCTTTCTTCTTCTTTAGTTTCTCTCCTTTGGATATTAACCACATCCAAGATTTTAAATTCACTGTGCTTTAATGCTTCCGCTATAATCGAAGATGACAATTTAAATGGAAAAGATATAAATATTTGTATGGCAACAATTGAGGAAGAAGGCAGCTAGGAAGATTTTATTGAAAGTTGACTGTTTACAAATTAAATATGTTTAACAAAGGATATTATACTAAAACCTTGGACAAATAATGAAATTAAAATTTCCACGCCAGTAAAATTTCAAGATTTTGATGTTAAGATAAACGAAAAATGTTTGGTTAAAAAGGAGTAGTTGGACAGTTTCTGACAGAAAATTTAAACTGTTTTTAACAAACTTTAACAATAGAGATATAAAACTATTGAAAGGCACAGCAGTTGGATGGTACTCTGTAATAGATTTTGATGAAAACGAAATTCTTATTTTATATACGGTTCCAAGTGAAGATGAAGTTACACTTGCTGATCATCATTTAAGTCAGAATTCTGGAAACAATTTGAGGTACTGCTTGAAGATTACAACGATATTTTTTCAAAATCTACTTACATTTTTCCGGGCACCCTTTCTTCAATGAGGAGGCAAAACATCCTGTTTTAACTTTTCACCCGATCAGTGACCCCAGACCGAAGCCCCATGTAAGAATGACTCCGTGTTACCTCTAAATTCCCCAAAGTATTTTCATATTGCCTAATTGCTTAGGTTACAAAAATTGCTGATAATTAAAATGTTTTGTCAAATGGAATCATCAATGTACTGGGTGTCTGAAATTTATTTATTTAAGTGATTTCTTATTTAATTATTTTATAACGTAACAATATCACTCTACCTACATTGCTATTTAAAAAAATTCAAGATGGCGACGGTATGTTAAATAGTCATTTTATTTCTCGAAAGATCTTGAGATCAATAATAACTCTTGGGAGAGACGTAAGTACCAATCACGATTGTTTTTGACAACACCATTACTGCTATAATATTTTCATTATTTAAAAGCGTAAAATTACGAACACATTTTCTAAAACCCTTCATTAAACCGTAACAATCTGGGTGACATTTTAGAAAAATATCCTAAAATACCTGGAAACCCCAGGAAACGTTGCTTTAGAAAATTACGGTGAATATGAGTTACATAATATGTAGCGTGTTACAATTTGGGACATTATTACCACAGCATTTTCTGGCATTCTCATTAAATCCTACTCTATAGGAAATTATGCAAAAAAATTTCCCCGAATTACGAAAAACAGACATATATGTTATACATTATCCTTTATCGTTGGTTAAGATCTAGACGATATTCCGCGAGATATTATGCAAAAATATAATTGCTTATTTATTATAAGACCATAATGCAAATATTTGTCACGATTTCTCTGATCTCGCGGTGGTTTTACACCTAGAATTTGCATCCCAGGCCGTTCATTACCGCCATATTGGAGGCTAAATCGCCCGAGATTACTAATTTCGCATAATGATATTCATAACTTCTCATATTCCCTGGTGTGCTCACTGTAATTCGCTGATCATTATATTTTATCTAGCCACTCGCGGTTTAATTCTCTCCGCCGTACTTACACTGGAACAAAAAGCTGAGGTTAATAGCAGCTGTAAAGGCGCATCTAAAGTATATATAGGTATGACGTGAATGTAAGTCCTAAATTTTAAAGTTTCATGGAAAAACTATGGTCATGCTATAAGCAATATTGAGAAATTTCACTAATTACGAGATAACGAATGAAAAAAAATTTACTACTTTATATTATTCTTCTAAACAAATGTGAAATGAACTAAACAGATTAGGGCCAAGTTCAAGGCGTCAATGACAAGTAACGGCGACTTTTTTATCACAAAAAATAAAGCCCTGAACGATAATATTTTCAAAAACTGTCTTTAAAATGGGTTCAAAATACTGTAAAGAATGGTGAAAAGTATATAGTTTGTTTTACTTTTAATGCATAATATTTTAATAAGTGATATTTAACAAATATTTAAAAGTTATAGACTTTCCATCATTTTTTATAGTATTTAAAATCTAAAACGCAAAATACAGTCTTTTATTTTTGCCTGATTATTTCAGGAATCTTGTGTTAAGATTTAAAAATGTACTACCCATAAGAAGCTGCCATCTGAACAGACGGAATAGACACTAAAGTGAAAAATTGCAACATCGCTCCCCTATGCAGACGAATGTAAAACCGGCTTAGCCCAATTTGACCTTGTTTTTGTGTGAGGGGAGCGGTGCTATGTGGGGTAAGGTTTCTAGTAAATAAATTATTCTATAAATGGCATTTTCTGTTTGGAACACAACACAAATATGTTTGTTTTGAAAGTTTGACGTTTGTGGTTTGACTTGTCATTTTAATTTTATGGACTTTAATAATATAAAAGATAAAATATACTTATTATTTATATATATTATTGTAGAGGGGACATCAAAATAAACTTTTTTGCCTAATAAATATGTGTTTCAAAAACGAAGCATTTTCGGACATATTGTTCAGATGTAGACGATCAGAAAGGTCAAAGGCTTTTGATCGAATAGATCATAATACTCTTGTAAGGAAATTGGAAAGCTTAGAGTCGCTGTTGAGATTATTTTCGTCTTACCTAAATCATCGTTTTAATTATGTCTATTACAAGGGATTTTCATCCTCACCATTCACAGCAACATCTGGAGTTCAACAGAACTTCAATCTGGGTCCACAATTATTTAGTATATTTATAAATGACTTGGCAATATACTTAACATGCAATCACTTGATTTTCGCTGCTGACTTAAAAATATTTACCTCAATCTCATCAATTCAAGACTGCCACTTTTTACAGACTCAAGTAGGCATCGTTGAAAATTGGTGTAATGAAAACAAGCTGTTTATGAATGTAAATGTAAAGTATGTTCCTATACTAGAAGTATTAATAAGGTGGAGTTTGATTATTTATTTAACGGCCTACCTTTATCGACTTAAAAATTTAAGATTTAGGTAAATTATTCGACCAAAACTTTTTCGGATTTTATTCATAATACCGTTGCTTCTGCGTTGAAAAGCTTAGGGTTCTTAATTCGTAATACTCGTTCTTTTACAAACTCTCAAAGCTTGGAGATTCTTTACTTTTCTTTAGTTCTTTCCAAGCTAGAATACGCATCTCTTATCTGGGACCTTACTTACAATATTCATAAAAAATCATTGGAAAATGTTCAAAGCGATTTCTCAAATACCTAAAAATGGGCTGTATCCCATTCGAGGTATTGAACAATCTCTGCTGCTTTCGAGGTTCAGCATACCATCTTTGGAAAATAGAAGGGTAGTTTCCAGTGTGACATTTCTTTATAAAATGTTACATAACACTATTGATGTACCATGTTTGATAAATCAAATAAATTTTAATATTCCCCAAACAGCCATTAGATATCATAAAACATTTTATGCAGCAAGTATTTGAACGAACTTGGGAATAAATTCGCCTATAACGCTAATGTGCTCAAATTTTAATTAATTTTGTTCTAATTGTGATATTTATTTCGACCATTAATTGTACTAATTTGTAGCTAACGTATTTATGATTCTTTCTTTCCTTTTTTTTCTTGCTATTAGTTGCTAAAATTATTTTCTGTCGAAATATTATGTTTGTCATTTATTTCATGTATTTTGTCCTGTAAATGGATTAATCTGTTAGGCAATAAAATTATTTTTATTTTATTAGGCAAAATTATTTTTATTTTATTAGGCAAAATTGTTTATTTTGATGTACCTACCACCTTTAAAAGTTTGTCAGTATATTAACGAGAAATCCTATATAATTCCTAAAGAAAAATGTTTTTTGGAATAAATTCTGAATTCTATTTATTGATATTTGTTATTTTTTAGGTTCAATGACTCAAAACATGATGATCAGCTACACCAAGAATATCCTTGATACTTAAAAAAAAATGGTATGAGATTAAGCTGATTTGATGCTACGTGGTGCGAAGACGTGGCTTGTATGAATTTGAGGAATCAGTTAATCGAAAACAGTGCTCAAAAATAAATTTAAATCTGCATAGGCATCGTAGATAGCCATATTCCGTACCACAATACTTCATGATGAGATTTTATCGGCTAAGTATCATTCCTCTGTAATGTTTTGTATCATTGGGAACATCAACATTGTAAACAATTGAAGACAGTGGTGCAAAAAGGGGGTAGCTTCATTTTTATTAATTTTTCAGGAGAAGGTAAAAGCAATCTAAATTTAAAAATATTTAAATTTTTTTGTACATCAGGATGTAGTTTAGTAAAGTATACAATATTGGGTCAAAATTTTATACTTTTAAATAATTTAGAAGTACAGCATTTAAAAATAAGTTGAGGAGCTGTCTCCTTTTTGCACCGAACTGAAGTAGGGGACAAACATATATTTCGTATAACCCCTGTATAAATCAACAGAGCTGCCTCGTTCTTACACGATTCAAAAGAGAGTCCTTTTATTAGTATATTCCACTATAAAAAGAAGAATACTATAAAATTTTGCACCAGTGTCTTCAATTATGACCAAGGTTTTCTAACCTTTTCCCTAGGTCAGAGAGAATAAATGAAAACTAAATAATGTATAGTAATAAAGATTGAAAATATATATACTTTTAAGAGTTTTGTTATGTCGGCCATAGTTTTATACCAAAAATTAAAATAAACTGAAATTATACATTAAAAATACATTCATAAATTTACTATATTTATAACATTCATCGACTCTTTCCTGGCTTAAATATTACTTATCTATCTAATCAGCTCTGTTCCATCTATTATTTTGCCTTCAGTGTCCTTCTGACACTTCCATTCGTTCTTATTCAGTGTAGTATGCATAGTTTTCAGAATATCAAGTGTTATACCTATCTGATGCTGGGTCCTGCAAAGTTCATCTTCAGTACATCTGCTTATGTGACATCTATATCGATGTCAAGTTTGATTGAACAACCGTTTCTTGCCTATTACTTTTATACTTAACCAGAACTCGCTTAGACTCGGACGCAAATGTCTAATTCGGCCAAAACACAGCCTTGGTACACAAATATCTATTTTACAAAAAACTGGAGTAAAGTGTAAAATTATCTCTTGTCCAGTACTCTCGTATACACTTGAGTATTAGCCTACATTATTTTTGATTGAAGACGTATACATTTAAAAATAGTACCCCTTAATCCATAATATTCCAGCTTATCTAAGAGAATATTGGTTTTAAAGCAGTCGAAGGCGTTGGTAAGGTCACACATTGTTGCCAAAGACTCTTGAGCCATATCAAGGCCTTCAACCACGTTTTTCACCATTGCATCTAGCGCGTGAATGGTTGATTTATTTTTCTGAAATCCAAATTAACATGTAGATAGTAACTTCATACTCTCATAACATAAAACTAATTTTGATTTCAATATAATTTCAAATAATTTACTGATTATTGGTATAATAGCAATAGGTCGAAAGTTGTATAGACAGTCAACTTCTCCCTTTTTGTGTATCGGCAGTACTTTAGATATCTTCAGTGAGTCGGACCACTCTCCCTCTTCTGCATATTTATTAAACAAAACCAATTGATATATAATAATAATACGAAATAAAAGAGTATGGATCAGTTTAAAAGTAAAGTAAAATAAATAAAAAAAAACTTTAAGATAAAGCTAAGCTTCAAAACAATTTTTACATTAACGCAGGTACAATAAATAAAAACGAAGATATATTAGAAATTTGTTATGGTGTCCCTGCTTTTATCAAAGACGTATATTTTTAATGATTTTTTAAATAAGTTCAATCTGTTAATCTGTTTCAGTTGCTCAGGAAGATTATTATAAAATTTAGGAGGTAAAAACAAAAACGAATGCTGACTTGTGGATTTTACCATTAAAAGGACAGTATATAGCTGTTGGCGGGTGTTGTATCTAGGCGAGATTTGTGCGAATTGTTTATTGCTGATACCTAATATTACAAACAAAGAAATATAGTTGTCGAATATCCAAGATTTTATGTTCTGAGTAAAGTGCATCAGATGGATATCTAGTAGTTTTAGAAAGATAAGTTTTAAGAAACGTCATCGTATAATTTCCAATGGTTTTAAATGTGTTTTTAGTGCACCTCTCCATATCTAGATTGGTATAAAGTTTTCAGCTATTTTTCGGGTAATATATATTTAAGCTGTTTAAATTTATACAATATAACTCTTAATTTGTTTGTTAAAGATGAAATGTGCAAATTCCACTTCATATGCTGGTCAATAACAACACCCAGATATTTTATTTTGTTTATCGGCAATGTTTCAAATAACTTTTCATTATTTATCTACTTATAATCGGTTGAATGTTGACAAAGTAAAAGAGTTACAAGAGGAGGGTAAATAGTTCGTTTTAAGTGTGTTTATTGTAAATAGTTTATACTCTAGATATTTATTAATTTCACGAAAATCACTTTCTACCTTTAGTTTCAATTCTTCCCAGGTGTCTGTTTGATAAAATATTGTACAACCAATTATATTTCCCGAGATACTTAATGGCAACCTACCATTTAAGTTTATATTAAATAATATGGGTCCGAGTACTGTTCCTTGAGGCACACAAGAATCAACCAATTCTGTGTCACTAGTAACATCGTCCACTCTTACAGCTTGGTACTTTTCCGATAAATAGCTTTCAAATAGTTTTAAATATTTGTCTCTGATACCTATATCTTCTTGAGACTGCAACAGTAGACGATGGCTAACAGTATTAAAAGCTTTAGACAAATCGATGAAAATGCATAAACATGGCTTGCTTTCAACAAGAGATCTAATAGCATCCTGAATTGACATTTTATCTGTCTGAAATAATTTTATAATTATCCAAATAGGAAACTAACCGAACTTTAATAATTTTTTAAATATTTTTGAAATATGACTTATCAGTGATATTGGTCGATAGTTATTTACGTTTGTAGGATCTCTTTTTTTAAGCAGTGGAATAATCATGGGCGTCGTTACACAATTCTATAGGGGGGAGCAACATTTTAAAAAAATTTAGAATGTTTATTAGTTGAAAAACAGAGAAATTGAAAACTAAAAGAGCAATACAAATTAACAAAAGTTTTTAATAAATAAAATAACCCAACAAAAAAGACAAAACTAAAATAAAAAAAAACAAGAAACTTAAAACACATATTTCTAAAAAACAAATAGAAGGTGTGAGATAAAAGAAAAATATGAACAAGGAGACAGAGCCATACATAATATATATAAAAAAATAAAATATTTATACAATTTTTAATGGAATTAAAAAATATATATGTTGATTTTAATAAAAGTATATAGATTTGTAAAACAAGTGAAAAAATTAATTATTATATATTTTTATTAGGTAGTTCAGCTAAAATAAAAGTAGTATAATCAATAATAATACATAGGCAGGCTACGGTGGTGTAGGTGTCTACGGCGCAGTATTCATTTGTCAGCCAATTTTCTGGTAAAACGAGACACGGTTTCAGATCATACGGAAGATCATGTGAATTTATTTGCATGATTCTCTATAGGATTTGATGGATGGCATATTAGCAGAAATTTTATTTCTGTTGATATGACATCCAGATTATTAAAATAAAATCACCATGCATTACCGTTTTCGATGACGGTAGGTGGGGTTTCCGGGTTTTCCTCACCTGTAAGTCAAATTTCACCATTAACTATCTTTAAGTCGTCCCGAAGCGCCACAGCAAATAATAATAATAGCCGTCCCTTTCCCCGCACAAGCTCAGCTTTTGGAGTTAAAATTCACTCATAAGGGGGTGAATTAGGGAGAGAATTATTATTATAAGATTATATATTTACGAGAAAATGTATATGTTGCCTAAGCCTAATAAGTTAACATTGTAGAAAAGGTTAAATAATGTGAAAACAAAAACATTACCATTATATAATATCGTACTCTCAAAACGTATTAACAAAAATAATTGGTAAATTTGCGATTGTAATTCATATTTTCTTTATTTTTAGTTCGAAAGAACCCATAGAAATTAATGAATAAAATTGGTTTCCTATCAATAAGTCACAAGATTGCATTTCAGCCACATACAATAATCAAAGGCAGAAATCTAATCCTTGCTCAACATTTAAAAGTTAAGGGATGTTGAACAACATTGTAAAATAATAATTTATTGTTTATTTAAAACCTTTCAATTTTCTGATGTCTACTATTTCCAGTATTACTGTTATTATTACAAAAATAAAGGTTTTTTCTTCTTATTGTACAGCTATCCATTTATTTCTTTGATTTAATTTTCATTTTGCTACAAAAAATTTATATAATTTACACTGTTTTTCTGCTAGTATTTTTACAATTTACAACACAGCAACTGTTATTGCTTTATCGTCTTGGACAAATTTCGCTTGTGTTTGATTTTGTAGGTTTTATTGTGTTTTTTCGTGGTTTTTAGTAGCATTGCTGCATTTAGTTATTGTCAAGTCAATTAGTGTCAAAGTCATAATAAATACATCTTTTAATTTTCTTCTCTTATTTACAAAGAATATTTTATTTCTGTGCTAATTTCACGTAATAATACGTCAATGCGCGTGCGCCCATACTTAATTTAGTACTAAAAATTGGTATCGTTGCAAAAGGAAAAAAATATTTTCAGTTCTAAATTTAGTACTAAATTAATAACTTGATTTAGGGCTAAATTTTAGTACTTAATTTAGTAATGTGACATACAGCCATTACGCGTTGTATAGTCGTAAAAGCCAGGGGGGGGGGCAACTGCCCCCCCTTGCCCCCCCAAACGACGCCCATGGGAATAATAATGGATTTTTTAAAACAAGATGGAAATATTCCTTGATTTATGCATATATTAAAAATATGTTCCTGCGGTTGAGAAATAAAGTTTGATATTAACTTAATCGTTTCTGATTTTATCTTATTGATACCGACGGCCTACTTTTTCTTTAATTCCCTAATTGCTTTTTGTATTTCATGTTTCTCTATAGGCATAAAAAAGAAGCTATTTGGAATAAGTCTACACATAGGCACCTAATTTTGATTTGATTTATTTTTCTGCCAGTTTTTTTCCTACTTCTTTAAATCTGGTATTAAACTCGTTAGCTATACCAATTTTATTTGTTATTTCATTCAAATTATTTTTGTAATTTTCTATAATTGGTTTACTTCTCTTTGTATGACTGTTTGTTAACCGACTTCAAAAAAGGAGGGGGTTCTCAATTCGTCGCAATATTTTTTAAAATTTTTCTTTTTATGTATGTTCAGCGATAATTCTTTAACACAGTGTTCGATTTCAATGATTATTTTTTGTTAGAAAGGGGGTACTTCAGGGGTGGTCCCATATAAATTTGGCCAAAATCTAATAATTGGGTCCATGAGAAAATCCTCAAACTCTTTATTTTTTATGTATGTTTAGCGATAATGCTTTACCACCTTGTCCGATTTATATGATTCTTTTTTTGTTAGTAAGGGGGGTACCTCAGAAGTGGTCCCATATATAAATTTGATTAAGATGTGGTGATGGCATCTGCACGTTTTTAAAGTCGTTTTTTTTTAATTTTTAATTTCTAATACTTGTATAAATTTTGTTTTGTAAACATTCGTTCAGCTTTTATAAAATGTCAAATTGTTATTATTGGGATCAATAAAGTCTGTTGAATTTGAAAGATTTTTTTTTTAATAAAGAATCTAACTACAGATTCACTTTTACTAAAAATTTAAAATTCTTGAGTTTTTCCTAGAATTATCATCCATCTAAAACTCGGTATAAAGGTAAACCTACAATATATTTTTTAAATTTATTTTTAGTGGGATTGCACCTAGAAAATCGTTTTGTAAATTTTTTCATTGGGTTAAAAGACAATGGGCAAAAATGTATGGGAAATCGCCCCACCACCAATAAGGATTTATACACCAATTGAAAGATCTTTTAAAGGAGAACATTTATTTTTATTACAACTCATCTAAATTACTTGTCCGTTCTGAGTTATATCATCCAAAATGTAACTAATTGTACGATAGACCAGTGCTTATATTCTCTTATGGTAGTGTTAGACGAAGGTAATAGACAAACATAATAATACAATCATAAATATCGTTACCCTAGTTATTTAAATTCAGAGTCGGATTGGGACCTTCAGGGTCTATCATTCAGGGCCGATTCCTTGAAGAGAAAAACAATTAAAAAAGAAGATCCTCTATGCGCACTGATGATTTTTCTGCGGGTTTCTTCGCCTTTGTTGTTCTCAAGGCCCCACTATCTCAACGGAGGCTTACTGCCTGAACGAGAGCCCAATGTCTGAACGAAGGCCCACTGCTTGAACAAAGACCTACCGGTCTCTGGACCAATCCGATATTCAAACGAATATAAAGCCATTTATAGGACATACAGCGTGAGGCATTCTATACACGACGGTCTAGGGTCTAGACCACGATACACAAATACCGGTATTCTACTAATTTGACCGAATTTCGCACTTTCCGTGTATGACGTAACGTGGCATAAAGCAAACAGTATTTGATTACCATTTGAATAAGAATTATTTTTTATTAAAGTTTTATTTCCAATTATAAAGATATAATGATACGCGTTCATTTTTGGAATTTAAAATAAGAGCTAAAAGTGTTTTTTTGTGCTGTGTTCATTTTTGAAGTACTACCTATTTGAAGAATTTAAAGTTTTTGTGTTTCCCATTTTTGGATGTATTTTAAAGGGTTTACAATAAAATGTTGCGATTTTCTCAGAAATTTTATTGTGATAATTAAAAACATAAAAGTGAAATGTCCGTTTTTCTGGAGCCACTATTCCGAAATTTAATTTAATTATTTTCTCAATTTTTGAAATCTTTATAAAAACAAAATTTTGCGATTTATTGCCTTCAAAATTTGATTAAATTTTGAAAAAGTGGCTCCGGAGGAACATATTTTAGCTATACGTACATGTTTTTTATTTCACTAAAAATTAAAAAAATTATTACCAAAATTTTGTATGGCTATATTTCGTATTAGTTAGAAAATAGTTGCAAAAGTAACTTCTCCTTTAAAAAAATCCGCCAATTTTCAAATTAAATATAAAATTACGGGTAACTGCATTACCGACAGAGTAAGAGTTGATGGTAATACTGCTGTTAACTACATTACCGACAGAGTAAGATTAGTTCTACTCCTCCCCCCCACAGGTCGCTGCAAGCAAACATGTTGCCAAATTTCTACAAAGAAACGGCAACTCTTAATAATCCTTCTTCCATGATCCAGAGTTAATAGAGACGGATTCTAACAAAAAAAAAGACCTGTACTATGATAACTCGGAGCGGACATAATTGAGAGTAGTCATAATAAAACCAATTGTTCTCCTTACCAATATTTTCCATTTGGCATATAACTTACTTCTTTGGGCGTAAGGCATTCTCTTTTATTTTCTCGTTTACAACGATTTATCCATTTTCCATTATAGTTCGTTTTCGGTAATGAATGAAATATTTATTTTACGCCAGGCATTGCAATCTAAAACAGATAATGCTTTAGAAAATATTGTTCTATATTTTATTGAGAAAACTTACCAGATCTATTCAAATTACAAGTTCGTTCGTTCTAAAAATTCATAAATAATTCCTAGATTCTCTAAAATTGACATTTTTTTTAGGTAATGGTATAATCGCAATCTTAAAAATTTAGTAAGCCAATATTAGAAGAGCTCGTGCTTCAATTAGGTACCTTAAAACGTTACTGTCGAAGCACCTCAGAGTCTGTATAAGTGAAAAAGCTTGCAGAGCACCCGATAACGAGCCAATAAATTTTCATAATCCTTCCTCGCCGTCCCGCAATAAATCCCGCGCTGAGTGATTACGATACCGGAGTGAAGATATGCAGAGCGGTTACAAGAACGTCCTACACGGGACAGGGCGACTAACAGAGACAAGGATTCTTTTTTTTTTTTCGAGAGCGACGATGCTTCTTCTCCGTTTGAGAAACAGCTACCGGTCCCCGGTAGCGGTCAGAAGCTGATGGAGATGTCACCCGAACCATTAGCGACATAGAGGAGTCGTCTGGGTGCCTACAGGGAGGTTCCCAATACCAAAATACCTTACGGGCCAACATGATTTTTATATTTATTTGATCCTTCCTTTATTATTTCTCGCAAACAAATATTAGAAATGATTGAAATTGTCCTTAACCATTGCAAATTTTAATAATGATGTTAGTAAGCAGTAACAGTAAACACAGCACAGTTACATAACCTATAAAAATGTTTTTATTTTTTGACAGTTATAACTTCAGTGATAAAGAAGTTTTGACATAACTTATATAATACACTGATAATTAAGTTATAACGTAGTGGTAATAAATAATATTATGATACATGCAAATGAAACTTACATAATTAAGTTATAATAACCATATGTTGTGCACAGAAAAGTAACGAAATTATAAGTTATAAAATAATAAGTTAAATAATTTTTTCTACGTTCATGCAAAAAACAAAACTTTATTGAACTATATTTAGTGAAAAAATGGTCTTTATTGCACTAGTGCAATAATAGTTATTTATGCATCAAGTGTGTAAAGTTACCCTTTTTTGACGAATGTGAATGTTGTCGCACGAGCCGTAGGCGAGTGCAACAATCACATGAGTCAAAAAAGGGACTTTACACACGAGTGGCATACAATATTTTTTCTACTACCGTACACATAATCCACTAATATTAGAAATATAAAAGTTACTTTTTTCACTAGTGAAAAAAAGTACTTTACTTTACGCACTAGTGAAAAAAAGTAAAATGTGCCAAAAATTGTACACAGCAACAAAAATAAATTTATTGGAACTTTACAAATTTATAATTCTTACAGAACAAAATGACTAACAAATGAAGAAATATTTAAAAAAATAGGTTTTTAACTCTTATGAATATTAATATTGAATGTGCAATTATTGCAATTACCAAAACTTAAGGTTTTGGCCTTTTCCAGCACAGAGTTTGAAAAATGTTGTGATATTACTTCTGTAACCCTATTTTGAGCTTCGAGTGGTATGGATTTGGCCTTTTCAAGTAAAGAGGTTGAAATATTTTGTGTAACTCTAGTTTCACTGTCGAGTGGTTCCATTAATTCTTCATTAGAGTTGTCAACGGTAAAATTGTAGCTTTGTTTGGAAGTGGATGGCATACTGTCATCCATCAAAATTTTATTAGAAATTTTGTTTTTTTGTGTTATTGTTCTGTCTACGTAGCCTTCTGCAACAGCAGATGATTTCCATCTTCCATGTTTTTTGACCGTTAGAAGGTCTCATCCAGAATTTGCCAGCATAGTGGCTGAAAACCTCCTAAAGCTGTTGGATTGGGCAAGTTTAGATACGTTGCTATAACACTTGGCATTTTACCAAAAGTATTTATCCCTACAGGCTGTTTATAATATTTTCCATTTGCGAATTTTAAAAAAAATCTGTTACAATTTATATTTGATGGTCTTAATGAGGTATATTTTTTTATGAAAGATAAATAATCAACTGCAGAATTATTTGGATTTAAAATCGTAAAAATGCGTTCTATTCCATTTTTGGTTTCTGATACTTTGACAATATACACTGTTTGTTTATCTTCCACATCGTTAATTGTCATTTTACATAATTCTAAAAAATAACATATTGTAATGTTACAAATAATTTATTAAACATTAGGAAATATCTTGACGTTGCGCATGTAAAACTCCAAATAAATGCTATTGTAAAAAATATAAAGGTTTTAGGTATAATGTGCTGCCTAACAACCCCGGTGGCCTGTTAGGACAGCAACTGATTTTGTTAGGCAACACACCATACGAACACACATCTCGCTGCAAAACTTTACAGAATATTTTAATTTTATACTGCGCATTCAAGCATTTAGTGAGGCATTTACTTACTTTGATCATTAAAAACTTGGAATCTGGAGCTTTCAACAGAAAATTAATTAGATCTTCTCGTTCAAAAATTTTTGATTTTTTTGGTTATAACCTTTATTTTTTTGTTTGAGAAACGCTATTAACTTGTTGAATTTCGAAATATCAACGTTGTTTTTATATTTTAAGGTGCTTTTAAGCATAGAATAAATCGACTATAGGGTAGAAGCTTTGCAATTCTTCAATTCAGCAGAGAAATATGCTAAAATAACGTTTTCCGAATATTTTGTCACCTTATTCTTCCTACATCATTCTATAAATGCATTGTATTTTTGCTGATAAATATATGCAGATTTTTCTGGCAATAAATTTTCAGTGGCCTTTTGTGCACTGCATAAGATATCTGGGGGAGTATTATCAAATTCGCTATCGCTAGATAAATTTGAATCCATATCGATTATGACAGATATAATAAACTGCAAATAAAATTTGAATTTAAGTAAACAAACATTAAAAAGTAAAACTTTTTACCTTCTCAAACTTGATTGAGTTTAAAAAATGCTAAATTGGCTTTAGAATCTAATCTTGAACTTAAGTATACTTTTGTCGTGTTCTGTTATAAGGTAGGTACTAATTAAAAGTTTAGAGATTGACAGTTCTTCTAATCCACACAGCCACGGCCAACTTACTTTTACCAAAATCGACATCCACTATATGTTTACTTTTAATTAAATCGATGACATTTAGAGAAAATTATAATTAAAATAAACTGTTGATAATTTGTTGGACACTAAATAGATATAAGCAAAAATAATTTATTTATTTGTCTTAGAAGGAGATAGCAAAAAAATTTTAATATAAAATAAAACGTTATATTTTGTTGTTATGTACAACTTTTGTCAAATTTTACTTTTTTTAACTAGTGCGTAAAGAGTTTTACTTTACGCACTAGTGAAAAAAAGTACAACTTTACACACTTCGTGGAGTGCGTAAAGTACGTACTTTACGCACGGTAGTAGAAAATTTTTTTATTGTACTCATCTGTCATTTTACTACAGCGTTTTATGATCATGACAAACATAAATATTCAAATCAACGCCAAACATTTAGTCCATTTTCATTTTCTGTATTACATTTTAAAAACAATTGCATATTTTATATTATTTTCAATCATTTAATAAATAAATTAATAGAAAAATGTATTTTCTTAAAAATGCCATTACAAATTATGAACACAAACGTAAATAAATGCCTCAAACAAAGGTACACGATTACGGCTATTATGATTTGGATAATACAACTGCAGTTCTATAAAACATTTTTTGGTTTTTGCATGAACGTAGAAAAAATATTATATGCAACTCGTGCAAAAAGTGTTTATTGCACTCGACGTGTTGACCAACTCGGCCTGACGGCCCCGTTGGACAATTTCACGTCGCGTGCAATAAACACTTACTTTTTGCACTTGTTGCATAAATAACTATTAACGCAGTGTTTATGTGTACTAATTACAGATTTTTGGTCGTAAGAAGATTCAGCCATTTTATTCAGTAAAAAGGAACACAAACTTTCCGCCATGTTGGTAAGAAATAAACAAATATAAAATTTGGATTTTATTCTGTATTATAATTGCAATATGTAGACAAAATAAGGTTACATTAATGTTTTTATTTAAAATAACAATTAATTTGAAATATTTTTAAAGTTTATTTCTTTCGTAATTTTTTGAATACATTTTAAAACCATTATATAAGAAAATGATAAGGCGCACTAATTTTTAAAAACTAAAATTAAATGTTACTCCATATTTTTCTTTTTCGTCAGATAGTTTAGGTAGATTACACTAACTTTTTATACAAAATGTAAGTTTAATATTAAGGTTTACCTAGTTACCTTTAGTGAGATATATATGATGTAATGTCAATTTGTAAGAACCAACTCCAAAATGTTTATACCAATTATAGTAGAATCGCAATCGACACGGAGAAATAAATCAAACTTTATGGGAGTTTTACAGCACAGGCGGCTCAAACAAAATCTGTGATTTTAAAGTGTTAAAAGGTGGTAAACTTAAGAATTTTACCTGTGCCGCCTAATTTGGTGGAAAGTAACAATTGGCTACCCTTATTTTAATCCCTTTTAAGATTCTGATGAGCGCACGGTTGGGTAAATTAGAGGTTATTTGTTTGTATTATTTTCTTTGTTACTATTTTAAACTTAAATAATTGTAATTTAACCGCCGGGGTTGGCTAAGGCCAATTTTTTGCTTTTTATTTTTTTTTTTTGGTGGCAACCAATGGCGTAGCCAGCCATTTTTCATAGGAGGGGTTTTTGAAAACTATGGGGGAGGGTTCCATTAAGAAAGTAAATAAAAACAAACAGTCAAAAGCGATCAGCGTCAATATAATAGCGGACATTGGGACGCAAGGACCCTCCATAGGGGGGAGGAAGGTTCTGACTCTCAAAACCCCCCGTGGGTAACATATCAAGAACTTGGTAAATTCAATATTTTCACCACTTTTTGACATAATCCGGTTTTGCTTGCGTTTTTGCAGTCTTGCACGCTTTTGAACTTTTTTTGGTGGTTTAGTTTCTGGCAGCGTTAATTGGGTGGTCTCAACGCCGCGTTGCCGGAACCTACTCCTTTTTTACTAATATGATTATAACATGTAAATATATGCTTACCTACTTTCTATGATCAGAAAACGTGAAAGTCTCTGAAACACTATATTCATTTGATGAGTCATTATTTACTATTATTAAAGGTGGCACTGTAGTATCGACATCCAAGATTTTGTCCAGATTCCACATGTTTTCTTCTTCTTTTAACACATGCTCGATTGCCTTTTGTCAATTTTCCTTCGTAACAAGTGATATGGAGGTTTCTAACAATGCTTCTACATATTTTGACTTAAATGTCGCATTATGTCGACCTACATATCTTTTAACTTCTACCCATGTCAGTTCAATAGGATTTAATTTGCAGTGATAGGGAGAAAGACGCACAACATCAATACCATATGTTTTTGCAAGTTCATCAACTACATAACGTACTTGGAGGCTTATTTAATATCACAATTTCTAGTAGTTCTATTTTTATTGATTTTTCTGGAAAGTTAATGTTCCTGTCTGTTAGCCACTTAATATCATCTTTATTTCATGAAGTATTTGACACACGTCCAATTAGACGGAAATGGTAACAAGCGTAATTCAATACTATAATTTAACCCTTTGGTAAATGTTCTATCATCTGCTGAAAATATTCTTCAAAAACATTAGCGTTCATATCTTCATGGTAGTCTCCGGTTTGTTTTAGATTGAAATATCAAAGAACCACGTTTTGAAAACCCATCATCACTTCCAATATGAGTTATAATTAGACGTCGTTCTTTACCGGAAGGAACCTTCAATCCTGTAGATAATCCTTCCAAAAAAGCCTGTCCTGAAGATTGAATGTTTGTGACCTGCCACATTTTGCTAACTGTGTAATTTTCATTCATCCAGGTTTCATCCAAATAAATATGGTTCTGAGGTATCTCCATCTCCAACAAACAATTTCCTCAGAATCAATAAGTGCTGCTTTCCTGTCCTGTTTATCTCACTTGAACTTTAAATCTATTAGAGTTTCCCGTAGTTTTGTCTTTCCCATTTTATGAAAATACGGATCACTATTGATTGCGTCCAAAACCTTGGCAAGTGTTGGTATCTCTTTTTTAAAATAAAATTCGTTAACTTTTCTTATTTCGCTATTAATTTGTTTAGGAAATTCCACTTTTTTCTTAACTCCTGCATTTTCCTTTGGAGGTTAAACAACTACTATTTTTACTTGTCTTTTCAACAGTTTCGTCAACAGAAAACGAAGGATTTTCCATTCTCAGGAAATTATAAACATTGGTTAAATATATTTTCTCGTTAATTGACAACGTTTCACAGGTGTAAACTTTGAACTCGAACCACACTGCATTTTTCAATACTACTGTCACTATTAACCGAAAATAACTACAACTTCTTACTGTAATAGATAACATAGAAGGCTAATCAAACAGGGTAGGTAATATTAGGAACTGATCAAGATACTAACTGCAACTGCCTATCTTCATACCAAATCCTAGGTAGGTAATCCCACCCCTTGTTATCATTTTGGTTTTTCCATGGCATTGGCATCTTCAAGAAGATGATAAAATAACGATTAACCCTTAGATTATAGATTTCTTTAATCTAAGAATTTATTCTATTTACATTTTAATACAATTATAGTCACATTTATGGATTTTAAACCTTCCTATTACTTTCTATAATCTAAGCTGAAACCTTTCTCTCCACTTGTCATTAACTTTCACCTTGACATCAAAAATTTTCAAGAAGTCAATGATGAATAACGATTTTAACAATTTAATGTAGGTATACCTAATAGACAAAATTATAGGTCTTGAAAAATATTTGTTATATATTTTGTTGTTAATTTACTCAAACAGATAACTCTACCATTTACATAACAATTGCAAATAACTCAAAAAACATTTTGTAAAGTACCATGCGATTCTACTACACTCTTCTTTAGATATATAAATAATAATCTATAGATAAAACCAAATTACATCATAACATAACAACTCTTAACAACGTTTTTATATTCAAGTTAGTTATAACTGGAGTTATAGCAACTACTATAAAACGTATACTATTAGTCGCATAATAATAGGTATATAAAAACGGTATAGTGTATTAGAATACGTAAGTTGTTGAATTTTAAGGAAAGTTGTTGCAACGTCGGTATAATCCTTATATAACTTTATGTGTCACTTGGGTTTAATTATAGTTAGACTCTTTTTCGAAGATTCTTTCATTTTCAAAATCAAAAGAGTTCAAATTTTCTAATGCATGTTTTGTTAAAACAGTAGAATTTTCACTATTGAAATATTATTTTTATGGTTTTTTATTCTTTTGCTTTTAATTTTAGTTCTCGCTTAACGCCTCGCCCTGTATACGCCCGAGTATTCGGTATATGCTAATCGTCTCACACTGATACATCGCCAGCGACACGTCTAATTGTTTTACGGACATTTTTTAGAGGACCATAAATTTTGTGGAAGCGCTGGAAACGTTTGACACGGCTGATAAACCGACTCATTATTTTCTCTTAATTTTTCGGGTTATTTAGACCGAACTGGGTTACCGATTCTTTATTTCTCAATCATCGGAATACTTGAAGAATCAAGCCCCGCCAAGTTCTAGATAAGTGTGAGCAATAAAACGTATACAGGGCGATTAAATAATAAGAACTCGGCAATATAAAATTCCTTTTCATGGATTCTTGTGATTCTTAATTTGCTGATTATTGTTAGTATTGGTTAGACCTCGTATATTACCACAATGTAGTATATTCTTCCGAAATAATTTCTCGAAACAATTTGCATCTTTTCATAGGTATTCAGCAAGCAACAAAAGCAAAACCGAAAAGCTGTCGAGACTTAAACAGAGTTAAAAGCTGTATTTTTCGTTACTATCCTTTTTTCTACTGTCTATAATACAGTATATATACGCATAGACTCCACGAAACCATACACCTTGTAAACTACAATCAAGCACAGCCCAACTGGCCGTCCCGACTAATAACCTGTCATTACAAAGGACTTAGAAGATCTTTTAACATTTCGAAAATAACCTCCAAATTCATTTATAATTTGATCTTGTAATTTCAGATCGCTCTGTTAATAATAAGCTGGCTTTACGTAAATATTAGATATTACCCTACCGAGCATTATCCTCTGTTTATATGTTATTATTACCAACTGAGACTCATCTGAGACTGGTCTGCATTACCGACTGGTATATGAAGGAACAGTGAGGTTGAAGGGTAATTTTGTTACCTTAATTTTTCTTTATGTCAATAAATAATACCGTAAAAATTTTACAAAGTTCTATTTTTTCAAAGTGGGTGCAAACATGCTTTGTAGGAAATGTAAAGGTTTTGTGTGTTGCATATCCAAATTTTGATATAAATAAATATGTTCAAATAATAGAAGTTGATTTTGAAGATTTTGAAATTTGAATGATATTAGAGAGCATGCAAATAATTTTTGGAACAGTGTTATAATGGATTAAAATAAAAACAAATTTTGAATTTTTGTGACGAATTGAGCTAGAAATAATTATTAATCTTAACTTTTATGAAATATAGGGTGTTTAAAAGTTTGAATTAAAATTGTTTTTTTAGCCTTTGCTTCTTTGCCAATGGGTTATCGTAATTTTTCGAAATAGAGAGTGTTTTAAAAAATATTTTCTATACTTGTTTTTTATATACAAGCGGATTTATAATATTCAAACTTTGGGTAGCCATGAGTGAGTTAGTTAAATAAAAAGGTACTTTGGTTTTATAATATGTTACGATTATATAATGTTTCAGCATATTATTATTTATATTTTAACAAAAATTATTTTTGTTGTTTGAATAATCTGTTATAATGAACCACTTAGGTACAGCTTCTGGAACAAATTAATAAAAACCCGTATTATTACTATGGCTATCAGCAGCCGAATATTAAGTTGCACAGTTAAAACAAATTATTCATTTGGACAAAAACTACAAATGAATAGAAAGAAAAAAGTGACAGGCAATAAGTTTTTTATCTCACAATGTCGGGTATAAGAAGTTATATAGAAAAAGTTAGTATTTAATAACATCTAGACAAAAAACAAAAACATGTCTAAATGAATATATTAATTAAAATATGACCATTCTTTAACAGAGATATATTTATTTGTATTATGAAAATAATGTTAATGTCAACAAACTTTATGTACAGCATATGCAACAATTTGTAAAGTTAACTCTTGTGTACTGATAATATGGGCGTATTGTATTTGGGCATCAAGTTAATCCCCTACGATCTTTTATAAATTCCTACCTGAAATCCATCCTTGATCTGGGCACTCTACCCAAAAGGTGCAAATTTTCAACATCTCGATTTGGGCACTTTTGTACCTGAGGGTTTAGAAAGAATGTGATGGTAAATCAAAATGAAATACAAAGCACTCTGAAACTTCCGCGGGTTCCAAAAACTGTAAATCAAAGACATAATTCAGTCATTTTCCTATATCGGAGTCTGCCTTTTTGTATTCCGATGATAATCGCAGTTACTGTATTTTCTTATGCCAGCTTTGCCCAAGGTGGAACCGACATCCAATTAATCTACTTCTGGCCAAACATCTGTTATACTGGATACTTTTCTCAAAATCAGTCACTACAATCTTAGGTTGGAATGTAAGTCAAATATCATTACATTTTCCTACAATAAGAAGTATCGCTTTTTTGTATGATGCAATTAGCTTATTGGGCAATACACAAAAAACTAAAGGAATATAATGTCCATCAGAAACGACATGCAGTGTAAAAAGTTGTGTAAAATAATTTAGGTAAACAATATCGGAATGTTCCGTCCACATATACATTCTTTAAATTGCATAGAACCGAAAAATTTGTGTCACATAAGAATACAATTATTTTATTTTCTTCATCGACTGCACAAACAAAATTTTTTCCTTTGATCGTTTGGCAGACCATTGATGATAACAAGGAAATTGTTTCTGAGTCACTTTTTCTTCTTTCATAATATGTGTAACGGTTGTAACCGTTTTCGTTATTTTACCCAGACATAGTAACGGTTGTAACCGTTTTCGTTATTTTGAAACCACCATCTCTACACAAACGTCATTTGTCGTTTATGCCTTGTGTCATAACTCGGGTTGTCATTTCGATTTACCTCTGTCACCAAGCAAGTTGAATTATTGAATTTTAATTATCTTTTATCTAGTACATCCGATGTACTAATTGTCTTTAATATTTTTAATGACCGTCTGATTTTATAAAGGTAATTTTCCTACCGATATTTTGTTGAAAATATATATTTAGTACAAGAATTTCTTTATTAAAATGTCAAATTTGAAACATAACCTCACACATTGAATTAGGCAAGAAATCTCATGTTTTATACAATTTCATATATTATTTTGTTTGAAATAGACAATATGCTTTACTATATTTAAATGTGTTAAATAAGACTTTTTCTTTTCCTATTAAATTTGGTCTCTCTGAAGCTATTCAAATAATAGTTTAAATGTTCATTTAATAGTAAAAAGCATTATCTGTTTCCTATAAACTCTTCCTGACTCCTTTCTTTATATTTTTACCTTTTTCCTTGTAGCCTGGCTGTATATAGATGGTCCTATAGAAGTTGTATATAGATGGTTTCAGTAGAAGTTCAGTAGAAATTATATCGATGGTTTTATAGAAGTTTATCGAAAAAGATTGTTAGGAAGAACGTTCCAGCTGCATGTGTAGAAATATTGAAACTTAGAAGTTTGGTTCCATCTACAGAGGTTGTTTCAAGTATTTCAAGAGGTTTAGTTCGAGCCATCCAAAGAAGTGTACGAGATTTAACTTTACCTAATAAGAATTATCAGTTGGTGATATCCAAGCCTATCATACGAATCCCCTGTACCTGCTACCTGTTATACCACAGATAAGTTATATTAAATAATTTAAATTTGAATAATTAAGTCTCTGTGAATTAGAATTTGTCGCTACCTTATTTAATTATAATATCATAAAGGTTAGTGATTTTCTATATTTTCATCATTAATCGCTTGTCAAGTTTAGAAAGTTTAAATATAGTAACTTTCAACATTCTTTTTCAAAGTGATACGAGTTGTTTAATAACCTGACCCACTCCCCAAATAATAAGAGCTAAAACACTATAAAAATAGATAAAATAACAAGATCATATTACATATGTTATTCCATAAGCAAGCAATATTCTTTTGGGTCACCGTATCCAGAGAAAATTTGCTACTGTCAATCGCAGTCCTTATGACTTTGGCAGGTTTCTCAACTAGATCCTCTTCGCAATTGAATTTACTACAGCCAACATACCAAAATACGATAAAATAAATAGGCAGTATAATTAGAAAGTGTAGAAATTTTTCCCATTAGACGATTTATCGTTCTCTCGGAGCTGTCATGGTTGTGATACGATTTTTTCATCTCCACTGCCAGCAGTTCAAATTTTAGCGCTGCAAGTTCGCTTGCTACAACGCCAAAAACACTTACCGCTTTTTAGTTCCTTTTGAAAAGTGAACTTAAAACTGTCATACACCAAAAGAAGTTTTCCGCGGATACTATCATGATTTGGACATCCATTTTCAGAAAAAAAGGTGGTCTTTACCGTATCGCAAACAAAACGCAACTGATTTCATCAAAAACAGATAAACGATATTTAACATTTCATCCCTTTAGATTATCTAATTAGTCTCGTTGAGATGGATTTACCTACCTATTTAATGTGTGATTCTCGGAAAACAAGTCATTAGGTAGGTACCTATAAAAATCTAATTATTAGATATGTAGTTACATTCTAGTAACTTTAATTATAATATAAACAAATAAAAACACATTAAGATGTTGAAAATAAATGTAGTATTTTAACATTATTTAGTTTCGTTGAGATTGTGAAATTTACTTATCCATGTCGAACATCTCAGGGAGGATTAACAAGAGTGCCCAAAGGCGAAATGGAGGACAGTGCTCAATTCAAACATATTATTTTCAGCACAGGTACAAAAGTGCCCAGATCATGACCGCCGGATAATATTAATATTTAAAGGTTGTAAACAAGGGCTTGAAGATACACAGTTCGAAATTCCTTTTATTAACCATAATACTTTTTCTTTGGAATGAAAGCTTTAGTTCCTGTTTTTCAGTTAAGCTCCATAAATAACTTTATATTTTAATCTGAACTGTATTCAAACACAGTAAAGTTGCAACAACTAAACAATATAATAAACTTTTAAAATTGAATTTGTATTTAGAATTAAATAAGGTAGCTAAAATTTTTGACCGTATGAAGTTATTAAAGTTATAAATAATTACGCTACAAAGATTCATTTGTGAATTTTCAATTTCTATTAATGAGATAGTTGTTTCTCATCTGCGTTTTACAATATCAATACATAGCTTGGCTTTGGCACAAAACCCTTTGTAGTAAAACTACTAATCCGAATCAGAATCTTGATATTATTATTTGTGAACTTAAAAACGTGGTCCACTAGTCAAAATATTTGGTATAATAATTATATATCATCAATTGCCACTGCCACTGGTAAAATCTAAAATTTAAGAAAGCGTATTATAATAATAAGACATTAATTATATTTTAAATGGATCGCTTACTACCATGTTTTAGAAATAAATAAAGTGTAACTCTTAAATTAATAAACATATTCCAAATAATTTAAGATTCCTTGCGTCATGTTAATAAAAATTAAACAAAATTTCTCACCATTTATTTGGTATTCTGTCCCGTACTTTCATGTCTCTAATAGCTCTGCTGTCAACTAGTTCTAGTAAGGCATGTTGCATATCAAAATTTTGAATTTTATGTTGCATCTTTTCTTCCCAAAAGCTGTTATTATGAAGCATTTTCTCCACTTTTATTCCTCTAGGAGTCCAAATGCACAAAATGCAAAACTTCATTCGTGTAATGTGCAGCTAGCCCACTGTCCACAATAGTTAGTTGTCATCCATCGAAGACGGCTTGGACAGTAAAAACAAATAGTGCGTTTACGTTCCAATGGTTGATGGTTTTCCTCGGCTTGCTGTATATTCAATACTCTACAGATATCCTGGCGAATGGTACGTCGTAAGTTTGGGATCGTCAACCTTTGTCGCATCCAGGGCTCAGCTAGACTCTTGCTCAGTTCAATCATAAATTGATAACGGGAAAGAGGTTTGTCATAACAATAGATGACATATGAATTGATGGTAGCAATATTGATCATTCCAAAAAAGGCACACAGTGGCCATCTCCGCGTTTTTCAGTTACATCCCATGTTACTGCACAGCTGATCGAATGTGTCTACTCCTGATTTTGTTTTATTATAATGAATAATTATATCTGGTTTACCATTTTCAGATATTGCTGCACCTTCGTGAAAAGTAGAAAGCATTAATACCATTTTATTCGGCTTGGATTTGTTTCCATTTTATCGAAACAAAACATTGAGGATCCACACTGTCTATCCTTTATCTGCAGTAATTCTGGACGGATTTCTCTTTTATTTTTTCTCACTGTGCCCAACATAGTTAACTTATAGGGAGCTTGTAATATAGTTCATCGTCTAAAGGAATTGATGTGAACCAATTATCCATAGTGATATTACGATTGCTACCATGGACAGATTTTGTCAACTCCTTCACGTAATAGTTTGACAGTGGCAGGCCTCCTGTATTGGTTTTCTTCCCCAAGTACGGTTGTGCATCAGTCATATATTTGGAGGCGGAGTCGCATACCATGACGATCTTTATGCCATACTTTGATGGCTTATTGGGGATATACATGCGGAAAGGGCACCTACCTCTGAAACCAAGAAGCTGTTCGTCTATTGTAAGGTAGGATGATGGAGTATAGGAGTTTCTGCAGATTTCTAAGAGAAGTTCCCAGATTTATCTAACTGGAGCAAAAGGATCGGACTCTTTTCTTTCCTCTCTAGTAGATTCATCGTCAAACCTGATACAATTCGATAAAAAGGTAAATCTTGCAATGTAAGAGTTTCGTAGTACCTCAGTTTTAAAGTTTATTTTTGACTATTTTTAAAAGAAAAAAATATGTACGTATAGGTAAAGGTTAAATATATGCTACTATAGAACCACTTTTTTAAAATTCAATTAATTTTTTTCTAAAAAAATTCAGAAAATGGGTATAAAAAGTAGATTTTTGTATTTTTTTGTTAAAAAATAGTTTCAAATTTTGAAAAAATGTCTTCAGAATAAGTCAAAAATAAACTTTAAAAGTGGGGTAATACGAAACAGTTGCATGTTCTGCTCTAAAGCCAAGTAAATACTCCTCTTAAACAGTTTTTAGCATTATACTCATTAAATTCGTTTACACTACTAAATTCGCCCATTGGGATCTAAATAAATAGAACTACTCAGAAACATATTTTATACGTTTCTATTTGTTTGTGCTTCTAAACAGTTTGTTGTATATTTTGTTCCTTTTTACATGAACAATTCAACAAAAACGGCTATATATACGTGAATTATTTTATTAGTATTTCGATTATAATATTGCTCGTAATATGCAAATGATATTTTTTTTTTACTCAAGACTCACGAATAGGCGGTCATGAAATGCGACGTCTGGCTGATAAAATATTTAACTGTGTATGAATTCGAGTATGATTTTCTCGTTGGTTTTATAGGCACTTATGAATAATTTATACCTATATTATTCCCGGCCACGAGACTATATTCTGATTTATTTCATACTCGGACTTTAAGAAGGGAATTACTAAATATCAGGATGTATAAGTATTATAATCCACAATTTCTATAACTACATAAAAGTAAGTTCGTTTTCTAGACCTATAATGTAAAATTTCATAATTGAAACCTTGTGCGATCTATACAAAAAAAATTAAAAAAAAATCACTAAAAAATCCCTAAAAGTTACTAAAAAACACTAAAAAATACTAAAAATCACTACAAAAACCATTAAAATATCACTAAGAAATTACACAAAAATCATACAAAAAAGCATACAAAAAAGCATACAAAAAAGCACTAAAAAATCACTAAAAATCACTAAAAATCACTAAAAAATCACTAAAAATAACTAAAAATCACTAAAAAAATCACTAAAAAATCACTAAAAAATCACTAAAAAATCACTAAAAAATCACTAAAAAATCACTAAAAATCACTAAAAAAATCACTAAAAAATCGCTAAAAATTACTAAAATCACTAAAAAGTCAAAAAAATTACTTAAAATCATAAAACTACAAAAAAAAGTATAAAAATTGTTTTGAAAACAGGAAAATGTTCAATAGAATCTTGTGCGTTCATTATCAAAACAGTTTGTCATCTAAAAAATATAAGACACTACGGACATTTTTTACATAAATAGATGTCTGAAAATAAAAAAAAAAAGATTATTAGAACCTATTGTGACCTTTATTAATAAAATTATATACCTATAAATTCTTGAAAACGAATCTTAAAATTTAACTCAAGACTGTCCGGAAATTTTTTACATAACAAGTATTAAAAGTAATTTTAAAAAACCGAAATTCAAAATCGTGCACATGCCATCACCACAACTTGACCAAATTTATATGGCACTACCCCTGAGGTACACCCTTACTAACAAAAGGAATCATAGAAAAAAGACAAGGTAGTAAATAATTATCGCTAAATATACATAAAAAATGAAGAGTTTGAAGATTTTCTCAGACCCAATTAATAGATTTTGAACACATTTATATGGAACCACCTCTGAAATACCCCATACATAAAATATACATAAAATATAAACATTTGAACGATTTGAAAATCTTCTCCTTTTTATAGTCAGTTAAAAAACGGCTAAAAAGTGTCTGAAAATTGTCTGAATATTGTCTAAAACTGCCTGAAAATTGTCCTAAATTTGTCTGAGAATTGTCTGAAAATTGTATGAAAATTGTCTGAAAATTGTCTGAAAATTGTCTGAAGATTGTCTGAAGATTGTCTGAAAATTGCCTGAAAATTGCCTGAAAAGTGTCTAAAATTGTCTAAAAATTGTCTAAAAATTGTCTAAAAATTGTCTAAAAATTGTCTAAAAATTGTCTAAAAATTGTCTAAAAATTGTCTGAAAATTGTCTGAAAATTGTCTGAAAATTGTCTGAAAATTGTCTGAAAATTGTCTAAAAATTGTCTAAAAATTGTCTAAAAATTGTCTAAAAATTGTCTAAAAATTGTCTAAAAATTGTCTAAAAATTGTCTAAAAATTGTCTAAAAATTGTCTGAAAATTGTCTGAAAATTGTCTGAAAATTGTCTGAAAATTGTCTGAAAATTGTCTGAAAATTGTCTGAAAATTGTCTGAAAATTGTCTGAAAATTATCTGAAAATTGTCTGAAAATTGTCTGAAAGTTGTCTGAAAATTGTCTGAAAATTGTCTGAAAATTGTCTGAAAATTGTCTGAAAATTGTCTGAAAATTGTCTGAAAATTGTCTGAAAATTGTCTGAAAATTGTCTGAAAATTGTCTGAAAATTGTCTGAAAATTGTCTGAAAATTGTCTGAAAATTGTCTGAAAATGGCCTACTATTTTATAAGGACCATTTCTTAAAAGGTAACTACAGGGAGACTTAAAGTATCGGACAAAAAATGAGTATTGCCATTTCTTTAAATTCGTTAATTTTTTGTTCGATATTTTGAATTTCCCTGTAGATATTAAAGATTTCTTCATTTTAATGAGCACAAAACTGCGCAACTTTTGTCTAATTTAACCAATTTTCTACCTGTTGTCGTTTAACAAATAGCAATATTGTCCCTATAAAATAGCTATACTTAAAAAATTCTTAAAAACAATTCTTAAAATTGAACCCTCTACTCTTTAAGACTCTACGGAATTTTTTTTACATAAACGAGTTTTTGGAAATTGTCTATGCGTTCAACCGAACGAATATATTTCATATCCATTTTAGGGAGTGAGAACTCTGCAAAAAAATGAAATCCACAAATCACAGTTCATATTTTGGACACCTAACTATTGGTGAGATTTTAATTGAAAAAATCAAATAGCAAATGCCTTCAACAATGCTTTTGTTCAAACGGGTGAAAAACTTACTAAAATAAATAATAACGTTAATATGGAATTTAATAGAGTCACGTCCAAATTCAATTGTTTTTGAACCCATAACTACAATTGAATTTAAAAACACATTTATGACTCTTAAAAATAATAAATCTCTAGCATACGACAAATTGCAGATCATCATCATCTGAATTAGGGCGTGGTTCAAAGCCCACTTGTACTGAAGCTCTAGGCTTATTGTACCCCTCACAGTTTCTATCCCATCAGATTGATTTTTTTGATGAATTCAAGAATATGTCTGATGGGCGCTTTCGCGATTTCTTCAGGTTCCGGATATTGTACCCCGAAGTACCATTCCCGTTCCCATTTAAGGTTCGTCCTCCTCTTCACATATTCTACATAGGGAGTCATCAGATATCCCTAAGAGATTTAGGTGTCTTCTAAGGCCGCAGTGTCCCGTAAGGAGTCCTATTACGGCATTGAGTTCGCTTCTGCTAAGGTTTAGCAGTTGATGTTGTCTGCTTGTGGATGGCCCCTCTATGAATCTTTTGAACTGTCTAAGTCCAGGAAGTTCCATCCAGAGCCTATGGTGTTCTCTTTTTATTTGTTCCTTTAATACCCATTTAACATGTTGGAATGAGATACCACATGTGGGTTCTGGTCCAATAAGAGTTTTTTAATTGCAGATAGAACATTTAAAATTAATTTCAGATTTTATAATAGTTCCTCTTGCTTATATTCTTAACAAATATGTAGATCTTGGTGCGTACCCCTCTGCTTTTAAAAAATCAATTGTTGTACCAGTATTTAAGAAAGGAGAAATAACCGAAATTACAAATTAACAGCCAATATCACTTATTAGCCATCTTTCAAAAATGTTTAAGAAAATTATTAAAAAGAGGCTTACATCTTATATAATAAATTTAATATACAAGTTATCGGTTTGGATTTAGGGAAAACATCTCCACGGAAGATGCGATTCTTTCATTAACATCAAAAGTTACCGAAGCTTTAAATGAGTGTAAGCCATCACTCTGTATATTTATTAATTTGTCAAAAGCTTTTGACATTGTTAGTCATCATCTACTCTTACAATAGCTAGAAGATATTGGTATACTCTGCAATTATTTAAAAGTTATTTAACATCAAGATGTCAGACGGTAAGAGTGGATGATGTACTGAGCAGTGAAAAAGTGATTGACTATGGAGTACCTCAAGGGTCCGTATTAGGACCCACATTATTTAATATATACATAAATGGTTTATTAAGTGGAAATGGAAACATTGTCGGTTTTGCAGATGATACAAAGCTGATAGTTGACAAGAATTGAAAACAAAAGCAGAAACGGATTTCTGTTTAATAAAATATTGGTTGCACAAAAACTACTAACATTAAATGTTGATAAAACGTATTAACTACCTTTCTGTTGTAATTCTTCTGGACTTCATAATTTTGATAAGCTAACAATAAGAAATAATACTCCATTTGATATTAATTCTATAAGAAAAATAAAATATTTAGGGATAATTATGGATTCACATCTAAAATAGGATTTATACATAAGGTATGCAGTAAATAAGTTAAGGACAATTTTACATAAATTTAAAAAACTGAAAGATATATTAGCAATACCTTATCTTAAAACGTTATACAACTCTTTAGTAGAAAGTCACATTCGTTACGGAATAGTGGAGAGGTGCGTTAAAAACATATGTTAATTCACTGGAAGTTATAGAAAGGCGTTTTCTAAAACTTATATTCTGTAAAAACAGTAGCTATCCCTGCGACAGTCTCTACTCTGAAACCCAAGTTTTAGATATAAGACAAATTTGTTTTATTCACAATTAAATATCATGTAAGTAAACATTCAGCACTGCTTTCATCTCATCAATACGAAATTCGCCAAAGACACTATTATACGGTTCCATTGATGTTCAAAGCAGTAACTCAAACATCCTACGACTATTATGCTCCAAAACTATACAATTCTATTCCTGAGAATCTAAAACCCTTGAGAAATAAAGACAGGCCTAAAAAGGAGTTAAAAAGTATCTTCTTTAAAGTGAGAGAAAAGTTTTGTTAACAATGTTCAATTAAACTAAAAACGAATTTATTGTTTTTCATAGTTTTCTTCTTTACTTATTTTTTTTTTGTAACGTTATATATCTTGTCCAAATTTAATCTTAGTTATTATATAAATTTTGTATTTTATATGTGTATTATATTAAGTTTACATTCAGTAGTGATTATTATTATTACTATTGTTAGTGTTATTATTTTTTTTTTAATTTGGTGTCATTGGCATCAACTACTTAGGTTATTAGCCTCGTGTTCTGTGTAGAGTTTGTTATTCTTTCCCAGCGCCACTTTAGGGACAGCACTGTTAATTAGAACCCATCAACTATTATTATATTTTATGTCTTATAAGCGAAACAAGTACCTATGTACTTATCGCCAATATATCTATTGTTTTATATTGTTATTATTTTTAAAATTTTAAATAAGTGACAATCGTGTCAAACTAATTATCAGTATATTTTTTAGTTATTGAGATTAAATATACATTAAAATGAGTTATTTTTGTGTAGAATCGATAAATCATAGCAATTTTGTATTTATTTGGTCAACATTTTCAAAAAAATATTAAATTTTAATGAAACTCTATGAAACTAATTTAATTACGAGTATTAAAAGTAAAATCGTAAAAGCGGCAGTGGAGCTGAGGACAGAGCTCTTGTCGTCCACGCGAAATGCCCGGGTTCGAATCTGGGCTGGAGACTAATTATAAACTAATCTTTTTTTATGCTCATTCTATTAATTAGTAAAATTTATAAATTATTTTAAATTTAGTTATTTTGCCTGAATATACTTAAATATTTTTTTAAATTTGTAGATTTTAGTCAGTGGTTCGTACAAAAAATATATTATACAACTCGAGTGGATTTTCCATACCACAGTAGTCAGATATGGCCATCATATCCACCATTGTTGCACAAACTACTATTTTACTGTTGTGAATTTTAAGTTAATATCTGAAAACTTTGATCTAGTTAATATAAAACAAAACGAGTAAATTTTTTTGTCGAAGCTGTCCCAAAATATGAAATTCCGCATGATGGATATTTTTCGTAAACAACTAATCTTCGACAATCTGTTGAAGTTTTATGAATATTTATTAAGCACCGTAATTGCGGGGTTCATTTCAATTATTTATAAATTATTATTAGTCATGCAAATCTCGGCTGTCAAGATATACAATTTGCCTTTATAGTTTCTACTACGAGATATATTTAATTACACGGCTTACAGTTCGTTTGATAAATCGTTTCGAATGTGAGGTAAAAACTTGTAGAATTGCCTAATAATGGCGGATACATTCGTTTTATGCCTTAAGTACGTACTTACTATGTTTTGAGTTATTACCCACAATAACTGAAGAAACAGTTAGATACTTGTTTGACAAGTGGATAGAAGAAAGTATTGCAGATAGAAAGGTTATACATTTTAACCGAATGATTTTTTTTATATAATAATGGCTAATATTATTGACAGCATAATAATTGTTTTTTCGCTTTAAAGTCGATTGAAATAATAAAAAACCAACTTTCTAATTCAATGTCAATATTTAAGAGGGTGATTGTTGGGTCCATTTTAAAAAGAAAACCAAATATGAACGTATTTCCAAAACGTCCTAACGTTTGAGATACACGGTGGTAAAGTTTTTAAAAATCATATTTTAATGTTATATGTAAAATCACTCTAGATATTTTAATAAAATTTGGTATACAGGTACTATGCTTCAAGAGGCAATCTTTAATGTATCACAGTTCTTTCCACCAGTGGCGTTCGTGCGGAATCTGATCTGCATATTTTGGCAGACATTGATGGTAAGGCACTCGTTTCTCTTAAAATTTATTTTTTTTTTTGAAACCCCATTCATTTCTAAGCTAAAGAACGCTAAAATAAAAAACAACGCAATTAGCCCTATTATTTCTGAATTACCCTTAAAATTTTATTTTCAATTAAGTTCCATATGACAGGTCTTGCTATTTAAAAAAATATGAGGCGGCTGTCACGTGGAAAAGATTACAGGGCATGCGTAATTTTTTATGTCATAAATGCTTTTATTTAAATAAAAAATGGCGTGTCCGAGGCCAAATTTATTTTCTACGATTACTTTCCAAAGTAATCTGGATCCCGAGGTGCCTTTCGGCCAGAGCTTCAAGCTTAGCCCTAGCTCAAGTCCAGGGGCGGTTTCTCCATTGGTTCATTTGTGCAGCGAACACCCAGTTAAATTTTATAAAAACACAATATTTTAATATTACATAATTAACATAAAAATATAAATTTAATTTTAATATTTTTATTTTCATACGTGTTAATCTATATTTTTTGGTACTTCATTGTCCTCTGGCTGATCGCGTCTCTGTGGCACAGTATAGCTAAGTATACTATGTCTGTGGCGCACTATGATGAGTGAGCCTAACACGAGTGAGACGATATGCCGAAATGCATAAAGCTAAAAAGAGAAGACAACACGCCAACAGATCCTTTAAACTGTCAAAGAAAACATTAATTGGCGCATCGCTCACAAACAAGGTTGCCAAACCAGTGTTGCCAGTCTAGTACAATTCACAATTGTACTAGATGTAGTACTTTCTGCGTGCATCAGTGTTCACGTGTAAAATATATTAATGTGTTCCTTGTGTTCCTTGTTTGGGTTCATTATCAATAAAGACACCCTTTTTTCCCTTTCAATGAATTAGATATCACTGCAAATATAATTCGAAAAATCTGATACATTTAAGGAATCTGGTACATTTTTTAGACAAATCTGGTACATAAGACAAACATATTCTGGCAACATTGTATCAAATCAAACAAACTATCACTGTCATTAGTGTCATTCCTCTACTATTAAATACATTAAATAAAAACGTAAGATTATTTTAATTGTGCTCATTTAAAAAATTGTGTTTAATTAAGAACTGTGTCTTCACTAAATTGAAAGATGTGTGCCAATTCAACGATTGTTCCTGAAATGCAAGGTAAATTAAAATTTTTAAGGTTATGTTGATTTATTTACATATAATAAAGTTTTACGACTCTAATTTGTATTATATATTGTTTTAGTGTCTAAGACCATCAAAAGACTACTTCAAAATGGTCTATTTTGTATTCAATTGTAAATACTATGAAGAAAGAAGTAAGCAAAAAAATTGTAATTTTTTTCTCACAAAACCCGTTAAAAGGAAAAATTGAATTAATCTGATGAGGTCAGTAGGCATCATTATCGAAATGTACAATAAAAATGTGATAAAGATAAAGAGACAAATGGTTTTTCACTTTAAAAGTCTGAATCGGAAAAATGGATTAACGAGTTAATTTAATATACTCGATGAGAAATTTTACCTAAGAAATGGTATGTACATTTAAATAGTTTACCTATATAAAGTTATGTTTGCCTGCAATTATCAATCGTGCTACCCTCTAACCAAGATCGTTGGTTGCATACAAACCAGAATTTTTTTTATTGCCTTTAGTATTTTCAAAAATATTAAATGTTATGGTAATTTGAATGACTACAGGTATTAAATAAAAATAAGGCTATTGGTAAATTAGTTTACAGTTGGTGATAAAGAATGTCTCGAAATAAGTATTAAACATAAATTGTGATTTTGATTAGGCACTTAACAAGTCACATCCCAGATATCTACATGCTCTGGCTAATCAATCCTATAAGTACATATCAAAACATTAATATACTATCTACAATTAAACAATAATTTGAAAATACAGATGAAGCCGATTTACCTATTTAAACAAAATTACTATTATTCTATTTATTAAAACTTAAAACACATTATTTTTTTAGTAAACTTGCACATGCAAAAGTAGCCATGAGGGTAGGACATTAGTGAGTGCAAGAATACTTTGAAATGTGCTGTGAAATACACTTAGAAAGGATCATAATATGGAAAATTAAGTGTGATAACATTTTAAGATATGTATGACACTAGTTAAGTTCACAGATTTCTGTGTTCTGTGTTCAATTATGTGCTGCTATTTCAAACTTTTAGTATCCTTTGATAAAAGAAGTTGAATATTATTGTTGACCTTTTTAAATTGTTTATTTTATCTCATACATTTTTTTTTTCTACTCTTCATACAGTATTTTGTGAAGAGTATTATAGGTTTACTTTGTCTGTCTGTCCGATGTCACGTTTTTTATCTGCACAATAGGTCAAAAACGAAACATAATATCAATTTGAAAATTTTAAACAAAAATCAAGCTCTATAAGGGGACAAAGCCTATTGATTTTTAACAAATCTGATTAAAAATAGGGGGTTAGGATGGGTTGAAATTAAAAAAAAAATCATAAATTATAAACGAAAAGCGATATCTACATGAAATTTTTAGTAAAAATCAAACTCTACAACGAGTTGAGGCCTATTGATTATGAAAACAATCTGTTTGAAAATGGGGACTAAAGGGCTCTGTTAAACTGCGAAGAGTATCACTTAGAATGCCAGGCATTATATATCTTTATTCTAGTTTGTGTCTGTGTAATATTATGTATTGTGATGGGACTGATCTTATAAAATAAACATTTAAAACATTTTAGTTCTTATTTTATTTGCCAATAAAAGGTATTTAAAAAATATATTGTTTATTTGACATCTTGGACAAATTGTGAAAATGATTAAACTTACAATAAAAACTAAAAAATGGTAGGTAAAGTTTCATATTAAATTTTTACATAAAAATCAATGTCAAGCTTTCTACATAACCTGATATATATTTAAAAATAATCTCAAATTATGAAGAAAAGTCAGTTTACTAACTAATATTGTTTATAGATGGTTTTCAACGTATTAAAAACAAACCAAATATTACACTAACTAAAATATTCATTTATTAATAGTTGTAGTGCTTGAAAACAATATGATGTTGATAATAATAACTACACTTAATACAAACTCAAATAATAATAAAAAAACAGTAATATTGACTTTTGTACAAAGTTTTGATCCGAACTTACAAATGATAAAATTATTGGAAAAAGTGAACACCCATTTTAAATTACCACAAGTTGCTACTGCTCAAGTCCCACTCTTCTTTTGTCGATTATCGACTCTCTATTTAAAATGAAGAAATACGTCACACATTAATTATTATTTTTAAGAGTATAAACGTATTATCCTTAATTAGTCGTTTTTATGTTGTAGTAACAATTGTTGTTTGATTAAGTTTTGGTTCATTATCTTAAATTTAATTTTTAGCTAAACATTTATAACCTTTTCTTTTATAATTTTTAGGTATTCTTTACATTTTTGTTAATAATACGTCATATTTGTGTGACACAATTATGCTTCCACCGACAATTAACTTCTAATCAAACTTAGAACCATTACCGAATTTGACATATACGGTTTTACTGTTTTTAGTTTTTTTCCAAATATTGTTTGCATGTCTTAAAAAATAGTTTATGAGTATGTAATTGGATAGTAAACGATTATATACTTGATCCATGTTATCTAGATACCTTAATAATATATTTATAAACGTTAAAAAACTATATAATTTAGCTAAACAAAACGCACTTAAAAATTTTACTGTCACTGTAATTGTTTGTGGAACCAAAATAATTACATCAGCACTAATTTAGCGTTTAATGACAATTATTACATGGGAGTTTCCTTAGTACACTCCTAGAGTCCTCACAGAATATTTTCTCCATATTTAAAATATATTATAGTGGATTTTATCTGTTGTACTAGTGTCACAATCGACACTGTATTCGAACTGTCATACTTGTCAAAAGTATATGCTACCCGTGTGCAACAGTCAAATATTTGAAGCTACATTGAACAAATCAAATGCGATTAGTGCACAAAACTTACACCTAGTGCAACAAATAAAATCCACTATTAGTTTACGGGTTTTGGAGTATGGGTTGTCTATCAGCCAGTCACAGTACTATTTTTTTAAATATTTTAACCTTCCTTAACCCCCCCACTTTTATTCAATGTTTTTTTTTTAATCAATAGCCCTCATCTCCTTATAGAGCTTAATTTTTACTAAATATTTCATGTTGATTTCGCTTTTAATTTTTAATTTGATTTTTTTTTAATTTTAACCCCCCTTAAACCTACTTTTTAATCAGATTTTTTTTTTCAAAATCAATAGGCTTTGTCCCCTTATAAAGCTTGTTTTTTGCTTAAAATTTTCAAGTTGATATCATTTTTCGTTTTTGAATTATCGTGCAGACAAAAAACGTGACATCGGACAAAGTAAACCTGTAATACTAATCACAGACTACTGTGTGAAGAGTATAATAATAATAATACATTTAAGGCTAAAACAATAACATAATAGACTAAAACAATAGGTACAATAAAAAAATGATAAAGTCAAAGTTTTGAAAATTATTTAATGGATAATCAGTGTTACAGTAGAAAAGTATTCTTTTACCACTTAAACATATTTTTAAAAGTAAAAACGAATATAAGTACCTGCTTAATATTTTGTTTTATTTGGACGATTCTTACTAACCTTCTCAACATTGAAATTGTTGAAGTTCAATAGTCATGATTTATCGGCTTTATTGATTTATAGCGCCATTAAAAGGTACAAATGGACCAATTATTTTTAATAGAACTGGTTTGTTGATACAAGCCGGGCCACAATAAACCAATAAAATCAATCATTAATAATATAATAGGTACATGTCTCAATAAAAGATTATGTTTAACCAATGTTATTATTTAGCTATTTTGTTTCTAATTTATATAACTACAGGTGTTCATTAATTTCAAATTACAGGGTGTTGTTGAAAATTCCTCTTTATGCCTTAACCATTTTGACAAAAAGTTTCCACTCTATACCTATTCTCTTATATAGTTATTTTGAAAATAAAAAATCGTTTAGGATCAACGTTTATATTAAGTAATCGTCATAAAAGTGCGATTCTTCATTACGATTCAAAATTACTGGTTGAAGTGTAATTTCAATATTTGCATCAAGATTCTTCACATTATTCTTCTCGTCTTTGGTTGCATGTTTTATGTAATTATTCCATAACTCTGAGGTTACATTGTTGACGGCATCAGACGTCCATTAACTTTAAAAGGTACTTGAATTGAATTTTTAATGTTATTTGAAATAACAAATTACTTATAAAACTATATAGATCACATGATTCAAAATTAAAAAAATATTACATTCAATGGTTCATTTATTAAGTGGTTAGATAAGTATTTGTAGCTCCCCAGGGCAGTGTCTTGGGTCTCCTACTCTTTCTCCAGGTGGTGCATAGGAGGACATCCATAATCTAGTGGCAGATAAAAGTAGAGTGAGGGGATTTAAAAACTTTTAAAATCCTTTGCGAAAACTTCCGCCGCGCGAACCAACTCCCCAAGTTAAGGTGTAACGCGACTCGTGCCGAATACCAGGGGCGGTTCTCAATTGGTTCATTTGTGCAGTGAACACCCAATTACATTTTATAAAAACATAATATTTTAAAGTAAATAACAAAAAAATATAAATTCTATTTTAATAATTTTATTGTTTTCATACGTGTTAATATCTATTTTTTGGTACGCCACTGTGCTCTGGCCAATCGTGTTTACTTGGCACTTTTTTATAAGTGAGTCCGAAGGAGTGAGAAGTGTTCTTAAAAGTCTTTAGCTAAAAAGAGATACACACGTTAGCAGATCCATAAAATTACATAAATCAGCTTAATTTGTGCAACGCACAAAGTGACGTTACAAAATAGAGCGAGGCATCCGAACTTTCCAATCATTGATATAAAATAAAGGGGGGATACTATGACGATACTAAAAGTGTCCGCACAGTTTTACGTCATATGTCATTCTCGAGCAAGTGGAGTTAGTCAGTTTTAGTGAGAATAAATACCATTTTTTTTAAATAGCATGACTTAAATGATATAAAAACATTTTCACTCAGTCAATCTTCAAACTTAAAATTATTAACTTCAAATTAATCAAAATACGACTCAAAGTGCGTTCACTTGTCATATCGTAAAATAGTGTTCATGTCCTCTCTCTACTTTATTTTATCTTGATGTTTCCAATCAAGCTGTTAACCATAAGACAATTTTAATTGTGTTTATTTAAAAACCGTGTTTAAATAAAACTGCGAATTTAATAAATTGAAAGTATGTGTGTCAATTCAATGATTAGGTAAACCATTTACTATTATTTTTGAGGTTATGTGTTTTATACCTAATTCTAAAACAGAAAACTGCGTAAATGGATACAATGTCATCGGTATTCATTTATTGGAAAATAATTAAAATTAAACGATGACTAAGTTCCATCAAGAAATGGACTCTTATGGCAATGATATAAACTACCTAACTTTTAATAGATCTTGATAGCCAAGAAAAATTATTGTACATTGTACCAGTAGGTATTTCACAAGTATGATACTTTTATTATATATTTTATTTGATCTAGGATAATTTCTTGACACTAGTACAATTTTGTATAAATAATTGTTTTATTTTGTAGGTTGTCCGTAACGAATTTGAAATATGTCCAATATATAAATGCTAGAGGTACTGATTAACAGTGTCAGACTGATGTAGCGATGAGGATTTAACTTGAATGATGGTGTTGCATGTACTAACAAAAAAAGGGAGCTAAACTTACATTATAGTTGTTTTAAGATCATATAAAAAATAAATATTGCATTTGGCTAAATTAATTCAAGAAACTAAATAGTTGTGTCTATGTTAGGTATGAACCTATATCACAAAGTCAATTAAATATTTACCGATATCAGTACCTAGGAGGTAAACTGAACTATGTCATGCTATTTATGGAGGCATGTTTGGAGGACACTATGTCTTAGAAAAATTCCAAGTTCTTTGTCATCCTTACCCAAAAATATAAATATTTCTGGAGATTCACAACTTGCTAAATCATTATTATTTACTATTAATAATATTTTAAAATTTCAATTGGTTTATACATTCATTTTTATTATTTGACCAACTGTTTCCATGTGACAGAGGTGACAGGCGACACTAAAAGACGTTGACAGGTCAAATGTCAAGAGAGCAGGTGCGTTTACCTCAGTGTGGAACAAGTTACTCCAAGTGTGATTCGAGTGATTGGAGGTGGTTAAAAGAAAAAAAAATTGTTGGTATTGAATTTAAAGAATTTTTTTTAAGTTTGATTTATTTGTTAATTAAATTTTAATTTAAATAAATGTTTTATATTAATTGATCTTTTAATGTCAAGGCAAAACAAAAATATCACTCACGTGATTCTGCTGTGTGTCCTCTGCAGAACTTTTTTCCGAGAACCCAAGATGGCACAACTGAACCCGCTGTCCCTAGAGGTGAATCTGATGTTTAATCCTAAAAATTCCAAGTCACTCAACAAGCGTACTTATGGTTGGAGTGAGGTACTTGTATTATTTTTGTTCATTTGTTTGTCTCACTACGATAAGGTTGGCCCAAGTGGTCTTAATTCTATTAATCAGAAGCCACTTAATGAAATTCACTACATTTGTCCAGGTTGTAATAAATTATACACAGATCCTCCAATTGAAAATTGGATCCAATGTTCGTCTTGTTTGTCGTGGTGGAACGAGGAGTGTTCTTCTTTTGAAGACGGTGAATTCTATTGCGATTTTTGCATGTAAGTCATCTTACCCTAACGCGTTCGTCATCTTACTCGATGTATGGAGTGAGATGACTAAAATGCCATGTTTTTGTATTTATTTTTTTTAGAGGAAGTGGTTTATTTTTTGTGATATTTGGTACCTAAGTAATGTAGGAAATATATTTGTAGGTTTACGTTTTCATTTTCGTTTCTTAAAATAAATATTTTCATTACTAATTTAAGAGTTTTACTTAACATCGCTATCTTACCCCACTTTCCCCTACGTTTAACTTAGTTTTCGTTTTTTAGTCTGTATTGATAGCCATTATAAAGAGCCAAAGATTCATTTTTGGAAGTAGTTGTTACTTCAGCTACATCAGCCATGACACGGAAATAACAAGAATCCTCGTAAAAATTCAATATAAATTTTAATAAACGTGTAAGTACCTCAGTGTTCGAATTTCCTAGTAATGTCTTAATGTGATTTTACGAATAAATTATGAACAAATGTGGAACTCTTATATCTATTTAAAAACAGTACCTATGCACCAACACCTATTTAATGAGACTAGGGGCAAAACCCTCGTAAAATCTTTTAAATATTATCCAGGAAATAACTATTGTAGTACCTATTTATTAAAATTAAGAGTAGAACTCTGCAAATAAAATCCATGAAACAACTATTGTAATACCTGTTAAATGAGATTAAGGGTAGACACCCTTAAATATTTTAGATAGATATAATAGTAATGCTACATTTTTTCGTGGAAAACGCAAATGCCACGGGCGCATCTACCACTAACCCCTCACTCTATACCCAACCTACCACCAGCCATAACAGAACTTATGCTTTAAAATGCAAAAAAAAGATACCATAATACCGATAATTTTCATAGGTGTACAAAATTTTAACCAAATTATTCTGTTCTAGACTATGGAAGTAAAATTTGCAACTGCAAAAAAATATTGGCTGCATCGGTTCCTGCACATGTACGCTAAATAAAAAGTGCAGCAATAGTTTAACCACAGCAGCTAATGTTTTGGAAAATATTAAAGCGTGCGATTAATCAGATTCTGTTTACTTTGCAAGTCTTGTACTAATATCTTTTAATATTATTATTCATTTATGCTTTATTTACCTATCATATTTATTATTAAAAAATATATTTTTGTTTTAGCAATTTATTGTTTTCTACATAGCAATAGTCTTTATTATACATACTCACAGTGGCACAGTAGCTTTATAGTTAAAATTAGACCAGCTTTTTAATACGTTGTTACTTTTTACTCGATTACCACATGAAAATAGATCTCTAATGTGTTTTTTAATTTTAGTATTTTTAAAGTACCGTTAGAGGCGTGGAAAAACTACGAGAACGTCTGCTGTAGGTACTTAGTGGGTACCTAGATGGGTGGTCAAAAATAAATGAAAGTGTCTACGTCGTGAAATAATCATTTAGAAAACCATTATTAGATTTCTTCGCCGTGTCAAAATCCTGCGGCATAAACAAAACAAAAACATAGGTTAGATAGTTCATTGTGCATCATTCATATTTATTATTTATTAAGCAGTAAATAATGTTGGTTTACCTATATTTCAAATCTAATAGGGGTTTCTATTCTTTGAATGAAGTCAGTAAAGCCATGGTTGACAATTTATAAACTTAAAATTATGACAAGTTTTCCATTAACTATTAAACTTTAGTTTTAGCAAAAATATGGATATCTCTACTTCTTTCATTGACCCCTTCAGATGTAAAATTCTTTATTAAAATATTTAACAACCGAAATAGAATTCAAACGATTAATAGAACTTCTCCATCTTCGTCTGACCTAGAATATGTGAGAGGAACGTTTTAACGTTAACGTTAAAAAAATTCTAATCACAGTTATTAAAATCGAATAAAAACTCGCTTTGAAATAAAAATCCAAGAAAAACAAGAATGAAAGGTTGTAATTAAAGTCAGACAGATACTCGTTCTAGCTTCGTCCATGTGCGTATCAGAAATTGTTGATGGTAAATACATTAAAAAAAGGAAAACATCACTTACAAAGACAATTTTATCATCTCTTACGTAGATTTTAGACAATTTCTGAAATCTGGCAACACTGTCAAAGAAAAAGAATACCACCCAAATTATCTAGCGAAAATCGAAACCTCTACTATTGAGTTATATCTTTTTAAAATAGAATAAAATGACGTTTTTTTGGTGGTAACGTATCAAGAACTTTTTGACATGCTCCGGTTTTGCTTGCGTTTTTACAGTCTTGCACACTTTTGAGCTTTTTTTGGTGGTTTAGTTTGTGGCAGCGTTAATTGGGTGATCTCGACGCCGCTCCGCCAGATCCTACTCCTTTTTTACTAATTTGAATATAATATTTAGATACAAAATAGATATGCTTACCTACTCTTGAAGATCAGAGAACGTAAAAGTCACTGAATCACCTATATTCACTTGATGAGTCATTATTTACTGACAATTATTAAAGGTGGCACTGTAGTATCGACATCCAAGATTTTCTCCAGATTCCAGATGTTTTCTTCTTCTTTTAACACATGCTCGATTGCCTTTTGCCAATTTTCCTTCCTAACAAGTGATATGAAGGTTTCTAACAATGCTTCTACATTTTTTAACTTAAATATTAAATATTAATTATTAAAGAACCACGTTTTGAAAACCCGTCATCACTTCCAATATGAGTTATAATTAGACGTCGTCCTTTACCAGAAGGAACCGTTAATCAAGGCCGACAAGAGGGGGGGGGTAGCCGGGACTAATTCCCGGGCCCTGGATCAAGTGGGGGCTCAGCAGCGGCATAAGGAGAGCCCGGCAACTTTGGTGAGGACGTTTTTTATTTCTTCAGAAGTTCCGCATAAGAACTTTTTTTTAGAGATTCAGTAAAGAGGAGAAGTTTTTGCTTGAAGACTTTTTTTTTTGTTTTAGAGAAATGCAAGTAAAGAGGATTAGAAGGTTTTGCTAAAAGACTTTTTTTAGAGAAAATCAAGTAAAGAGGAGGAGAAGTTTTGCTTGAAGATTTTTTTTAGAGAGATTTAGTAAAGAAGGGGAGAAGGTTTCGTCCTGAAGGCCTTTTTTTTAGAGAAATTCAAGTAAAGAAGAGGAGAAGTTTTTGCTTGAAGACTTTTTTTTTAGAGGAGGAGAAGTTTTTGCTTGATGAACTATTTTTTTTATAAAATTGTCGCGGGGCCCGACCTGGAGAATTGTCCTGGGACCCAACCTGGCTCTCGGCGGCCTTGTCTTCAATCGAGTAGATTATCCTTTCAAAAAAGCCTGTCATGAAGATTGAATGTTTGTATCCTGCCACTTTTGCTAACTGTGTAACTTTCATTCACCCAGGTGTCGTCCAAATAAAATAGTTTTTAGCCGTCTGTACGAAATTTAAAAAAGGTTCTGAGGTATCTCCGTCTCCAACAAACAATTTCATCAGAATTAATAAGTGCTACTTTCCTGTCTTGTTTATCCCACTTGAACATCAAATCTATTAGAATTTCCCGTAGTTTTGTCTTTCCCATTTTAGGAAAATGCGATTCACTATGGATTGCGTCCAAAACCTTGGCAAGAATTGGTATCTCTTTTTTAAAATAAAATTCGTGGACTTTTCTTCTTATTCCGCTTTTAATTTTTTCAGTAAATTCCACTTTTTTCTTCCTTCCTGCATTTTTTTTTTGGAGGTTTAACATTTCCACTTTTTAATTCACTTATAACTTTGTATATCGTTAATGGGCGTCGTTGATTTGCTTACGCCCATCAAATATGATGTCTTTTTAACAGTATCGTCAACAGAAATCGAAGCATTTGCCATTCTTAGGCAATTATAAACATATAAATATTTTCTCGTTAATTGACAACGTTTTACAGGTGTAAACTTTGAACTTGAACCACACAAAAAAATATTAAAATAAACAATAAAACAATATTTATTTGCAGATTTTATTATATTCCGACCACTGGTTTATCGATGGAACATAATGGCTAAAAGATTTGGTGCAGTTCATCCCGTAGTTTATGCACTTCTCCCAAATAAACAAACAGCAACATATGTAAAAATGATCGAGCTACTGAAAAGTCGAACAAACCTACACCCCAGAAAAATATCCTGCGATTTTGAATTGGCTGCCATCAACGCCTTCAAAGAGGCTTTTCCGGATACGGAAATAATGGGATGCTTGTTCCACCTGACAAAAAACATGCGAAAGCATTTGGGACAATTAAATCTACTTGGGAGATATAATAATGAGGCAGATTTTGCTGTTGAGGCGCGCATGGTGTCATCATTGACTTTTTTTGCTGACGAATCATTTGGATGAAGCTATTGAGGAATTGTCAAATGTGCTGCCTTTAGAGCTAAAGCCTCTTTCACAATGGTTTGAGGATTCGTACGTAGGTCGTCCAAATAGGAGGGGAAACGGACGTCGCCAAGCAATATTTCCTCCAGAGCTGTGGTCAGTGTACATAATCGGGTATTTACAGACACAGATAGAACAAATAACCACAGGCAGCACATAGAAGGCTGCAAAGAGAGCTGTCGATGAACCATCCAACCATTTGGAAATTCATCAACAGCCTGAAAACTGTCCAACGGGGGAGAGATGTTGCTTATGAGCACTTACTTGCGGGAAATGAGCCTACACCTAAAAAACAAAAATTTATCCAGGCTGATAAAAGAATAAAAAAAAAGAAGAATACACTAATGATCATAATGCAAAAAATAGGAATATTATTGAAGTTTTAAGAGGAATTTCATACAATTACAAAATGGCTACTTAAAATTTAGTATCTATAAAATTCTATATATTTCATTTTAGAAAATAAAACAGTAATAGTACTCGTAATATTATGTGTTTAATTTCCTCGCGCTCGAATGTCCCCGCGCTCAAACAGCTCGCGCCCAAATGTCCCCGCGCACAAACGTCTCCGCGCCAAAATGGTCGCGCCCAAATGTCCTAGACCAATTTGATTCGGCATCTAGTTTCTCATCTGCAGAATACATGTTAGTGGTTGCTTTTCGGATTTTTGTCTGTCGTAATCATTTTCCTTAATTTTTTCTTAGCTTTTCTTTTAAAATTTACACTTTTTCAAATTGCTTCATTAGTACAGTCTCATTTTAAATTCATTCAATATAAATAACAATAACACTGTTACTGCTATTTGCTGCTGTCAATGATTTATAACAATCATTTAAGACGTTTTTATAAGAGTATAGAAAGAGTCTTGAGAACATTGTGTACTTATGAAAAAAGTCTATTATAAAACTTTTGCAATATTATCTCATAACTGTTGTGAAGACTCTAATAAAAATCTGACAAAAGTGATTTGTTTTAATATCTAAATTATTGCTTAAAGGTTGTAAAAATATTATAAGATAATGTGAAACAGTTTTGTACATTCGTATTGAAAATGTTATTAAAACGAAATAATAAGACTCCTTTTTTAATTTATCTATAATTCCAATAAAATAAAAAATGTCTTTATGAATTACTGTAAAGTATCTGATATAATATTTTAATCTTATTAATCCCCAAATGTGTTGGTTGGATTAACAGGTAAAATGAAAAGCAGAGGACCTAAATGTGAGTCCTGAGGGACTCCCAAGGTTAAATTAAACCAAATTGACACACTTCCTATGAATATCACTTTGAAGCTCTTGTTTTCCAAGTAATTTTACATTAAATGACAATCCAGTTGATTACGGTTTTCAAAAAGTAAAAGTATTTATGGATATATTTTGAACATATTTTCAGATTTACGCATAAATGGTGTTCCTAATGATGAAGTAATTTCGAAACTGATTGCTAATAAATAACATGTGAGACAGAAAGGACTTCTTTTTTTACCATATTTCCAATTACTAATTCAAATAATAGTTTATATTGGACTTAAAAATTTAATATTAATCGTTGAAATTAAATTTAATATTTTCCTTATATTTCCAAGATAAACACTATCAATTAACCTTTAACCTATTTGTGAAAGAGGACATTTTTATGGGAATAGGAACTACATAATGACCGTGTGTACATTACATACAATTGCTAAAACAATACAATACACAAATTGTCATGAAATGACTCCCTTTAGAATCTTTTTATTTTTCCACAACCATTTTGCAATAATAGGTATAAAAATGTTTAACTACCACATGGATGTACTGTTTTTACTAATAATTATTAGTTATTAGGTCGGCATTGTAATGCTATGTCATTTCTTTCATTGTTTTCATTTTTATATGTATGACTCTAATTATAAATGTGCATTGGCAATGATACAATATAGTTTAGTTTAGAAGTATGGGGACAATGATAAAGTTTTACAAAGTATCCTTGTGTCAATTAAATAGTAACGGACCTAAAATGTATTGTTGAGGAAGTCTAGTAGTTAACATTTACGCAGTTTTCTGTTTTAGAGTTGGGTATGAAACACATGACTATTTTGTAGAAACTGGAACAAAACAAAATATAAACAATATAAACATAACGTCAAAAATAATAGTAAATGTTTTACCTGTACCTTGGAGACGTGTTTCATTAACAGTCATTGAATTGACACACATACTTCCGATTTATTAAATTCGCAGTTTTATTTAAACACGGTTTTTAAATAAACACAATTAAAATTGTATTATGGTAAATTTTGGAGTTTCACAGCTTAATTGGAAACATCGAGAAAAAATAATGTAGAGAGAGGACATAAACATTATTTTGCGATGACAAGTGAAGATTAACTGAATGAAAATTTTATATCATTTAAGTCATGCTATTTGAAAAAAAAATGGCATTTATTCTCACAAAAACTGACTAACTCCACTTGCTCGAGTTTGACATATGACGTAAAACTGTGCGGAGACTTTTAGTATCGTCATAGCATCTCCTCTTTATTTAATATCAATGATTAGAAAGTTCGTATGCCCCGTCCAACTTAGTGACATCACTGTGTGCGTTGCGCAAATTAACCTGATTTAAGTAATCTTATGTTTGTTTCACTATGTTTCATGGATCTGTTAACGTGCGACATCTTTTTTAGTCAAATACTTTCGAGAACTCTTCTCACTCTTTTAGACTCACTTATAAAAGAACACCACGGAAATGCTATTAGCCAGAACGCAGTGGCGTACCCAAAAATAAATATTAACACGTATGAAAACAATAAAATTATTAAAATTGAATTATTGTTTTTATTTATTTTAAAATAATGTGTTTTTATGAAATGTAACTGGGTGTTCACTGCACAAATGAGCCAATGGAGAAACTGCCCCAGCTGTTAAACATTATTTTTTATATCCTTTATTAAACATTTATACAGTGTGTTTCGTAAAGTTGGATCGATATAGTATTTTTTTTAATATTCCGATTTGAAAAAAAATTTATAGGGCAATCACCTCTAATTACATAAAAACTTAAAATAGCCCATAATATTAAATTTGGCTGGTGAAATTAGTTTTCTCTCAAATTCGCATTAAAAAAGTAAATTTTTGAACGATTTTTTAAAAAATACCGAATTTAATAGATAACTAAGCAGTAGCAAACTTAAATATGGCCAACTTTAATATATGATATTTTGTGTTTTAAAAAATAGAGGTGAATGTCTTACGGCGTTTTTTTACAATCGTAATATCGTAATCGTATAGCGTTGACAAAATGTTAACCTAAATAATTGAAACAATTAAGAATGTAAAACAATTAAAGGCAGACTCCTTTTTGTAGTAAATTTGAAAATAATAGGAAGCCTCTTGCAGCCCTAAACTAAGTCAACACTATTATTAAAATCTACTCAAGAAACAACCCTGAATTATACCTACCCCCATTTTAAAAAGAGTATCTTAATGTAACGGTGAAGGTGAGAAAAATGTTTAAGAATTCTTGTTTTTTATAGAAATAAGTAAGGTAGTTATTAACAAAAATAGTGAGGTAAAAGCTCAGAATACCTATATTGATTTCAAGATTTTAATATTTATTTGTATTTTTTAACAACTTTTTGTGCACATCATATCACTTCAAAAATCTTTTTTAGCCTCTAAAACACAACAGCAGTGTATTTTGTTGTATTTCGTTGTATTTTGTTGTATTTTGTTGTATTTTGTTGTATTTTGTTGTATTTTGTTGTATTTTGTTGTATTTTGTTGTATTTTGTTGTATTTTGTTGTATTTTGTTGTATTTTGTTGTATTTTGTTGTATTTTGTTGTATTTTGTTGTATTTTGTTGTATTTTGTTGTATTTTGTTGTATTTTGTTGTATTTTGTTGTATTTTGTTGTATTTTGTTGTATTTTGTTGTATTTTGTTATATTTTGTTGTATTTTGTTGTATTTTGTTGTATTTTGTTGTATTTTGTTGTATTTTGTTGTATTTTGTTGTATTTTGTTGTATTTTGTTGTATTTTGTTGTATTTTGTTGTATTTTGTTGTATTTTGTTGTATTTTGTTGTATTTTGTTATATTTTGTTGTATTTTGTTGTATTTTGTTGTATTTTGTTGTATTTTGTTGTATTTTGTTGTATTTTGTTGTATTTTGTTGTATTTTGTTGTATTTTGTTGTATTTTGTTGTATTTTGTTGTATTTTGTTGTATTTTGTTGTATTTTGTTGTATTTTGTTGTATTTTGTTGTATTTTGTTGTATTTCGTTGTATTTCGTTGTATTTCGTTGTATTTCGTTGTATTTCGTTGTGTTTCGTTGTATTTTATTGTATTTCGATGAACTTTGTTGTATTTTTTTGTATTTTGTTGTATTTTGTTGTATTTTGTTGTATTTTGTTGTATTTAGTTGTATTTAGTTGTATTTAGTTGTATTTTGTTGTATTTTGTTGTATTTCGTTGTATTTCGTTGTGTTTCGTTGTATTTTATTGTATTTCGATGAACTTTGTTGTATTTTTTTGTATTTTGTTGTATTTTGTTGTATTTTGTTGTATTTAGTTGTATTTTGTTGTATTTTGTTGTATTTTGTTTATAATTTGTTGTATTTTATCGTGTTTTGTTGTATTATTTGTATTTTTTTGTATTTTTTTGTATTTTTTTGTATTTTTTTGTATTTTTTTGTATTTTTTTGTATTTTTTTGTATTTTTTTGTATTTTTTTTGTATTTTTTTGTATTTTTTTGTATTTTTTTGTATTTTTTTGTATTTTTTTGTATTTTTTTGTATTTTTTTGTATTTTTTTGTATTTTTTGTATTTTTTGTTTTTTTTTAATATTTTTTTTTTATCTAAAACTAAAAATAAAGTTATATAATTAATAATAAAATTAGAACAAAAATTTTTGTCAATTAACATATTGATGAACCTGAATACGTGTTATACTTGTCTTAATACCTAACAATTTTCGGTTGCTTTTTTTAAAATTATTTATAAATCATTATCAGCAACCTAAAACAAATTCTTATTCGCAAATAATTAATAAATTTTAAAAGAAAAATAATAAAAAAAGTTGACAAATACACCAGAATAATTCAAGTTAAATAAATACCTACGTTTTATTGAACAAGTAAACTTGGACAAGCATCATTAATAATTCTACAGAACGAAGCCGCGCTATTATCCAGTAATTAATTAAAAATTGACACCGGTAGCCGTGTAACTATATATACAAATATACAGGGCGTCACAACCAAACTAGTAAATTGTTTCATGTATAGTAAAATTATCTATGCGTAAGTAGAATTCACTTAACCATTCACTGTTGGATTATAATGTTCCTAAAGATAAAGATGATGTGAAACAGTAATTTTTATCCGCGGAAGAAAAGTTTTTGTGGTAGACAAATGCACTATGAGATAAAATTTTAGCCTAAATAATCACTAAGTTTTTAAAAAAAATTTCTTGGGACACCCTCTATCTACTCGTATTACATCGTAGAAAATTGATGAGGTTGGTAATGTTTCGGCATTGTTGTTCAATTTGGGGGCTTCTTCGCAAACGCATCATTTGTCATTTTTCGGTTGAGGCCGAGATACATCATAATCGAGCTCTCACACAGACAAACTGACAGCCGAGACAAAAGGCCTAAAAATAATTTCGGAAAGCTAAACAAAAACGCCCGAAAAAAAATTCATTAGTTTCGTTGGTTTTTCGTAATGCCGTTGCTGCTTTATTTCGTTCAATGAAATTATATGGCGTCAAAGAAGAATTTAATTAATAGGTTTTTATTTTTTGGTTGGTTTTATTGATTATTTTTGCTGTTTTCTTTTTAGTAAAAGTAAATTAATAAATTTGATATGTTTAAGGATTAAAATTAATTTCTTATTAATATTTTTACGTTAGGTAAAAATAGGTAAAAATAGGTAAAATAGGTAAAAATAGGTAAAAAATAGGTAAAAATAGGTAAAAATAGGTAAAAATAGGTAAAAATAGGTAAAAATAGGTAAAAATAGGTAAAAAAAGGTAAAAATAGGTAAAAATAGGTAAAAATAGGTAAAAATAGGTAAAAATAGGTAAAAATAGGTAAAAATAGGTAAAAATAGGTAAAAATAGGTAAAAACAGGTAAAAACAGGTAAAAAGGGTAGATACTATTATTATCTGTGCCTCAAAATGTAGGTCTCAGAGGAGTTACAAATTGTTACAAAGTTACTGCACTGATAGAAAACAATATGTGCATATTGCAGAAGATGTGAGTAATCCTAAGGTAGGTACCTATTTAAATACGGAGTTTCCAAAAAACGGTGTTAGGTCCCATACTTTTCAACATTTATTCAAAAAGAAAATAACTGTAAAATTTTGCAGAAGATACAGCCATTTTTCATAAAAAAAATAACTGGCAGAAATTAGAAAAACAATACAGAATGACTTTACAAATATTGCTAATTTGTTTAAGAGCCAATTATTATTAATATAAAAAACAACTTTTTTGTTCCTTTTACATCTTAAAACAAGAGAAATTAAAATTAAACGAAAATAAAGCTATTATTACAAAATCTACAAATAACATAAAGTATCTGTTGAGTCACATGTCACCATTATAAATTAACTATATCATAAAAAAAACTTGTTGTCTTATATAAATTTAAAAGCCTTTCCACTTTCCTTCTTGTGCAGTATTTAAAGATTCTCTAATATACATTAGTTAAATGTCATTTGTCATACGGTATAGGTACCACTTCAATTATTTACTTGCAGAAAATAGAAAAAAAAGTATATACAGGGTGATTTATTACTAATTGGAAATATTTAAACTATAGAATTCTGAGTTCAAATTATGAAGATTTAACCCAAATCACCTAGATAAAATGTGTCTCCATTCTGAGTTACAGGGTGTTTTGTTTAAAAATTTAAAAATTATTTCTGTCTAGTACTTTAAAACTATTTGACGTATTATTGTTATATTTGGCGGGAAGTGTAGATACTATATATGCTACTAAATTATGTTAAATAAACGTTTCTGGCTACCATCAGAGGAGTACAACAGGGGCAAGTTACTATATAATCCTTCCCAAATTCTACGCCGCTGGGGGAATTGCAATTTTATCACATTTTTTCGATTCTCCAATACTTTCTACGTAAATATTATACTTTTTCTTCATAGCGATAAAGTTATTATTTTTCGAGATATTTTAAGTTAAATATGAAGCTGCACAATTATTTTGTTTTACATTAATTGAGTCAACTTATTATTTCATTTATATTGCTAATACCTAAAAGTTTTATTTTTATAAATAAAGAATGTTATAGCTTATTAAATAAAAAATTGTTGATAATGTTAAGATCAATATTAATATTAAATTTAATCTAGTCGTATATCTAAGTAATGTTTTATTATTTATATTATTTCGAATAATATTTTTATATTATTTTTTTTTTTGTTAAAATTTCTACGAGACAAATATTTTAGAAAATTTTAATTGAATATAATAATAAACATGTAATGATGATTAACACTAATATTGTTAATTGTTACATGTATTTTGTTATAGATAATTATTGTAGTATCTTTAAAAAACTGATAATAAATATTTTAACTGTCAATATAACATTAACGTTGTTCATAATAATTTCCAATTAAATTATGGACCCATTACTTACTGCACAATATTTCCAGTCTCCTTTGAGTGAGTATTCTTACCTGCAATAAAAAATATACATATATTAATTAAAAGCTAATAAATTTTTCTAAAGCAAAAAACAGTAGAAACAAATCATGAATAGAGGAAATTAATTTTTTTGTTGTGTCACTTTTGTTTTATATTTGAAAACGAAAAAGAGTCAATTTTGGGCACCACAGGTCTTTTACGAAAAAACGCTCGGATCTTTGAATTTTTGATTTTAGGGGGAAACATAACATAATTTTCATATTATTTTTTGTAACAATTTTAATTTTATTTCAATGGTTTTCAATTATTGTTATCAGATGACTTTTTTTGGTCGCCGTAAAGTAGTAAGGTTTAGTTTATTTCGTTGTAGAGTCAACATAAAAGTAGCATATCAGTGATGATGGTTACCTCAATTGCTAAGAGGGTGCAAATAATTTAACTGTTTTTGGGAACAATGAATGTGCTTACAGAGCTGCCCACCTGTTTAACAATCTAGATCAACAAAAAACGTAAAATGGAAAATGCTGTAGTAAATAAAGCTACAGATGTGGCGATTTTAGGGCATGTTGTTCAAGAACCCATACATAGAGTATAAGACAGTTGGCGATATCATCTGGTATTAAGAGAAGTAGCATTCAGAAGATATTGAAAAAACACCAGTTTCATCCCTACAAAATACATCAGGTACAAAAACTTACCGAAGACGATTTTGATAGGAGATTACAATTTTGTGAAATTATGACTTTTTTCCCAAATAGTACGAAAAATCCTCACAACTGTCGTTATTGGTTAGATTTCAAATCACAAAATATTTCATAAAATACATACGCAACATCCGGAAAAAAAGAAATGTATTTGGAAATATTAAAAAACGCTATTTATCCAGCATTACTAGAGTTGATTGGAAATGACGATCAGTACAGGGTGGACAAATTTCATTGTTTTAATAGAGAATCTCATTAACTATAAATGGTATAAAAAAATGGACCCTTCCATCCCCGATTTCTTTTTTTGAGAAAACATTTTCAAAAATTGGCTACTGTCTTTTGTTTTCGAGTTATAAACAAAAAATGTTTTTTTCAAATTTTCATTATGTGGCATTATCTCGCTTATTTAAAAAAGTAAAAGAAAATAATTTATACCTTCTTTAAGCACTTTTTAGATAAGAATCCAGTGGCGTAGTCAAATTTTTTAAAAATTCTTCAAATGCGAGTTGCATTTTTTTTATAAGGAAATGGTAGCTGACTGTGACCTACAAAAAAGACAAAAATTTCTCATTCTCAGTTTATTTATTTTTATTGTTATTTAGCAAAAACTTATATACTTATACTTATAATATACTCTGTTGTTTTCTAGTAAGCTTGTGTTATTCAGGATATTTCTAAAAGAAAAATCGGCATTTTTACAACACTATGATCATTTGATAACGTTCGATTGTTTATCATCTTAAAAGTGCAAAATCGCCTATGAAAATAGCGAAAAAATTGACATGTTAGAGTGTTTTATTCAAAGTAATAATAATTCTGAAGTTGCAAGTGAATTATATTTTAATCGTTACTCCGAAAGAAGACCTAATAATTCCATTTTTAAACGATTAAAAGAAAATCTCATAAATTTTGGGACTTTACTAATAGTAGTAATAATAATAATACTCTCCCTAATTCACCCCCTTACGAATAAATTTTAACCCCAAAAGCTGAGCTTGTCCGGGGAAAGGGACGGCTATTAATATTACCTATTTGCCGTGGCGCTCCGGGGCGACTTAAAGATGATTAATGGTGCCATTTGACTTACAGGTGAGAAAACCCCGGAAAACCCCACCCATCATCATCGAAAACGGAAACGCATGGTGATTTTTAATAATCTGGATGTCATATTAACAGAAATTAAATTTCTGCTAATACGGCATCCATCAAATCCTATAGAGAACCATGCAAATAAATTCACATGGTCTTCCGTAGAACTCGAAACCGTGTCTCGTTTACTAGAAAATTGGCTCACAAATGAATGCGACGCCGTAGACACCTGCGCTACCGTAGTCCAGAAACCAAGGATACAGAATTATAATATTGAAGATGCTGACCAATGTTATTGAAATGGTAAATGTAAATCCTTCTATATTAAGTCGTCAAATTGAAGCCGAGTCTGGGATATCACGAAAACGAACATCTCCAACCAACCGCTCCCGAATGACGTCTAAATTTTTGCAATTAGTACCTTGAAAACATAGATCGCAATCAATCATTCTTTACAAAAATTATATGGACAGACGAATCTTACATAATCGGTGACAGAATTTTCAATTGACATAACCAACATTGGTGGACCGACGTTAACCACCATCGTAGCTTTGATGTCTAAAATCAGGGACGTTTTGGTTTTAGTGTTTGGTGTGCCCTATTGGGCAATGCATTTTAGCCTACCAAATTTATGTTGAGAAACTAAATAAATGGCCAACGATATTTAGAAATTTTAAACGAACACATATTCGATGTTTTTTTGGACGACTTAACGCTGAAGGAGAGACGAGACACATTTTTTCAACACGATGGGGCATCCCCTCTCCCCTCACAATACTAGAAACGTCTCTGAATTGTTTTAAATCTTCATTTTAGAGACAAATGGATAGGGACAAAAGGTCCGGTAAGGTGGCCACCACGTTCACCAGATTTAACGCCCGTAGATTTCTTCTTTTATGAATATATTAAAGACAATAATAATATTGACGAACTTATGCAAAATTTTATACAGTGTGTTAATTCCATCTCCAACATCCATATTTATAACGCAATTCGGAATGTTTCCAAACGATGTCATTCATATGTTGCGAATAATGGACAACTAGCATACCTAGCTAGTATACCGGAGAACTACTTCCCAGTCTATGGAGTCTACTACAAAAGACAGAATTATACAAGGTACTCTAAACAACGATTAAATGATATACAGAATAGATCTGAAAAGGTCGAGGTGGGGGAGGCCACATGGTCCACAGACCTAATTAAATCTAATCTAATCTAGGGTTAAAATAAAAACACATAATACTTGAAATTGAAAGCAAAAATTAAAATATTTCATATGTAGAGTCTCTAAAGGGATTATATTCATCTGAAATAAATTTTATTCAAGATTTTTCTACTGTTCAGGAAGCAGTTCAATACTATTAGATTATTATTCGCGATTCAAGCTAAATGATACGCCCTCTGGGGGAAATTTGTAGAAGGTCCCTATAAGTAGGATATCGTTCAGAGTTGCCAGATGTAGCAAAATTTCGCTACATCGTCGGATTTTAGCTCTTAAAGAAGTGGCTAAGACCTTTAATCTAAGAATAAAAATTTGTGTATAGTAATATGTAATCATACTCTATATTTATTTAACGATTTTTTTATAAAACCGATTTATTATATTGATTTCAGTTCATTTATTTTATTTTAAAATCAGTTCATCATTTGGCAACACTGGCGTTCGTGTTCATTGTTTACATTTTAATTTGTATCAATTACAATTCGAGTTTTTCTTACTTTTTAGCTTTAAATTTGTTTATTTTTTATAGTATGTGATAGTGTTTATATTAAAAATGAAATCTGCGAAAAAGTCCCCAGCAAATTGCAATCTATATGGTGTTAATGTCAAAATCAAAACTATTATTTTTCAAGTGCAAGTCGTAAAATTTTGTTTTTTACGATAAATGGATATCTACAAATTCACAATATTGAAATTTTGCAAAACTGTAATATGATTTGTGACGGTTTTATTACCATTTACATGTATACAAAGTACTACATAATTCAATTCATAATATAAGAATAAGTCTAGTAAGAATTTTAAATAAGTTCATCAATAATAAACGTTTGGTACCTGTAATGTCCTTTAAACCACATAATAAAACATGTCCTGGGTTTGGTAAATACATATTTCTAGATGTTCTTGTAGCAAGTCAGAAACATGATAAATATTATATTTATGACGAAAGCACGAGACTTAAACTTAAATTAACACTAAATGAAATTCAAAAACACTATTACAATGAGAATATTACCTAAAAACAGTTAAAAAATCACAAATACAAATTCCGCCCAAAGCAAACACATGTAAATAAACAAACATCCTACTTATAGGTGACAAATGACAGGCGCGCGAAAATTAATTTGAATCGCCAATATAAACAATTCCACATAAATTTATTACCTACAAAGCTCGTCTTATAATATGTTGACGCCCCGCCTTAACTTCTATCGATTATTTATCAGTCATTTATTTTCTATTTCAATTTATTTTTCACAATTTACACTTTTTTGATTGACAAATAAATGTTGGAACAGGAAACTAATATTATAAAGTAGAAATGGAAAACAAAATATGTCAATTCAGTTAATAAAATTCTTTTAAATTTTAAGCCAGTAAAATTGTTGTTCATGGGGCTGGGGCTGGCAATGATGAAAAGTATTACGAGTATTGTATATGAGCAAAGAAGCCTTACCTTTAAAATTAGGTAAGATGAAATGAAATGAAATTCTTTGTATGTAAATATCAGTTTTGTAGTCGTTATTTATAATAAAACAATTATTACTAAAATAGGTTTATTCTTAATAAAAACTCCACTTGCATATTAATTTAAAAAGACAGTTGACAACCTATCACATTGTGTCATGTTTATAAAAAGAACAAAATATGTCTCGTTCTGATGGTTATTTCGTTACATTTGCTTAACTGTATTTATTTCCAAATTATGTAAGTTCCCATTATAAAAATAAATAAATATAGAAAAATGTAACTAGAATTTTTCCAGGCTAAATAATAATGAATATCCCCTCGTATATTGTTTTATAAGTAACTTTTAATATGGAACTTGTGTATATATCTTTATTTTGAAATACAACGTATATTTATTTGTCCTCAAAAGTGCTTGTTGGATAAATCAAAATTTAAAAAACCTTTGTACATTTTGCACTACAATAAAACATTTAATAACATAAGATTTATGAAATAATTAATAATTGTCAAAGTTGAGGAACTGATACACGATACAGGTATTTTGCCTTTTTCAACCCGAAGGCAGGTGGAATAGATTTAAACTCCTGCTTCATGTACCTACAACACCGGTATCTTGCGTCTTTTGCTAAAATAACGAACAACCGGCCAGCTGTCCGTTTGCAGCTCCAGCTCCGCATTTTGTAATTACACAAATCTATATTTGGTTTATCGGTACGATCAATCCGTTAATTCGGTTTTAAGCTCGAATAGAGATTGTTCGATAAGTGTCATTTTTAAGACAGCGCTGTTATTTCATTTATATATACAGCGAACTTCTTTTCAAACGCATCTTTTACGTTTTTTCTACATAAAATTTTCTATATGAAGGGCACAGGAGAAGAACCGAAAAATTTGGCGATTGTGAGATATTCTGCCAGGTTATAGCAAGGAGACCGTACTTTTTATTAACATATCCACACAGGAAAAGAAACGGCTGAGTAACGATCTAGGAGTCATTTAATAATCATGTACAGGAAAAAAAACGGCTAAGTCCGCGCGCAAATAGGAAAGAAACGGTCAAGTCCGCTGTGCCGCTCGATTCACTAAGCATTATTTACCTTTATTGTTTTCGAAAGCAGCAGTACTGCGATATCGATCAACAAGTGTATACATGTTTAATTGATAAGTCTTTTTTTTCGTTTGGTTTTTTAAAGATAATACGATATGATGTGTAGTAGTGATAGTAGTTCTAGCACCTTAGAATCTCCAACTACTTCGTTTGACTTGTGAGAAATAAAGGACCTTTTCTTTAACCCCTTACACTTAATCCCTACTACTCACATATGGCTACCCTCACTCCAAATACTTCGAAATATACTAAAAAGCGTAAGGTTTATGGTCCAATGACTGCACCCAGGAAAAAAATTAACCTACAAAGTCATACTATGAGAAAAGACTGTAACTGCCGTTTAAAATGTTTCGAAAGGGTTTCGCTTGACAATAGGCATAAACTCTTAAAAAAAATTTGATCTGATGGAATCACATCATGAACAAAATACTTATCCGGATTAATTAATGTTATTCCTGTATAGAGAAGAAGACCACGCAAGTCTGAAAGAGATGCTAAGTTTCGTGAAGCTACTTATAAATACAGAGTACGTATTGTTAATGAAAATAATGTAGTTAAAGATATTGAAGTGTGTAGAAATGCTTTTATTTCGACTCATGGGATAACAAAAAGTAAGGTTGAATTTTTAGTAAAAGAGGATGGAACTGTGGCAAAGGACAAACGAGGTTTACATAAGAATGGACCTTGGAAACTTAATGAAACTAATCTTGATTCTATTCGTGAACATATTCGATCATTTCCAGGACGCCAAAGTCATTACAGTCTAAGTGGCTCATCAAAAATTTACCTCTCCGAAGAGCTCAATATACGAAAAATGTACAAGATGTATTGTCAACTACAAAATTCAAAAAATGTATCATATGAGACCTACCGATCATTATTTAATAAAGAGTTTTAATATTTCGTTTGGCTATCCGCGTACTGACACATGCAGTACATGTGATGAATTTTTAGCAAAAATAAGATGCTTGGAGACAGAGAAACGAGAACAGAAAAATGCCGCAGATGTTATAAAAATTGAGAAGAAAAAATTAAAGATTTAAGAACTGAAAATAAAGTACACAAAATAAAAGCGGCCACTTTTTATGAAAGAAAAAGAAAAGCTGCAAAATCAAAAAGTATTGAAGCAATTTGTCTAGATTTTGGTAAGAACCTTCCTCTTCCAAACACACTGACTAACGATGTCTACTATAAAAGGCAACTTTCGATGTACATTTTTATTATCCATGTGCTGTCATCAGCTGAAAGTACTTTTTACATATACCCAGAAACCATTGCTAAAAAGGGAAGTGATGATGTTTGTTCCATGTTATATGACTTTGTATACAACTACCTGAGCCCGGAAGTTCAAGAGCAAAACATATTTTGCGATTCTTGCAGCGGCCAAAACAAAAATTTCACGTTTTTTAGATTTGTACACAGTTTGGTCCATGAAGAGAAACGGCTCCAGACAGTTACGGTAACTTTTCCTATTCGGGGGCACTCGTATCTGGAGTGCGACAAAAACATGGGGTTGGTAAATCAAAAAATTGGAACAGAGGTTCCTGCTGATTTGATAGAGGTGTTTAAAGAGGCTCGAGTAAAACCGTCACCTTTTCGTGTATTGGAATGCAGTCAAAGCATGTTTAGAAAATGGACGGGGCATCTTGGGACTTTCTACAAAAAGAAGGCATTATTTTAAACCCGACCAATTAGAGAGTACAGAGTTAGTCGTGAACACCCTCGTCTTGTTTCCTATCGAAAGTCATTTAATGGAGCCTGGGAAACTGCTGAAATTAGAGGTCCATCATACAAGTATCGTCAGGGTCTAACTGAAAAAGAATTTCGTCTCCCTGCACTCTCATATAAAGGTAACTAAACTATTTTTATCTCAATAATTGAACCTAAAACATTCATGAAAACTAGATTAAAATGTTAATTCAGGAAATTCTTTACAGGGTTGCTTCCAATATCTCTTGCAAAGTATAAAAACCTGCAGGAATGAAAAAAATTTTGTGGTGCTGAAGCTCAAACATTTTTTTCAACATTGCCTTAAGAGAAGCAATAATTTTTTTAACTGTACTCAATACTGAACAATGTTTGATTTAAAAATTTTTAGTTTAATTGTAACGTGTTATTGTGGTTTGTAATAATGAAGCATTATTTTCATTCTTCTTTCTTTGAAACAGGAAAAGAAACAGCTAAGTCCTGGACTTAGCTGTTTTTTTTACCTTTCAATTGTGTTGTTTGCATAGAAAACTGTACCTTGTTTAAAGTAATAGTATATTATGCAACGATCATGTAATGATGGTTATTAATACACGAGCATTAACCGGGATACGAAACGAGCCAAAGGCGAGTTTCGTATGGTTTATGCGAGTGTTTTAATAACCATTACATGAGAGTTGCATACGCTATTTTTTCTACACCCGATAAATAATCAAGACCTATAAATATTATATTTATATTGGTATTGAACACAATAACAGTAATTACTCGTATTTCTATAAAAAATTCTACAAAATTGTAATTAATGGTATTACTTCAGGTATTGGTATTTCCCTAGATTTTTGCGGTAAAATATTTTGTACTGTATTTTCTGCTTTCTCCGATATGTGTGGAGGAGTCTTCTATATCGCTAATATCAGACATTTTAATATTATAATTATCGAAGTTTAGCTACCTACGAAAATTTAATACGTTTTGACAACTAAAATAATTACATAGGAACCTAGGACAAACGTCAAACAGCATGCTTGATTGAAAAATTGTAGGTTTCTATTGATTAAAAATCTGTATCGTAATGAAAAATCTGTATCATAATGGGTATCATTATGAAACGGATTATGGGCATATAAGTACATTATTATAATACGGGTGTAGAAAAAAGCAAAATTATAATAAGCGACCAATATAAACTGTATTAGAAATGTCTAACAAACAATAAAAAAAATATATTAACATCCAGTTTTATTTATAGTAAAAGTTTCTATACTTTAAACCTTTAAATCGGTTTTTCTCGGTTTTATAAAATTGTGACTTAGCCGGTTCTTTTCCTGTACTCTTCATATGTTATCTCCATGAGTCACTCTTTTTCCAATTTCCTTTCATTCTACTTAAAATCAATGTACTTTTCAACTATCTGTCACTATCTATCGGTCTATATAATATATTCATAGGGACATTTCTGATTGTAATCTCCAATTTTTACTCTTTAATCTCTGACATGAGTTGAAGAACGTTGTAATTTTTTTAGATGACTTTTTGTAAATTTTGATTTTATTTTAACCCAAGTATTTTCATCTTGGGCAAATGGAATCTCCACTTTTCTCAATACTTGGTGATGTAAGTTCTGTTATATTTCGTTTTGTAAAGTTCTGCGAGTTCCTCCTCTTTGCAACACTCGTCAACGATGTTTAGAGCTAAACATCAACAGAGGAGGGTTCATAGTACTTCTCCCTGAGAGCAGGGCCGCCGAGAGCCAGGCCGGGCCCCAGGACAATTCCCTAGATCGGACCCAGTGACAAAAAACAGCTCTTCAAACAGAAACTTCTAAAGTCCTCAAGCAAAAAACTTTTCCTCCCCTACTTCAATTAACGTTTCAAAAAAAAACTTCCCCTCTCGTCTATTTCTCAAACAAAACAAAAAAAACAGTTGTCGGGCCCCGTTTATATCGCTGCCGGGCCCCCATTTGAGTCCGGCCAGGAATTAGTCCCGGCTACCCCCCCCCCTCCAGTCGGCCCTGCCTGAGAGCAGCCTCAACTAAAAAATGTATCAAATTAAATTCCTTTTACAAAAACTAATTTCAACTTAAAGTAGGCAATGAATGCATTTTTTTATAGAAGTTATGCTGTTTTTCATATAAATATAAAAAGTCATCATCAAGGTATCCAAGGTACTTAAAAAATCAATTCTAGACACTATCTGCATACATGAGAACTTTTGGGGACTCCCAATTGGAAAAAGTTCCTCTTACGTCTCTCGGATTGATTGGAAATTAATTTTACTAAAACTGTTTACACTCACAAATGTTATCAATAATAAAAAAAGTTGTATTTCTCGACCTAATATGCATTCAAATCCCATAATTAAATTTTAGGATTCAGTGTGTTAAGCTTAAGAGGTCAGTAATAATTATAATATATCAATTATTTATAATATTTGATAGTTCCCCTCTTTTCCATAATAGATGTGCGGAATTTTTTATAAATTAAATACAGGGGAATACTCTAATAATTGACCTCATTCTCACGCCTGCTACCAATCTCATCAGTATTCGTAAGCAGCAATCCCTAGCAGACAAAAATTCCCGATACACACTTACCCAGACCGTACCCACCATATACCCATACCTCGCTACTGTATCATTACCAGTCATTGCTATTTCTGCCAAATTATCGGTTCAAACGAATTTAAACAAGCATTTAACATAATTTTTGGATTAAACTCTGGTCGAGTCAGCATCAAATTATAGAAATCTGCCAAGATTCGGTAGGACCCAATCCCAGCACAAATAGACAAGTTTACAAAAAAATGCATTGGTTAAATGTTAGAGTGGTACTTTCGGATATGTTCTTCAGTTCACTGGAATTTTAAATTATAGACATTTTGAAGTAAGTGTAGATGTTTTGGTAGAACGGGCTTTTAATTTGGAGGTGGTTTACAGGTCCGGCGTTTTTTGTGTCGGTGTTTTTTTTTATTAAATTTAAAACGTTGCTTTGTTGAGTGTAGTTAGAATACTTATTTTAAATCGTTTTACAATTGTAATTATAGAGTAGGTACTCATAATGACCGGTGTATCACTTTTGGAGGGTTACTAAACTCTTTAGGTAGCTTCCCTCCCCTGTCATTTTCGATAAATACAAGTCTTACTTAGGTTCGTGTATATTGGTTTTAGTTGAACCTAATTTAAAAACTGTTAGTGATGTATTCAAAATTGCTATTTCTGTTGGTATGATCTTTTTAAAAAATAATAAATAAAGTAGCTGTCTGAAAACTATATCTTTGATGAAAATTAAACTGGCGTACATTAAGATTACCCAAGTGAATGTCCATCACGCCAAGGAAGCATCAGCTGTGATCTCCGGGCATTCACTAAAAACCAATTAGGGATCGTACTGATCCAGGAACCGTGGATCTACGGAAACCAGGTAAAAGGTAAGAGGTAAGAGAACTTGCACACTAGTGAGTAAGTACCCAGAACATGCATTATGGTAAGAAATAATATTAAATATTCTTGTCTTTCAGAATTCATGACGCATACCATAAAATTTGGATGAGGCAGCAAGGCATAGTAATAACTCCTAGTTACTTCGCCGGAGATGGCCCTATACCACCCCCGGAAGTATTGAGACTAGTGGAGTACTACCAACGAAGAAATCCGCCAATACATGCGACGTCAACGAGCACAGCACCATATGGGGAATCAACGTTATCAATCAAAGAGGTAGGATATTTTAATAAGAACTTTATGGTACAAAGGACAATAAGTGAGGTATTAGATATCACATTAAGTACACCGAGCATTAAAGATTTAGTTAGAAATTGGAGGTTATAGATCAAAAGATAATTGTGTTTACGTTAGAGAGTGACACTCCTGAGCCGACCCTCAGGAGGAATCTTAGAAAAACAGACTGGGACAAATACAACACAATTCTAAAACAAAATTTAGCACGTATTCACGTGCTCTGGAAAGCGATCTTAAAGAACTAAATGAGGCAATACTTGAGGCCTATGAATCAAACTGCCACATTCGAACACAAAAAACTAGTAGGGATGCTCCTTGGTGGAGTCGCCATCTATCAAACTTACGATCTGAAGTCCGGAAGCTCTATAATATGGCGAAACACAGTATAGATTGGTAGGGCTATGCCACCTACAACAAAGAAATCAGGAAAACTAAGTGTTACAGCTTCAGAAAATTCTGCGAGTAGAATAACTATACACCTGCACAAGGTCATGGAAAAAGGACAAGTTGATACAGGCAAATGGAAGCTTCACGGAGAGTGAGGAGGAAAGAGCTCGCATCTTACTCGAAACTCACTTTCCTGGGAGCACACTTTTTCTAATAAGGAAGACAATTAAAGTAAGCAGTCCTTCAAGAAAGGCCGCTGTAGTGCCAAATACATATGCAGCAGCAATCGGTTAAAGTGAGCCGTAAACACTTTCCAACTATTTAAGTCTCTAGGTGAGAATGGAATTTTTCCTGCCCTGCTTCAGCGGGCCCAGGAGAAATTACTATCACACATAATCCGGATATCTCGGAGCAGTCTGGAAGTGGGATATGTACGAGAATCATGGAGAAGGGTCAGAGTCACCTTTATTTCAAAAGTAAGGAAAAAGGATACCTTCCATACATCCTAAACCCTTCCGACCAATCAGCCTCACATAATAATAATAATCTTTATTTCCAACAGGTATACACCCAATTACAGGAAAAAAAAGCAATTACATAGTTTACAATTAAATTATGAAGATAAAATAAAATTCTTAAATCTGGTATTGTTAAAAACAACAAAAAAAAAAACTGAAATAATTATTCATGCTAAAGAAATTAGAAATAATGACAAAAATAAATTCCTACATTTACATTTAGCAACTTAAGACATCAGGCAACTCTTTATAACACTATCATTTGATCTTTGCTACAAACAAACAAACAAACAAACAAACAAACAAACAAACAAACAAACAAACAAACAAACAAACAAACAAACAAACAAACAAACAAACAAACAAACAAACAAACAAACAAACAAACAAACAAACAAACAAACAAACAAACAAACAAACAAACAAACAAACAAACAAACAAACAAACAAACAAACAAACAAACAAACAAACAAACAAACAAACAAACAAACAAACAAACAAACAAACAAACAAACAAACAAACAAACAAACAAACAAACAAACAAACAAACAAACAAACAAACAAACAAACAAACAAACAAACAAACAAACAAACAAACAAACAAACAAACAAACAAACAAACAAACAAACAAACAAACAAACAAACAAACAAACAAACAAACAAACAAACAAACAAACAAACAAACAAACAAACAAACAAACAAACAAACAAACAAACAAACAAACAAACAAACAAACAAACAAACAAACAAACAAACAAACAAACAAACAAACAAACAAACAAACAAACAAACAAACAAACAAACAAACAAACAAACAAACAAACAAACAAACAAACAAACAAACAAACAAACAAACAAACAAACAAACAAACAAACAAACAAACAAACAAACAAACAAACAAACAAACAAACAAACAAACAAACAAACAAACAAACAAACAAACAAACAAACAAACAAACAAACAAACAAACAAACAAACAAACAAACAAACAAACAAACAAACAAACAAACAAACAAACAAACAAACAAACAAACAAACAAACAAACAAACAAACAAACAAACAAACAAACAAACAAACAAACAAACAAACAAACAAACAAACAAACAAACAAACAAACAAACAAACAAACAAACAAACAAACAAACAAACAAAAACAAACAAACAAACAAACAAACAAACAAACAAACAAACAAACAAACAAACAAACAAACAAACAAACAAACAAACAAACAAACAAACAAACAAACAAACAAACAAACAAACAAACAAACAAACAAACAAACAAACAAACAAACAAACAAACAAACAAGTTACAATTATTACATTATATATGCTATTGAATAATGCGCACATGTTGTATACCGGAGACTTTAGACCAAGGTTGGTCCGTGGTGTAGAAAAATAAGAGGTACTTTTATATTTAGTTTCTAATCTAGACTCTACAAAATTGATTTTACTGATTAATAGCATACAATCAATTTTATTGCGAAACAAACCATGAATCAAAGGTAAGGCGTTTCTAATAACACAAAATGGTCAAACCCTCGTTCAGGATAATAGATATTGCATTTAAAAAACATATATTTGAGAAATTTGCGTTAAAAAGATTATACAGCATCTATCGCATTTTGATGTATTGGAGACCAAATAATAGCAGCATATTCTAACTTATTTCTGACAAATGTATAATATAAGATTTTTAATGTATGGAATTTGGTCCTCGACACCCTCATCAGCCGCCTCAATAATGACAGTCACTACACAATCGCATATGCAGATGACCTGATCATTCTGCAAACAGGGAATTTTGAGAACATACTCTGCGAAAGAATGCAAGTAACTCTACAAATTATAGAACAGTGGTGCAAGGACCATTCACTGTCTATCAATCCTAAGAAGACAGAAATGGTCCTTTTCACAAGGAAAAGGATGAAAATGGAATTAAAACCTCCAGAACTCCTAAACACAAAACTAAACTTTGCGACAGAGGTGAAGTTCCTAGGTCTCACCTTTGACAGCAAGTTAACATGGAACTCGCATTTAGAAAACAGAGTTAAAAGAGCATACATTGCTTATGAACAATGCCGCCGTACTGTAGGACGCACCTAGGGTTTCTCCCCCATAGTCGTCGCATGGACTTACACGGCTATCATAAAACCTTTGCTAACATACGGTGCAGTTGTCTGGGTACCGAAAACCCAAAAATTAACAGCTATCCGTAAACTAAAACAAATTCAAAGAACAGCATGTCTCAACATAATAGGAGCCATGAAAACAACACCAACCAGAGCGATGGAAGTCATTCTTAGTCTCACTCCCCTTGATATTTACATCAAGGAGGTTGCTTTAACGACAATGACACGCCTCCGCACGGTTGGAATAGAACCTGATGTAGGATCTGGTGAGGCGAGACGTCACTTCTGGCAGGAGGCGCTCGATACGCTCCCACTGCTTCAAGCGAACATGGACTCCATCTCACCATAAACCATATAAAGTTATAATAGAACAAATTGAAGAGCCAGAAGTGGCAGGTACGATTCATATCTGCACCGACGGTTCTAAAACAAAACAAGGCTCAGGATGCGGAATATACTCCAGATTCTTAAACCTAAACATAAAATGGGCTGTGAGCAATAGTGCCAGTGTAGTTCAAACAGAGCTAACTGGGATTCTCATAGCAGCAAAAGAAATAACCAGAAATAATATCACTGGAAGGAACATGCTCATCTATACAGATAGCAGACAAGCACTACTCACCTTGAACAGACCACGAATTTATTCAGGGTTAGTACTAGAATGTCACGAAGCTTTGGCCGAAGTATCCATCAACAATGTGGTCACCTTAAGATGGATCAAAGGTCACGCCACATCGAAAGGTAACCGTCTTGCCGATTCACTAGCCAAGAAAGCAGCCAACCAAATACTTTTTGGACCTGGCCCTTCTATTGGCCTGACAAAATCGGTAGTGACAGACCTAATTAAAGAACATTCCCTTGTGGAATTTAAGGAAAGATGGGATGAAACAAGAAACTGCAGAGTTGCCAGGATGCTCTTAAGTTATCCTGACAACACTACAGCATACAAATACTTGACTATGACTAGACATAATCTGCGTCTGGTCGCAGGCATTCTGACTGGTCATTGCCAAGTACGGAAGCATCTCCATATCATGGGGCTGTCAGAATCCGCACTCTGCAGACGGTGCGAACAAGAAGATAGTACCATCGAGCATATCCTTTACTATTGCCCGACGCTCTCATTTAGTAGAAAATTTGTGTTCGGCGAGTATCGGCTAACACCGGCCGATATAAGAGAAGCACCTCTTGGCGACGTTGTCAACTACATTTAATCTGTAGGCTGGCTCACGAGCTATCATCTTAGGAGGATGCACAATGGGCCTAATGAGGCCTAAGTGCCATGGGGGTAACCCACCCTCCACACGTTACAGATACAGAATGTATGAATGTTTGAAAAACTAGACCAATTACGATCAATTACCCAACATCTTGCATGCTGAGCTGACTGTGGAATTAATATGTTCGAAAAAAGTAAATTTTGAGTCAAAACAAACCCCTACATCCTCAAATACATATATTGCATCTTTCCAATTCTTTGTTGTATATTTTATACTCAAATAGTATTGGTTCAGTATTTCGTGTAAATGTAACAGTTTTGCATTTATCGATGTTTAGTTGAATAAAGTTTGAATAGCACCAAGTCCTAACAGATTCTAAGCTATTTTGAACAATAAAGCAATCTTCATTATTTTTTATTTGTAAATATATTTTCAAACCATCAACAAATAACAAATGAGAGCACTCTAAATTTAAGGATAAGTCGTTAATAAATATTAAAAATAATAATAATGGCCTCAACTTAAAGCCTTAGGGAACACCGGAGGTTGATTTAAAAGGATTTGACTTGCATCCACCATATTCTACAAACTGCTTCCGATGTGTTAGGTATGATCCCATAGCAAAGGACTGGAAAATCCAAAAGAGTCAAGTTTCGATAGTAGTAAATAATGATCGATTTCGTCAAATGCTTCTTGGATATCAATGTAGGTAACGTCAACTTGCCCTGAGGAATCTAATACTTCTAATATAAATTGTGAAATACATGCTAAATTTGTCACTGTTAACCTATTGTTCATAAAACCATGCTGATGAGTTGAAATTGAATTTTGCACAGCTTTGTAAATACCATCATAGCGTATGATCTCAAATATTTCCCCGAAATTACAGATAATTGAGATGGGATGACAGTCACTGATCATATTACTTTTTCCACTTTTTAAAATGGGACAAATTTTGATTAGGTTCGAACAGGTAGGGAAGACATTATTTTATAGGATTAAATTAAAAAGAAAAGTTAGAGGCTTAGACAGGATATAGATACAATCTTTAATAATAATAAAACTGGGAATATTATCAGTTCCAGAGGTGAATTTGTTTTTTAATTTCTTCGCGGCCTTAATAATATCATTTTCTAAAATAGATGTTAATTCAATCGATAAGGCATAAAAATTAGAAAGAGATCGGAAATTAGCAGGATCAGAATGTATGAACACATATGAGAAAAAATTCGAGAACCCATCCATTATTTCCAGTGGGCTGGAGTTCCTTTTTTTAAATTTACAAATGACTCCGAATTTGTTTTTTTTTTAAATCAATATCATTTTATGTATATAATTTTTCATATTTGACTAGCTCAATCACAATGGCACTATCAATATAATGTCAGCGTATGTGTAGGTTGTTCTGTACCTGGTATAAAGTGTTTTAAAATCGCTCTGTAAAATCCAAAGAAATTTGAAGTAAATAATCTTTAATAAATTGTGTGTTATGTTTAAAATAACAGGATAATTGAAGAGGTAAGTGTTTGATATAGTTAAAAGAAATACCAGAGGCCTAATTACTAAATACACTGTAATAATATACCAAAATCAATATTTATATTAATATCAGCCGATTATGATTTTTTTTGTGCAAAATACTTCGGGTATGGATCAACTACACAAATGAATTTAGATTAAATATTCTTTACAAGCACCGATATGGAAATTGATGGAACATTGCAGACATTGCATAAAGAAATTATTAACCGAAACGAAGCGAGGCTAATATCTTGCTTAAATTAGAAGTTCAAAAACAGCATATTAAAGATCTTCAGCAAGAAAATTGTATACTTAAAGAAAAATAGAACACCTGGAAAGAGAAAATAAAATGAAAAATTTGGTAATTTATGGCCTAAAGAAACCGGATTTTGGTTTTGCTGTCAACAAGTTGTGTGAAGATTTAAACACATTATTAGAACTAAATATATCCGAAAACGATATTGGTGATTACTACCCTTTAGGAAAGGCTACAAATTGTCCTATTAAATTGGAACTATTATCACAATTTAAGAAAACTTTAATACTCAGGAATACAAAGATAATAATTAAAGGTAAGTCTCCATATCCCATGATTACACAAAAAACATGTAAAGTAAGAGTGACATATTTCATGTATAAATACATTGATATGAAGGTAGTTACATAACCACAGAACGTTAAAAAGTACCAGATAACTACCCTACAGATTATTTCTCTTGAAAAGACGGAAACCTAATTATCTGTCAGATAGTAACTCTCGGATAATATATCCCTTGGTTAGTTAACTGGAATTTTATCTGAAGGTAAAAAGACCGACCCTTAGTAGAATAAAAGGTCTTGAAATTAAAATTTTAATGCAAGAAAAAACAATATAAGTCACAGCCATTTATAAATCTCCCAATGATATATCCCAAAAATTTTTATTGAGGACCTTAATATACAATATTGGGAAAATGTTTATACTGGAAATAATGTCAACAATATTATGGAAAATTTTATTAATCAGTTGCAATATGATATTAAAAAGAGCACAAAAGGAATAAAAGTTACAAAGAAAGAGAGCCCCAGAAAACCATGAGTTACAAAAGAACTTATAATATCAATCAATATAAAAAACAATGTGTATAAGCACCTTGTAAAAGTCAAGGAAAAATGGGATGAAACAAGAAACTGCAGAGTTGCCAGGGAGCTCTTAAGTTATCCTGACAACACTGCAGCAAACAAATACTTGACTATGACTAGACAGAATCTGCGCCTAGTCACAGGCATTCTCACTGGTCATTGCCAAGTACGAAAGCATATCCATATCGGGTTCGTGGTAGATGTGCTCGTGGTATTTGCGCTTTCCACGAAAAGTGTGGCACTTGCGCTCGGGTATCTTTTTCGAGCATACCTGTATTTTAAGAACGGTCAAAAGAGTGGCACTTGCGCCCTGTTTGTATCCAAGTAGGTAGAATAAATAAAAGAGCAAGATCAAGCAGGTAATTAAACTTAAAATATTAAATAATGATAACGAAAATGTGTTTAAATACATTATACCTATTACTATTATATCTTTACAAAATATTTAAGGGTTTTTACTCTTAATCTCATTTAACAGGTATTACAATAGTTGTTTCCTGGATTTTATTTGCAGTGTTTTACTTTTAATTTTATTAAATATATAGTACAATAGTTGGATTTTATTTAAAATAATTTACGAAAGTTTTACCCTTAATCTCATTAAATAGGTGCTGGTGTATAGGCACTGTTTTTAAATAGATATAAGTGTACCCAATTTCTTCATAATTTATTATAAAATCGAACACTGAGGTACTTACACGTTTATTACAATTTATATTTAATTTTTACGAGGATTTTTGTTATTTCCGTGTCATGACTGATGTAGCTGAAATTACAGTTACTTCCAAAAATAAACCTTTGGTTCTTTATAATGGCTATCAATATACACTAAAAAAAGAAAACAAAGTTAAACGTACGTGGTTATGCATAAAAGAAAATAGTGCACAATGTAGAGGTTCCTTAATGACAACTTCGGAAAATATTGCCATTTCAAAATCAGGTATGTACATTATAATATACATTGAATAAAGCAGTTAACTACTTATTTATTTAATATTATGTCAGGTGCAACGCAACCTATCCCTATATTAATTATTTTTCTAATTAATTAATTAAAATTTTGGGGTTCACAGTGACAGAATATAGATATCAGTACAGATATATGAAAAAAACTTTCAGTGTTTTAAAAAGTTTACAACATACCCTTCTAAAATACTGACAGTTTTTTACCTACATCTGTACCGAGATCTATATTCTGCTACCGTGAACCCCTAAAATTTTGGTCACAAGCCGCCCCTGACAGTAATAGGTATTGCTGAATTCGCAATTCCTGTTTAAATGATCTTTTCGATGATGCGTCATACTTGGTACTTTCCCTATCTAAATTATATTAGTTAGAGTGACGGAGGGGAGAAGAATATCATATGAAAATTAAGGATATGATGAAAAGGTGTCCCTCTTGCAATAAAAATCGCCCAGTTTTTGTTTTTTTTTTTTAATTATTTTTTAAGATATTCGGAGATACGGCCGCCAACAACTCTTAATCAGAGATACAAGAAAATAAAAGAAATACATAATAAAAAACTTTTTTGGGGTAGTTATAGCCCATCTTCCAGTGATTCACTACATTAAAAATAATAAAATTTAGAATACTAAAAATGTATCGCAAGTATTTTAAGTTTACCCACTTCTAACTACCTGCAAATAAAAACAGGGCGCAACTGCCATTAACTTGACCCTTCTTAAAAAGCAGGTAAGCTCCAAAAGTAGGATAGGGCGCAAATGTCACAATTTTAGGTAGTGGCCGCAAGTACCACGGGCGCATCTACCATAGATCCATCCATATCAAGGGGCTGTTAGAATCCGCACTATGTAGAAAAATAATGGTAATTAATAATAACATTATTACTGATAAATATGAAATCAGTAATCATTTTAACACCCATTACAGTGATTTGGGAAGAAATTATGCTAATAAAATAACCCCTGACAACTATGTTGACCACATTGAAAAAGTGTAAAATTCAATTTTCTTATTCCTTACAAATACTCTGGAGGTTGAAAATATAATAAAACATTTGAAAAACCCAAAATCTCCAGGTAAAGATAATATCCGAGCTGAAACATTAAAAGAAGTAACTAATGAAATAGTACTTCCTTTAACATTTATCATAAATAAATTCAAAATGGTATATTTTCAACTTGCTTAAAGACGGTTTAATCAAACCACTCCTTAAAAGTGGCAAAAAAATTAAATAATAAATTATCGTCCTATTACTTTGATATTGAACATCTAAAATAGTTGAAAAAATTATTAAAAATCGGATCACAAAATTCTTGAACAAATTTGACGTTCTTTCTGACATACACTATGGCTTTAGAGAGGGTAGATCAACAGAGGATGCAATTTTTAAATTAATATCAGAAATAAATTCACATATAGATAAAAAAATACCCTCTTTATGTATATTTATTGATCTCTCCAAAGCCTTCGGTACTGTTAAAAAACTTGAATCATATGGTATCATATGCACAATTTAATTAAAAGTTACTTTTAAGACACAACAAATTAGAGAAGTAACCTTTGGTATTCCGCAAGGAACAGTCTTAGGTCCATTATTTATATTTATTTTAAAACTTACTACTCGAATTTTTTGTTTGTTTTTTGCAGAAACCCCGTGGTTATTGGCTCTTAACTGTTTTTTTTTTTTTATTTTCTTATTTCTTCATTTCTGTCTAATTTGGTTTAATATTTCAGTTACCAAAATTAAAAATCTAAACCTAGAGCCGGTCCATTCAGCGTAATTTCTATATCTCCGAAAACTAAGAAATTTTAAATGACCGATTTTAATTTTAAAGGACTGGCAGACCGGCTATAAGATTGCAAATTTGGATAATTTCGAGTTATTCGAAGCTCGCGTAAGGCAATTATAATACCTACAGGAGTTGCATCGTATTATTTAATCCTTTGATGGTTTCGATTGATTATACGGTTAATAGAAAGTTGATAAACATCGACTTATTGAATCTGATATTCGACGATTTCGATCAATAGATTAACGTTGCATAAGGGCGGTGACCTCTGTTTTTTTTTTCGGAGGTAAATATTATGTACGTTAGTATACAGGGTCTTCTGTAACTTATTCATAAACATGGACAAAAACTTTTTCATTGTAATTTTATAAGACAATTTCATTTCTAAACCCAAAATACACTTATACCAAAATTTTAACATTGTTTAATTACAATTTGTCAAACTGACGACGTATATCAAATCAAATATGACATGACTTGGCTTTCACACTTAACTAGATTCCAATTAAATATAAATAATTCGTAATAAACTGATGAAATAACATACTACGTCGAAGCTAATGATGCGCTTGATACCCCACAATTTTTCGTAATGATGTCCGCAACAATAATTATCAAGAGCAAAATAATTAGTTAGGTATATTAAGTAATTACTGTTTGGATTAGATCGGTTGTGTATTGGTTGACAGCGACTACAATTATGTTGTAATTCATTTAGAAAGGAAGTTTCAACAGTCGCTTAAATGTAAAATATATTATATCTATTTATTGTCCATTTAAATTCATCTAGTGTTAATATCAATTTGAGAAATTATAGATATCTACAATTTACGGGTTTTTGTTGAGATGACTTAAATTGTTCAATATTTAGAAACATATATTTGTCTAAACATTAAACCATTTCAATTTGATCTATGTATTGCTTTAAGACGGAATTTGTAACAAAAACTATTAATTAACTAAGTTGGCGATAGATGGCGATAGGATGCACATTTGCGTAAAAATTCAAATGTTCAATTGGCGATTCAAATTAATTTTCGCGCGCCTGTCATTTGTCACCTATAAGTAGGATGTTTCTTTATTTACATGGTTTTGTTTTGGGCGGATTTTGTATTTGTGATTTTTTTTAACTGGTTTTAGATAATACTCTCATTGTAATAGTGTTTTTGAGTTTCATTTAATGTTAATTCAAGTTTAAGTCTCGTGCTTTCGTCATAAATATAATATTTATCATATATATGATTTATTTGTTGGAAATATTCACCTATTGGTTGCTACAAGAACATCTAGAAATATGTATTCACTAAACCCAGGACATGTTTTATTATGTGGTTTAAAGGACATTTCAGGTACCACACGTTTATTATTGATGAACTTATTTAAAAATTTTACTAGACTTATTCTTATATTACGAAGTGAATCATGTAGAACTTTGTATACATGTAAATGGTAATAAAACCGTCACAAATCAGATTACAGTTTGATTCTAAACAAAGTTTTGTAAAATTTCAATATTGTAACTTTTTTTCACTTTATGTTTAATTCGAAATAATATTTGAACGTTGTATAGTATCTTTCTACATTATTTGATCATATTGCCAAGGTATATTATTTCTTGAAAAACTAGTAATAATTTAAAGTTTAAAGACCTTTTTGCAAAACACAGTTATACATACTTCACGTATTCAATTAATATTAATTAATAAATACTTCATAAATTCAAACATTGCATATGCATTTTATTCAGTTGTTTCTAACTTCTACATTGTACTTTATCTAGATAATGGATAATAGTATAAAAGTGTGTGTATATGTAAGTAGTATGATTATTTTAATATTAATTTCTCAGCTGGATTTTTAATAAGCTTACTTTGCCTACGATTTATTAGTTTGGATTCATTAACATAACGATTTAATTATTCTTTGCAAAATGATATCTTTTGCATATTTTTATTTAAATAAGAGTTCTTTTAGTCATATTAGGTATAGAAAAACAATTTTTCCGTACATTATTTTTATGTGAATTCGTAAATTGTCTACATATTCCGCAGTTGAAGTTTTTTTGTTATCTAGTTATTACAGGCTTTTTTTTTCGGTTATTTTGTACAACTTATTGTATTACCTCTGTAAATGTTTAGAGGATAAACTAAATATTCGCAAATCTTTTATTACACATCTTTTAATTAACTTTATCAGCAGTTTCATGATCAGTCGCTAAAATGGCCAACCCATTAAGACGTAAAAAGTTCTTAATCAATTTTAATTTGGAAAAACTTAATTTTTCCACTTGCAACAGTAACAGTTACTAGTATACACAGCAATACTATTAAGAAAACACTTAGGTTAGGGGCACAATTAACCATTGTTATTTATTGTAGAACAGTGTCTGGTCTTTCTTTTTTACCCATAAGCTCAGATACTTTACAAATTTCTTCTGCTAATTCTATTCATATATCAACATAATCACCGTGAGTTAAAATACTTTCCAGAGTAAATTGTCTATACAGTCTACATGTTCCGCAGTTGAAGTTTTTTTGTTTTTAGGATAAAATATAAATAAAAATCCTATCTAGTTATTACAGCTTTTTTTCGGTTATTTTGTACAACTTATTGTATTACCTCTGTAAATGTTTAGAGGATAAACTAAATATTCTCAAATGTTTTTATTACAAATCTTTTAAGTTAACTCTATCAGCAGTTTCATGCTCAGTCGCTAAAATGGCCAACCCATTAAGACGTAAAAAGTTCTTAATCAATTTTAATATGGAAAAACTTCTTTTTCCACTTGCAACAGTTACTAGTATAAACAGCAATACTCTTAAAAAAACACTTAGGTTTGGGGCACAATTAACCATTGTTATTTATTGTAGAACAGTGCCTGGGCTTTCTTTTTTACCCATAAGCTCAGATACTGCACACATTTCTTCTGCTAATTCTATTCATATATCAACATAATCACCGTGAGTTAAAATACTTTCTAGATCGTTGCAATGTTTTAAAAGATTTTCTTTAGACATGCCATTTAAATCATAAAAATTGAAAATAATTACTATGGTGACTAAGTTGTTTAAATCTAGTATCTATTGCAATAATAATTGTAAAATAAAAAAATCTACATTATAATTTTCTTTAGGACTCTCGATCGATTCTCGTGCTTCGTATGAGAAATTCCTTTCTTTTTTTACGCGGTGTCGTGGTATTGTTGATTCAAAATTGGCTTCAACATTAATTTTGTCAGCCAGTTGTCTCGCATCAACAATAGTTTCATTAAAAGTTTGATCCGATCGAAGATCCAGAAAAACTTTTGCAATTTTGCAAAAGATGAAGTGCAGATGCTAGATCATAATCTTTTGTCTGCAACAATTTGCTTATTGGATTAATTAAAATTGTATACCAAAGAACTATTGAACTTAAAAATTTAAATTGTTTAATACAATTTAATAAACCGAGGCTTCGTTCCTTATTAATTTATGAATTTCTTCATTCTCATAAACGCTTAGCAAGGCCTCGTATGCGCCTCCGGTATAAAATCTTAAAGGCTTTAAAGCCTCTATCCTACTCTCCCATCTTAATAGTTTTAAAGTCAAACCCTGGACATATTTTAGAAGAATTTCCCAGCGAAAAGTAGATACTGAAAAATATATTTTTTTTGAATCTTATTACAGAAATAAGCGCCTTCCAAAGATGCTTTTACCATATCGTTAACTACTAGATTGAGAGAGTGACTACAACTACTATACTCTTAATCCTAGATTGCACTCCTGTTTTATCGCCCCGCATATTAGACCCGTTGTCATATCTCTGTCCTCTTATATCCTGTAAATTTAAACCCAAAGTTCTGCAAAGTTCTGCAATTATAATTTTAAACATTTGCCTCCCTGTAGACCTTTCAACTGGAAGAAAACCCAAAAAGCTTTTAATAATTTTAATTTGAACCTCATCCTAATTGGAATCAGTTTAATTGATTGAAACGTACTTGATTACAAGAGTCATTTGGTCCACCTTAGAAATATCAGGAGTGCAATCTGAAATTATCGAATAATATTTGACTTCTTTTATTTCATTAATAATATAAGATTTCATACTTCGATGCAACAGGTCTATCATCTCGTTTTGAATATTTTTCCCAAGAGAGTGAGCTTTCGTTTCTTCTTTTATAAGCACCCTACGTACGTGTACTTCCATAATGGGATCAAATTCAGATATCAGCTCAACGATTTTTAAGAAGTTACCGTTATTATGCTCAAACAGCTTGTCGTTTGTACTACCTTAGAAAGCCACACAATTTTTACCAAGCATTTTAGTGATTGCTACGATTCTTAAAAGCACTTCTTGCCAATGGCTTATTTCAGCATTCTTTGAAAATCCGCATCTATAGTTTTACATTTTAAACTTTGGTTCAGTTCTGGAAAAGATTTTTGGGACTGAATATGATTTTATAAGCAATTTTTTGAGATAGAGTAGGTACACTAGCCCGTCTTTTAAAATTTGTTCTCCATTACTTAAAATTCTTTTATAATAAGTAAGGCTAAATTTTCTACCAGTCTCATCGTATGGAAATCTATGATTGTACAATGGTTTAGGTGGACCTTGCCTTATCAGAAAGATTTGGCGTCATTGGCCAGAGTGCTGGATCTGTACTTAAGGGTTGTTGAACGCTTTCTGTAGATGCCACGTTGGTATCAATAGTGCTTTCATTTGGCGACGGAGGGCTGCCACTGTCAGTTTCAAGTATCAGTTAAGGTATATCGTTTATTTGTTAATTCTCATTTTTGAGAATTCAAAAAAATAATAATAATGGTTAAAGCGTTTTTTTTGCGTTAAACAGTTTAAGTACTGTTGGAATTTCACGTAAAATTTTTGTGAACGATATTAAGATATCTGATAATATGATGTTATATTTTCGGAATGAAATACATTTCATAACTTCTTTTTTGTTAAATTACTTCAATTGCGTCATAGTTTATATTAATTATGGACTTCTAACTTGTAATAGTTGAATTTGACAGATTACGAGAAATGGAAAAAGAAAACAGCCATCCCTCTTGTCATTTATTAAAAAAAAAACAGGAGAAATCAGTGTTTCGGCAGTGGGAGAAGATGGCGAAGAGGCAACTGTTTCAGAGGTGGAGGAGGATAAAAATGATGTATTGGTAATGGGAGAAAATAGTGGAATATAATATAGTTGTAGACTTGGTACTAGATAGTGTAAGATGTGGTCTTTATGGGGATAACGATAGTGCTTTATGTCATGAAAGTAACACACCTAAGTCAAATGATATTGCTTCCTTTAAAATTATGGACAGAACAAATAATTTAGATCCGTTACAAGTTATAAACAATATTTGAAAACCCCCCTATAATTTTCAATTTACCTCATAGACTACGTCAAACGAAAAATTTTCTAGAAAATTTCAATATGCTTGGTTTCAAAAGGACCCATGATTAACGTATTCTGAGAGGGAAAATGCAGCTTATTGCAAATAGTGCGTATTTTTTTCAAGGGTGTATGTAGGGAAAACTTCTTCACAGTATGTGGGTTATTTGGTGCAAAACGGTTTTAAACAATGGAAGACGTGCTTTGGAATATTTTAATAAACACAATATTTTAGAATATCATAAAACTGCCTTATTGCACTATACTAACTTAAAAAAAAATTAATGAAAAAAACAATCAATACATGTCTTACTGGATCAAACTAAAGAAAGGGAGGTTTCAGAAAACAGAGATCGACTTAATAGAAAACGTCGCATATATTAATCAGGCACAGTTAAACGCTGAGTACTTATTGTGGAAAAGAGAAATGAATAACTCTTTCGAAATAAAGCATTATGTTTTGTAAGTGTCAAAAAGATGGGTTTCTCAATGTCTACGAATTGTTAAAAATAATTGCTGTTATGCCGAAAGGAGCTACAGTACATTATGAAGGTTGAAAATCTATTTAAGAAATAGTATTGAAGATAATCGATTAACCTTCCTTGCTATAATGAATATCCACTACGAAATTAGGCTGGACGTAGAAGACGTATTAAACAAATTAAGCCAGAAAGCCCACAGAATGAACATAACTTTATAATTGTATTATTTTCATTTACGAATGAATTTTTGATTCAAACTATAGGGTCATATTGTTAAGTAATATTTTTAAGCTCTTATTTCTTAATAAGTTACTATTTTTTTAACACTTATTTTTTAATATGTATTTATTTTTATAATATGTTGAAGTACATTTGTAGTTTTTATTATTTTTTATTAGTTCCTCATTTAACATTCTTATTTTTAGAATAATTTTAGTTCCTATAAATCATTTGACGTTTATTTAAATTTTAACGAGAAAATATAATAAAATATTTAAGGTACCATTTGGGAACGCGCGACAAATGTCAGGAGATCGGGACACCAGTGAAGCGGAAAATATTGCCATACTAAATCTGATGTCGTCTCGTCGGTTAAGAGTGTAAACCTGCTAAGTCCATTTTTTTCAGTTTTAACATTTTATGTTGGAGAATTGGAGAATTTTAACTTTAAAGCTGCGAAGTCCCACAAGCGCAACTAACGAGAATATTTCGCTTCCCGAATAAGTGCAATATCCAAACCACTAAATATATAAACCGTAAATATGCTAAGTCCCACAGAGATGTGCATTTTGCGTGTTGACATTCAACCGGCGTGACGTGATTTGTGTACAACGTATATTTTAATAGATTTATAACATTTAAGGTGGAAATATTATAACGGAAATTAAGGTAAGTTATTTCAATATTATTTAACATAACTTTAAGCCAGATATTTTTAATGAACGCGTTACTTATAACATTTTTTAACAATTTATTCAGTCCCTAAAGGATTTAGCAGATTTTCATGTTTACTTTTACCTAAACATATTGGATTTGTCACTCAATACCTTACTATATTTTAAATGAGATGGATCATTATTATAGGTTTCTTTGTTGTGAAAATAGTATTTAAATAATGAAAAGAAGTATTATAAAAAATAAACGTTTGCCAGTATAGTATTTCGTTTTGCATTATAGATGTCTCGCGGAAGAAAATTAGTAGAATTAGCGAAAGGGTCGGCTTCAAGTTTAATGCCTGAACTGAAACTGGACAAGCCTGAAGAACCGGATAATCCTGTTTCTTATGAAAATAAAAATGTATCGGAAATTCCATTTCCGAAACTAATGAAAAATATTGATTGCCTTGATTCTTTACTACATGATGAGAACTTCACAGAACTCTCTGTTGTGGATAATATATACTTTGAATTTATAGATTAGGAAAATAATAGTATTGAAAATAAAACGGATCAGAGACAAATTTTGAAAGAAATAAATACTTCTATTAAGAGTAACCAAATACCAATACTCGGTATCACCAGTACGAAAGAAATTGTTCTCGAGCCTACCAAATTGGTTTACGCAGATCATCCTCAGAATGAATTGGAAAGTCCTGAAAATGAGGTAGCTACTGACCCAATTAGTGACGATAGTGATGCCGAGTTTAGTTTGGTGCCATATTCAAATCACTCTGACTCCGATGTGTCAATAGAATATCCAGAAAAAAGTCAAACTCGAAAAAAGAGGTTTCAGGTTAATAAAAATGAATGGTTTTCAGAGAAAAACAAGAAGCTAAGGGAAAAGGGCCACCGTTTTCTCGGTCGAGGCAAAAAAAGTAACAAGTGGGTCTATGATATTAAAAAAGCTCCTCGTGTAATAAAATCAAGATGTACATGTAAAGTAACGACCAAAAATCTAAAATGCAGCTCTATTACAGAGGAAGACAGAAAAGAAATATTTCAATATTTCTGGAACTTATCCTAGGATCAAAAGAAGATCTTTATTGATAACATAGTGTCACTAGTTCCGGTTAACCGCCCCAGAAATCGTAAAAACGCTGAAATTTCAAGAAGATCTCAATCCGTTTTATATCATTTAAGAATACATGACACTAACATTCGGGTTTGTCGTGTCATGTTCCTAAACACTTTAGTCATAGGCAGAATGACTGTTTTGGATTGGAAAGAAAAGAAAGGACGTGGAACAAAAAAGCAACATAATAAAACTGATCAAACGGAAAATCATAAACCTTTTGACAGAGAAAATAGAGAACTGATAAACTTTGTAAATTATCTTCCCAAAATGGAATCCCATTATTGTAGGGCTTCTACAAAAAAACAATACCTTCTACCAGAGTGGCAATCAAAAAATAACCTTTATAGATTTTAGGTTAATGATTTTTGCAAATCTCGAAACGTATCACCACTTTCAATAACCACTTTTAACCAGGTGTTAGAATTGCACAACATTTCTCTCTACCATCCTAAGAAAGATCAGTGTGAGAAATGCGCAGGATTTAAAGTAGGACACATTACAGAACAAGAATATAATATACATATAGCCAAAAAGGAGGAAGCTAGGAAAGAAAAGGCCAAAGATAAAGAAAATGAAAGGTTTGTCTTCACAATGGACCTACAGGCTGTTCTAATGGCTCCAAAATCGAAAATTTCGAGCTTGTATTATAAAACCAAGCTCTCTATACACAATCTTTTCTATTACAACATAATTAACCAAGGTGGATTTTGCTACCTCTGGAGCGAAGTTGAAGGTGGAGTTAACGCTGAAGAATTCGCCTCCATTTGTTCAAAATTTATTGTAGAAAAAGTATTGCCATCTGTTGACCGTGGAAATATTAAAGATATAAAAGTCATTCTGTATAGTGATGGTTGTACCTACCAAAATAGGAATGTAACCGTAACGAACGCTTTACTCAATGTAGCCATTTACTACAAAATAACTATTGAACAAAAGTATTTAGAGGTTGGGCATACACAAATGGAGGCGGATTCCATGCATAGCACTATAGAGAGACATCTCAAAGACAGGTCAATCAATGTACCGGCAGAATATTACTCAATATGTCAAAAAGACCGTATGAAGCCAAAGAACTATGATGTGTCCTATATAAACCATACGTTTTTTAAGAAATTTAGTAACGTGGAATATTTCAAGAGTATTCGTCCAGGGAAATTAAAAGGAGATTCAAAGGTGAGAATAAACTTCATTACTATAAAACTTTTTTTTTGTTGCGTTACTGGTCAAAAAATATAAATTATAATACCTTCTATTAGCTTACATTTTTGGTAACTTGGCTATTTATTTAGGCATATTATTTTGTTTTTAAAATATCACTTATTTGCTACTATTACAGTCGTTTCTGTTTCTTAACTATTCACTCTTCTTTGTAATTTTATACTGTTCATGTTTTTAAGTTTTGGATATTCGAGCCCTTAAGTACAGTCCAAATGGAGACGTTCACTACAAACTACGATTTTCTGAAGAATGGCAAATATTACCTCAAAGGCGGACTCCTAGAATTAAGGCATGTTCTATGGATGAGCTAGATCAGCTTCATTCAGAAAGGCTTAAGATTAAAAACAGGAAGTTTATGGATCTGCAGGCGCTTAAAGCTACTTTGGCCGACGATTACCACGACTTCTATGATAGGCTTCCCCATGAATAGTGTTTTTTTATTGATAATGTAACTTTTTTGAATAAAAGAAAACTTTGAATCAAAAAATATTTTATTACATTATTATAAGAAAAGTTGCCAAATCCAAAAATATACATATATTTTTTTATAAAACCTGCTATCTCCAAAAAATATGAATAAAAAATTAAAAATAAAGTTAGGGCATGTTTTAAGAATTTATACAAATAATGTTTACATAACAATGAAGAAACGGTATTTTTGAATTTATGATCCCATAGCTCATGAAATGTTTAAAAGGTTTTATTCATCTCCTGTAAAACTAGGTATAATGGACTTAGCAGTTCTACACATTTAGGTGACGGTCTGTCGCCTCTACCGAAATGTGTTTCTTATAATTACATGTGTTCAGATGTGAAGAGACCGTTTTGGGTCGCTCTCGCATTTTGAAGTCGGTCGCGGTCTCGGCTTGCGAAATGGTAGCTTTATAGTTCCTATGCTATGTGTTTGTTGTGGCGGTAAATGATATGAATCCATTTTTTTGCTTGTTCGCCAATAATTTTCCTTATAATTTAGTTATTTTTACGATTAGGTTTTTTTGCAAAATTTTATAGTGGCGAAAAACCCAAAAAAATGGATCCAACAAATACTTGTATCAAATTTATTTTGCTTCTCAGCTTCCCCCCCCCCCCCCCCCTCCCAAAAACTGAAATTCTGGATTCGCCACTGAACCAACCACAACAGTATATATAATTGAGAGTTGCACTTGTTATCACCATCGACGATTTAGCAAAAATAATGCTATTCTATAATAAGACAGCCCTTTTATATTTGAAGACAATAAACAAGTAATTTCTTGTTAATTCAGACAAGTTCATGCGGCACCCAACTTGCTGCTTGCTGATTTATATGGTATATATGCGATATTAAGCATTGTAAATAACACCTGTGTTCCTTATTTAATATGAAATATAAGTGAAATGTAATTGATAACATTTACTCTACGGGTCAAAAACACAAGTTTTATGTATCTGAACAGTCGATAAGTCGAATAGTTTTTGAAAAAGTTAAAAACGTCTCAAGTTACTTTATTTTTCCTTTTTTAATTTCTGCAACAAAATAATGTATTGTTTTTGTTATAAAACTATTGAAGAAAAACGAAAGAACGAACTAAAATCTTATGTCGTTCCTTTTAAAAAGGCAGAAAACCGAATCGTGGAAAACTGACCGAATCTCGCTGAAATATATGTTCCGATAGTCCGGAAGTATGCGCCGTCCACTGCAGATAAACGGCCTTGTTCCGGTCGCCTTAGCCGGGGCTTTTACCACCACACATTACGTTCCGTTCGAGAACGGCATAGCATAGGGAATGGCATAGTAGTTAGTAGTTTAGCAGAGTGCAGTAGAAGCGAAATGCAGAATGTGTGTTGGTGCATCGGCATCGCAGCCACAGCATATTACAATCAATGTTCGGTTATTTGGAAACAAACGTTTCCTGTTCGTAGAAATGCATTCGCTATGCTGCTGCAATTTTAATCCTGTCTTTCTATTTCGATGTATTTGCAGTTTAATATAGGTACAGTGTTTTACAGAAGCACTGCAAAATATTTTGTTGACATACAAAATGAAATAATTCCAAATTCAAATGTAAAAAAAAAGAAAATAACTAATTAAACCATGTGTCACAATATTCAAAGTTGCAGGGTTGAAAATAATTTTATATCTCTGCTGTTCTTCTTTTAATGTATATCAATGCCTGTTGCGGTATTAGCGTTAGTAGTAGATGTTTTTAGGAAAGATAGAAACAGCCTCTCGTATTATTGTGAAACATCGATTTTAATTTTTATTTTCTTTTTCTTTATTTTATGCGCTGCATTTCATTCATGCTATTTCAAAAAATTGTCGATAATAAATATTACCTATGATGAATACCCTTGATAAAATAATAATTTGAATTTATATCTTTAGGGACGTACTTATATCAATAACAAAAGACATTCGGCATATTTCTGAGTGAAATAATAACACTATCAGAAACGTTAAAAATGCGATGATATTTCGTTGGCCATTCCGAGCCGATACGATCATGATATTTATACATTTTCTCCATAGAACTATTAAGCTGGCAGCCAATCAAAATGTCCCCTTCGAAATTCGCATGTTTCCCCAAAATTTCCATAAGCTGGTGTCATAAAAATATTTTCGTCAGTGGAATAGCCGTTATATATCAACTCACCCTCGCTGCGACTATAATATTCTCCTTTTTTTAGGAGTGGTCTCTTATCAGGTGAGCGTATCGGCGAGCGAACAGGTCCGTAGTCAGTAAAAGGGGACTGGATTTGAATTTATCGTGAAATACAAATGTTTATGTATCAAAATTAAACTTTAGGGTCTATAATTCAGAAATTAATAATTTAGTAGAATTAGCGTTAATGAAAAATGACCACACTTTAAACCAAATTATGTTTTCTCTAAACTAAACGTATGTTTTGAACAAAATGGAGGACATTTTAAACATTTGTTGTAGTTTTATAGTATAGTTTAATTATTAAGTTTTCATGTATAAGATTCGTTTACGATAAAACTTGAGATTTTGCAATGTTGTTATCAAATATCTAGTCTGCAAATATATTCTAAAAGTCAAATTATACAAAAACTGTTCACTCCATCGCGTTTCAACAAGAATACCTTTTTTGTAGGAAAAACTAGGGTAAAGTACGGATAGATGCCGCAGGGGGAGATATGCCGCAGATCACGTGATGCCGAAACTATGTGTACTCAAAAAAAAACGGTCGGCGGCATCCAAACGCTATTTAGCCAGTATTGTTTTGTCTGTGGTTGGTGTCTTGATTAAGCACGTATTTAGGCGAGAATTGTGTGAATAAAGTTGGTAAGGTATACTTTTATTGCTTAAAATTTATTTGTATGCTGTTAATAGTATTGGGGAAGTTAGTTTAAAATTAAAGAATTGGATCATTTTACTTTTATAGAATTATATAGGGCATATTTAAGATTTTCTTTTGTATTTTCGGCTACAGATTTATTAGGCGCAGGCGTGGGCCGGGAGGCATCTATCCGTACCAAAAAGTGCGGCATCTCTACTTTTTGGTACGGAAAGATGCCACAAAATTTTTAATATTAATATAGCCTAATTTTACATTTTAAAGATTAAATGGGGCATTTTAAACATATTGTTACTCTTTCTAACTCGTATATTTTTTAGATTAACTTTACCTACTATGCCGAGAAAATATTTTCGAAAGCCTTCAGATAGACCAAGAGGGTCCTATACAGAGGAACAACTAGCTACTGCTATAGAAAAAGTTCAATCGGGGAAATTTCTAAGCGTGAGGCAGAAAGAAGGTATGGCGTTCCTGCGCGAACAATAGACAGAAGAATTAAATCTGGAAAAATTGGAAAAGGATCGCTGGGACCGGAAGGTATTTTAACTTTTGAGGGATACAAAATTTTTAGGTAATGTTTACTCTATTGTAGGGGTTCTTGGAAAAGAGAATGAGAGAAGATTAGTTGCTCATATCAAAAAATTGTGTGCATCTGGATTTGCTCCTGATCGAAACGCAGTAAGATCTATGGCTTTTCATTTTGCAGAAAAGCTTAAAATCGAGCATAAATTTTCCAAAGAAGATCAAAAAGCTGGCAAGCAATGGTTAAGATCTTTTTTAGAGAGAAACCCAGATCTTTCAATCCGACAGGCCGAAGGACTTTCTTTAGCAAGAGCGAAAGGAATGAATCGAGGTGAAGTAGGAAAGTTTTTTGAACTATTGAGGAATATCCTAAGTGAAAATAATTTGATAGATCGACCAGCCAATATATTTAATATGGATGAAGCAGGGGTTCAAATTATAAACAAACCATCTAAGGTTTTGGCTCCCAAAGGTGCAAAGGATGTGCATGTCTTGACGTCTCGTGAACGCGGTGAAAATGTAACCGTAATAGGATGTTGCAGCGCTGAGGGGACGTTCCTTCCGCCGGTACTTATTTTAAAAGGAGTTAATAGAAAACAAGAGTTTGCCGATGGTTTGCCTGCTGGATCTTGTGTCCAAATGAACAAAAAATCATCATTTATAAACTCCGAGATTTTTTTGTACTGGCTTAGAGAACATTTTATTCCAAGGAAGCCAGCAGGTAAAACATTACTTATTATGGATGGACATTCATCTCATTGTTCAGATGTTGAAATGCTGGAGCTTGCAAACCAAAATGACATAGTTTTATTATGTCTACCAAGTCATTGTACTCAAGCACTGCAGCCATTGGACAAATCGTTTTTCGGTCCTCTTAAGATCTATTGGAATCAAGAAGCGAAAACATGGATGCTTAACAATCCCAGCAGAAACTTGTCGAGATACCAAGTAGGAAAAATTTTGGGAAAAGCGTGGATGCGGGCTGCCACAGCAGCATATGCCATTTCTGGATTTAAAGGTACCGGCATCTATCCACTTGATGAAAACGCTATTCCTGATAATTTCTTTGCGATCGCCGATGAAGCAACAGGAAATGCAGACCAAAATAATGTTTCCCGTGAGGAAACAAACGAGAATTCAAATGAAATATCTTTGCCTCCAAGAGAAACAACTCCAGATCGCCAGTCTGGTGATTCAACATATTTGGACCATGAACTCCTAAATCAAGATCAAAATGACAATCATACCCGACAAAAAAATAATGATTTCCTGGAGCCCCAGCCAAGTACATCGAAGAGTTTAGAGGACGACATAAGTCCCAATAAGTTTTTAAAAGAAATACAGTCCATTCCAAAAATTCCATTATCATTTAACAAACGGCTACAGAGCTAACTTCTCTTGAGAATATTTCAGAAAAGAAATATAAAACGGAGAAAATTACTAAATCAAAAGTAAAGAATAAAAATAATAAAGTAAAAATAGTAGCAATAAAAAAAACTAAAGAAAATAAAGACAAATGACACATCCGAAAGCGAAGATGAGATTCCTATATCCGATTTAAAGAAATCCCAAACTCCTGAATTAGCCAAGCAAGATAATAACAAAAGATACTATTGCGTGGAATGTTTTGAGGATTACAGTAAAACTTCCAAAACAGTTGACTGGATTTGCTGCATAAGATGCAACAACTGGTTGCATGAGACATGTACCATGTACTTGAACACTTGCAATCCATGCAAACATGCGGAATTAAAAGAAAGATTTACGGCATCTCTCCCTTATGGGAATTAACATTGGGCATCTCTCCGCACGGTTGTTGGCATCTCTCCCTACCGAGAGGGAGAGTTGCCGGAAAATTCCATTTTTTTTAGTAATTTTTTTTCAGCAGTAGAGTATTTTTTATGTTGTTTAAAGGTCAATATTTCAATAAAAAATAGATTATAGAATGATTATATGTTTTTTGAAATACAAATTTTTTCTTAACCGAGTTTTTACATTTTTTTTACAAAAAGTGCGGCATCTATCCGTACTTTACCCTATAGAAATTTGTTTTTCTTAAACAATTTTTCTGAAAAGATAAAATAAATAAAAATAGGGACAAGAATACCCGACCCACCCCCTTAAACTATCCCTCCAAGTTTTTTGTTTTATCATTAAATCAAATGAAATAAAACTTTTAAGGTATTCAAGAAATTTGGAGTTGATAGTTTGCTCCGGGATTGAAAGTTAGAACCGAAGAACTAGTTTTTCATTCCCCCTTTGAATTGCTTTATCTTTCTCATTTCCAGGCCCAACGAGAGGGAGGAGCATTGGGGCAAAATCCCCAAGGTCCAGGAGATACTCATTGCCAGTTGTATAATATTAGAACCAAGAAATAATTTTTTTGTAGGCCTAGATAACAGTTTTTTTATCAGCCTATTCGTTTCAGAGGAAGTTATTCTATTCTAGAACATGAAGAGATTGTAGGTAAAAAAATTAAATACATTATATGGGGGGGGGGCTATCCAATGTTTTCTCCCGGGACACACCATGACCCTCAGCGCCCCTGCTTATTTCAGAGTTTCGGACAATAATTTATAGATATAGCAAACTGAGGAGCTTTGGAGCAAAACCGAATAAATCCACTTTTTATGAAAATTAAGTTATCAGCGATTTCAACTTTGTTAAATTACATCTTTATAAACTACCTATCGAGCAAAACAGAATAAATTTTTGTATAATTCAGGGTCGAAGAAAATGATGTTTTTGTGCAAAACCGAATAAATTCACTAGTAAAGTGGTGTAAACACCATATCGGCATTCGCTGTAGTTTAAAAGCAGTTTGCAAGAAATATTTCTTTATTTTGATTTGTTTTTCCTCTTATATTAGTAAATGTAGTTTTGAATTTTGATTTGAGTAAAACTAAAAAATTCCATTTTTTTGTCGTATTTGTAACAAAAATTGTTTTTCAAAATTATAATTACAAAGGTTGTATTTATTATTAATGACGTCTCCAATAGTATTGTTTTAACAAAATAAACAAAAAAACCAGTACTTCTTGTGCAATTGGAAAATCGTGTTTTCCAAAAAATCGTTTATAGTGGATTTATTCGGTTTTGCTCCAAAAGACCTTAATTTTCATTGATCTATCACCTACTAAAATATTTGTATACCTTTTTGACCCACCTTGTATAAAAGAAATATTCTATGTCAAAACATATCAAACATATTTAAGTAGAATAACAAAACAGGAAGGGATAATATAGGTTTGGCACATATGACTCTGTAATGCCATTCTCTTAAAGAAATCTTTAAATAGTTAAAAAAAAAACTGGTTTTAGTTATTACTGATAATACTAAGAACTGTTGTGCTTACAAAGCATTTACCAAAAAATTATGTGATGGACGTCAACGTTCATTTTCAGCAAAGGAGGCTGGATAGCAAAGTTCAACTCCAGCAAAGAGGTCTGGAAAGCGACATTCACCTCCAAAATACGACAGGCACCAGAGAGGCAAGAGGAACTCTAGTTCTAAAGCAAAGAGGTGGAAGAAGGCTAAACTAAAGGCAGACATAGTTACGGCAACTGCCATCAGCGGGATACACGCTCACTCCAAACTCAACCTAAGTAGCTCATTCAAGTCTTTGGGAGGCGCCAGTTCTGCCTCCACAAGAGGCCAGTAATACGATGCAACCAAGGAAAAGAAAAGACCGCGATCGGGTACAACTCTGAGGAGTCACACACTAAACCTGCCCCCCCCCCCCCCTTTCGGAGGAAAGGATGGCTAATGCCCATGGGCGTCGTTTGGGGGGGGGGGGGGCGGCAAGGGGGGGGCAGTTGCCCCCCCTGGCTTTTACGGCTATACAACGCGTAATGGCTGTATGTCACAATACTAAATTAAGTACTAAAATTTAGCCCTAAATCAAGTTATTAATTTAGTACTAAATTTAGAACTAAAAATATTTTTTTCCTTTTGCAACGATACCAATTTTTAGTACTAAATTAAGTATGGGCGCACGCGCATTGACGTATTATTACGTAAAATTAGCACAGAAATAAAATATTCTTTGTAAATGAGAGAAGAAAATTAAAAGATGTATTTATTATGACTTTGACACTAATTGACTTGACAATAACTAAATGCAGCAATGCTACTAAAACCACGAAAAAACACAATAAAACCTACAAAATCAAACACAAGCGAAATTTGTCCAAGGCGATAAAGCAATGACAGTTGCTGTGTTGTAAATTGTAAAAATACTAGCAGAAAAACAGTGTAAATTATATAAATTTTTAGTAGCAAAATGAAAATTAAATCAAAGAAATAAATGGATAGCTGTACAATAAGAAGAAAAAACCTTTATTTTTGTAATAATAACACAAATACTGGAAATAGTAGACATCAGAAAATTGAAAGGTTTTAAATAAACAATAAATTATTATTTTACAATGTTGTTCAACATCTCTTAACTCTTAAATGTTGAGCAAGGATTAGATTTCTGCCTTTGATTATTGTATGTGGCTGAAATGCAATCTTGTGACTTATTGATAGGAAACCAATTTTATTAATTAATTTCTATGGACTCTTTCGAACTAAAAATAAAGAAAATATGAATTACAATCGCAAATTTACCAATTATTTTTGTTAATACGTTTTGAGACTACGTTATTATATAATGGTAATGTTTTTGTTTTCACATTATTTAACTTATTAGGCTTAGGCAACATATACATTTTCTGGTAAATATATAATCTTATAATAATCATTCTCTCCCTAATTCATCCCCTTATGAGTGAATTTTAACTCCAAAAGCTGAGCTTGTGCGGGGAAAAATATTATTATTATTATTATTTGCTGTGGCGCTCTGGGACGACTTAAAGATAATTAATGGTGACATTTGACTTACAGGTGAGGAAAACCCGGAAAACCCCACCTACCATCATCGAAAACGGCAAAGCATGGTGATTTTATTTTAATAATAATCTGGATGTCATATCAACAGAAATTAAATTTCTGCTAATATGGCATCCATCAAATCCTATAGAGAACCATGCAAATAAATTCACATGGTCTTCCGTATGATCTTAAACCGTGTCTCGTTTTACCAGAAAATTGGCTAACAAATGAATGCCGCGCCGTAGACACCTACACCACCGTAGCCTGCCTATGTTTTATTATTAATTATACTACTTTTATTTTAGCTGAAGTACCTAATAAAAATATATAATAATTAATTTTTTCACTTGTTTTACAAATCTATATACTTTTATTAAAATCAACATATATATTTTTTAATTCCATTAAAAATTGTATTATCAGTATACGCAAATATCGTCCGTTAGTTCATAAATTAGTTGGCGCTGCTGTCACGCACAGAGCGAATAATGAATGAAAATAGGCTGACTGCGCTTTGCATGATGAACGTACATCCAAAAATAATCGCAAAAAACTAAAAAGAAATCATGTTTTCTGTTATCGATTATTTTAGGTAGAGGAAGAAGAAATTAAAAATTAACGAACACTAGGTCGACGTGTTTGAGTGAGTTTTTTGTTTGTTTTTGTGTTTCTATAAATATTTTATTTTTTTTATATATTATGTATGGCTCTGTCTCCTTGTTCATATTTTTCTTTTATCTCACACCTTCTATTCGTTTTTTAGAAATATGTGTTTCTTGTTTTTTTTTTAGTTTTAGTTTCTTTTTTGTTGGGTTATTTTATTTATTAAAAACTTTTGTTAATTTGTATTGCTCTTTTAGTTTTCAATTTCTATGTTTTCCAACTAATAAACATTCTAAATTTTTTCAAAATTTTGCCCCCCCCTATAGAATTGTGTAACGACGCCCATGCTAATGCCTAGTGAGGCCTAATGCCGTAAGTTAACCCACCCTTCACACGTTACAGAATGTACTATAACTTCCACCATTTCCTTGCATAGTGCATGGGACTTTTTAAGCAAAGTGTTTTAGATACAGTAAACATGAAATTATTTTCTGATAGATCTGTATCTTATAGTTGAAGACCTTATAACAAGATACCTATGAATATTTTAAAACAAAAATTTATTAAAATTTGTTTATTCCGATATCTTAATTAATATTTTAAGTACATGTTATATTTATTTATTTATTTTATTTTAAAATTTAAAAAACACAGTAGGTACTTTCATAAATAATTAAACTGCTTAAGTATATCTAATGAACCATTCGCAGCCATTGGTGGGTCTGTGGTTTATTTTTTCATATTTGTTAATAGAATTTCGACCAATTATTAGATATTTATTGTTTCTATTAGGATTTGTTTTTGTCTTATTCAAATGAAAACATTAGTATTGTTATAAATCTGATTAACGTGAGATCTCAAATCTTCTAAATACGGACCTGTAGTATTGGGGTTTAAGTGAACTATGATTATTAATGATAATGAATATATGCGGTAGTCGTAGAGACTGCTTTGAATAACTTTAAATAAGAGGAAATTAATTATATGGTTGAAGTTGACGATAGATAGTTAGATAAGTTTGTGTTCCTGGTGAAAATAAGAAACGTTTGCAGTAACTAATTAAAATACCTATTTCAAGGATTTTTTAAACTTTTTGACAATCGTCAGCTTTGTTGGCGGGAAAAAATCCTTTACGATCGTTGAAACTATATATAAAATACAAAACATATTATAAACAGAATATTTACAATAAAATATCCTAGTGCAGACATTTCGATTTGTTTTGAATCATTAAAAATATCTAATATGTATGTAGAAATACTTATATATTTTTTTATATTATATATTTTAATGTTTTGTTACGGAAATTTAACTGTTCCAATCTAAATCACACTGTTTATTTAGTTTTTATGGTCGTTGCAGAATTAAAATGAGATAGGTATTATATGTATGCAATTTTTATTTCTCTAATAGGCGTGAAAAATTGGTCTCTCTATTGGTTTTCATGTAATTGCTGTTATTATCTAGGTACCAATTAAAGAAAGATCCTTAATTGGATGCGTTTTTTTTACATTTAATAGGTATAGCAAACCTAAACATTTTTATTGTCATTAGTTTAATTATTTATTTTACCTCTGTTCACGGGGTATTTACTTTAGACATAGGGTATGCGAAGTATTATTTAAGTTAGACTCTCATTATAAAAGAAAATGTAAATGTGTAAATTATATTTAATGTTTAACGCTATAGGAAAAGTATAATACGAATGAATTTAAATGTAGTAGTAACTTAAAAAATAGTTTTCTATCCAGTTATCTTGCATATTATGATAAATTTTAAACATTTTCTTGGAAAAAATCTACAGACTATTTTTATTCATCAATTTATTTATTATATAAAAAATAATTTTGATAAAAACCTCGTGTGCAATTATCGCTGACAATAGACAATAATTTCAAAACGAGATAGTTTCTAGTTTGTACAATTGATTTTTCAACGAGTTGAGCTGTCGCTTTGTCGGTATACGAAATAGGCCAATAGGTTCTCCTTAATGAACATAAATATACCCGTAGCTTATTAAATATTTCATTTGAAAGAGAGTTCTTGGAAGTAGTTAGCGCCTACTGTTAGGCAATTTATAACGTCAAAAGACTTGACGCCACACACACTCGCGCGCACTAATGGTCCAAAAATGGATTAGAGTTTATTGCTACAAATTGATCGTTTTACGAATGAAAACATAACTTTTTTCATACACTTATATATACTTTTGTTTAAATTAGATTTAGTATCGTAACGTTTATGTCAATACAGCTTAAGATTAATTAGTTACATTTAATTTTTGTTTATTGGTACTACTACTGTACTGTTGACAAAATATTGACTTATGACAGTGTGGTTGATAGTCGTCTCCACATATATGGATTGGAGGAGACGGCACGTAGAATTAAATAAGGAACAAAAAATACAAATTTAGTTTTTTAAATTTGCATTGGTATTTGAACAATATCATGTTTTTTAAGGTTTTTATTAATCTTGATATGTGATTTTCCTCCAAAGTTAGATAGCAGGTAATTGATTATCTGTGATTAAACATAAACATAATTCGACAGTTTTACACTAGTACAGCCGAAACTATTAAATTATCCCATTTTTTCCTAAAAAATTATTTTCAATCAGTTTTATTAGCTGTTGCGCTAGATAGTCAATCCTGGCCTGTAGAACATTTTATCATTTTTTTGCAACATAAACAATGTTTTTTAAAATATCTAACAACTTATTAATTACATTTTCTGTATAATTATTTTCTAACATACAATAATTTAACTTTTCCATCCTGACTCCAGGAAAACGGTATAAAAAACAATGCCATTGAATAGGGAGAAATAAAATAATACAAACGAGCGTAGATCGCAATATCCCATGCTTGCCATCGAAAGGATGTGATCAAATCAATTACTATCTTTATCGCTCTCACATCCAAATACAATTAAGCATCTAATCTTTATTTTGCCTGATGCGCCGACTTAACATATTGTATACTTTTGACAATGTAAACATCACTTTATTTAAATAAATAAATAATGTGTATTGAGCAACTATAAAAACATTAGCGTCTCAAAACAAATAAATTCGGCTAAGCCGTTTTTAAATTTATCTTCATTATAACAGAAAAAATAATGTGTAAAATAGTAATAAGGAAAGAGGAAGACAATAAAAAATTATTAAACCTGATTAAAAACTGATCAAGATCTGATTAAAAGCTGATTAAGATCTGATCAAGACCTGATTAAAAACTGTATGGATTTTGATTTATATTCGTTTATACAGGGTGTCCCAAAATTCCGTGTACATAGATCTACTGTATGTTGGTGAGATCAAAATAAGTCGATTGAGCCAAAATTACCTATATCATAAAGTCCATCGTTTGCCTGTGAGGAAGCTTCAAAGTTGGAAGAAAATTTTCAATTTTTTTTAATAACACAAAAACGCTTCGTTCGATTTTTATAAAATTTTGTGTGTAGCTATTTTAATTGAAGAGCCATTGTTCAAAGCAAAAATTACACCAACTGAAATTATGGAAGGAAAAAACCACCCTAATCCTACCATAAATGACATCGTATTTTTTTTCAGGGCCGCCCCTGTTCCCTAAATTTTTTTTTGTGGAGAGCTGTTTTCATTTATAGCATTTTTTCTCTCTTGCAAAAAACATGTATCTCTCATGGTATTTGAGTAAAAAAAAAAATTATGGACTGAGGGTTAGTCACTTAAAATTTTCAAGAAAACTAAGTTGGCGGTTGCAACGTTACAATAAACAATTTGATAATTTTGACAGATATGTATGTTGTAGAACTGTAAAAATTGTTGATACTACTCATTTTATGTAAGTATTGTATTTTTTCTGTTTCGATTTAAAGTTTTTTCAAACATTTTGTGGTTGGAATGGAGTACACATTCAATGAACAAACTGATATGTTGCTAGTGCTTGGTTTATGTATTGGCAATTGCGGGTATACCATGAAAGATTTCCAAATCGACAGATTCCGAATCACCAGACTTTTACTTCTATCGAGAGGCGACTTCGAGAAATTGGTCAACTCAAACCGAAGAGAAATAATGCTGGAAGACCGCGTCATGTTAGAACTCCTGCTGCAGAGGAGGGAATACTTGAAATAGTTGAAAATAATCCCGACGACTGACACGCCAAACTAGGATTTCAAAAAGCACATCCAACAGAATAATTAGAGAACAACTTATGTATCCCTTTCACATTCAAAGTGTCCAGGAACTCCTACCTCCTGATTATGAGTCTCGTTTGCATTTTGTACAAGTTATTCAAGAGCACAGAGCGACCGATCCAGTTTTTCACAGAAAAATTTTGTTTACAGACGAGTCATGCTTTACACGACTTGGTATAACAAATTCACATAACGAACATGTTTACGCAGATGAAAATCCACATGCCATTAAAGAGAAACACTTTCAACGAGAGTTTAAAATTAATGTGTGGGTGGGTATTATTGACAGTTACTTGCATTTTCTACGTCAAGATTTGCCTCAACTGTTAGAAGATTTACCGCTCAATTTACGCCGTGACATGTTTTTTATGCACGATGGTGCACCACCTCATTTTTCCCATATTGTGAGAGATTATTTAAACGAACAATACCATGGAAGATGGATTGGCAGAGGTCGGGATGCTCCTATTCAGTGGCCACCTCGATCACCGGACTGTAATCCTTGTGATTATTTTATCTGGGGTCATTTGAAAACCAAAGTTTATGAAGTTCCTATCGACAACATTGAACAATTATGGGGTAGGATTCAAACTGCTGTGAACTCTATGCGAAATGATCTAGGCATTTTAAGAAGGGTACACTTCAATTTCTTGCGCCGAATTGAAATCTGCATGAACGAAGGAGGTGGCCATATTGAACATTTATTCTAAAAAAAATTTATCTTTCTTTTCGAAATGTTATTTTTCAATAGATCCCTATGCCTATTAATGATTGTTTTATTGTAATAACGTTAAAATCGTGTTCGGGTTGCAGTAGTAACCGCCAACTTAGTTTTCTTGAAAATTTTAAGTGACTAACCATCAGTCCATAAATTTTTTTTTACTCAAATACCATGAGAGATACATGTTTTTTGCAAGAAAGAAAAAATGCTACAAATAAAAACAGCTCCCCACAAAAAAGGGAACAGGGGCGGCCCTGAAAAAAAAAATACGATGTCATTTATGGTAGGATTAGGGTGGTTTTTCCCCTTCCATAATTTCAGTTGGTGTAATTTTTATTCTGAACAATGGCTCTTCAATTAAAATTGCTACACACCAAATTTTATAAAAATCAAACGAGGCGTTTTTGTGTTATTAAAAAAAATTGAAAATTTTCTTCCAACTTTGAGGCTTCCTCACAGGCAAACGATGGACTTTGTGATATAGATAATTTTGGCTCAATCGACTTATTTTGATCTCACCAAGATACAGTAGATCTATGTACACGGAATTTTGGATATCAACGATCAGTACTCAGGTATTGATCTCTTTTTAATCAGGTTTTGAACAGCTTTAATTAGGACTTGATCAGCTTTGAACTTCTTTCTCTTTGGTACAATATGGACTAGACTAGGCGAGGCTCGTCAATAATCTTCAGGCTCACCTGGCTACCTTTATCTACCTTCAACGACATTTCTTTTACCTCTGCTCACCTAGGGAGGTAAATACAGCTCTGTCACGCACCTTCCGATCATTGTCGATCACTTCCTTTTCGGCTACTTCTTCAGGACCCAAGCCATCCAACTAGAGAACTCGATGGATAGCTTACCATTGTAATCCAGTACTGCATTAGTTATACTACAGTCTGTTCGCTATACTTACGCGGGTTTCGGATTAAAAATTTTATGAGTATTTCCAGGTAAGTACCCGAAAGTTTGACCTGTTCTTTGGGGAAATATCAACTGGTTAAATGAAATGAAAAATAATGTACAACTTTTCAATTAAATAATAATGGAGAATCTTTTGTATAATTGAGAGCAGAATTAAACTTCTTCATTAATGGAGTCTAATGTGGCTATTATAAACCTAATATTAATTTTATATTACACTTCACACAGAAAATATGGTCTACGTATAATAAGAGGGTTATTTAGCTCAAATAAAATAGTTTCTAACATAAAAATTTGTTCCATGTAGATAATTTCAAATGAAAAATAAAAAAATTTAACTTGCCAACAAAAATGAAAATCAGTCATTATCATCCAAAATATCATAATCGTCACCATCATCACCATTAATTGTTATTATGATTGGACTTATTTTGTTTATTTTATTTTCAGGAGTCCACCAATCTTCTAAAAGTTTCTCGCACTTGGATATACAGTTCCGCCACACGTCTGGAGTTGCAATTGAAAGTGCTTTTCGCCAAGTTTCCCGAACTGCGTCGTCACTATAACCATTAGGCCCAATATGGTTGTCATAATATTGTTTTGCTATTCCCCATATATATTCGATGGGATTAAACTGGCAATGATACGGTGGCAGACGTAAAACTTGATGACCGTAACTTTCAATAATCTGATCCACAACAAAGGATTTTGGTTTTGCGCGTATATTTGTCAAGCGTAATAATTCTGATTTTAATATATATTGAGGAAATGGTATATGTTCCTTTGTCAACCATTCTTTAATTTTATGAACAGTCCAAGAATTCGTTGGACTTTTGTTTAATACTTCAGAATGGTAAGATGCATTGTCTAAAATAATTACGCTGGGCTCACTTAAACCTGGGAGAAGTTTTTCATGCAACCATTTTACAAACATTTCTGTGTTCATATTATCGTTATAGTCACTGGATTTTGATTTAGATGAAAATATTAAATCAGCACCTTCTATAAAACCCGATTTCCCTCCTGCATGTAAAATTATGTGTCGCTTCCCTTCTCCATCGGTATGTTTGATGGACTTTACGTTATCATCTTGCCATATTCTCTTTGTTGGACTCCTAGAAAATATCCATGTTTCGTCTAAATATATAAAATTCGCCCCTTCTTCTTTAAATTTAGAATATTTTCTTAGAAAGTTAATTCTCTTGTGCACGACAGAACTTCTTTCACAAAGGGCCTTTCTGTTATCCTCCTTTTGAAGTTTGAAACCCAAGTTATGTATTACTTGCCATAGACTTGTTCTGCCAATGTCGTCAAATTTTCTATCTATTAATTCCGAGAGAATTGTATTTAAGGTCACATGTTCCTTGTTGGCCCTCATTCGATGATATCACGAATTTCAAATTTCTTTCCAACTGGAATATCTTTCGTTTTCAATGATGGGCGAGTTTTGCGGTGATCTTCTTTCGGCAGTTCACTATTGTGATTTTGTAATACTCTTTTTAATTTGGTTTCACTAATTCCTAGAGCATCGCATACGCGTTGTTATACAGACATTACCGATTTTAAAGGACCGCCATTTTCTTTTTCATCCATAAAATACTTATGTACACTACAAATTAGACTATCTACATCTAACACACGTCTAGGCATTTTTAAAATTTCCACTAAATTTACAATATACATACAATGTCAACACTTGCAAAGAATCAAGTCAACTGCAATATTTGTAACAAATTTAGTACCTACCCTAATGTTATTTTAATTTAAATCTGACCATTAGGGCAATTTCACCTAATTTCTTGGGAAGAGGCTTATCGGAACTGCTTGTCAATGACTAATTTGCATAATTTTGTTAATCCGAAACCCGTGTAAGTATATCGAACAGACTGTACTACTCTAAGCAAGCAATTGGCCAATCATTTCAAAGTGAATACTTGCTACTCAAGAAATAAAGTGTTTGAGTCATTGGTTATAAGTATAATAACAAACTGCATTCCTGTTTAAAGTTTAAGATATGGTGACATAGCTGAGCATGTCCAAACCAACTTTTTAAAAAATTCTATCCGTGCCAGTCAAACTTCTCTAATTTTATTTATGCATGATCACAAGCTTCCAAAAATTTGTTTCTTCCAGCAGAAGTACATGATAAAGTATCAGGAGAAAATTCAATTTGAATTTACTGATGTTTGCGTTATAGTTTTATGACAAGCTTATTAATGAGCGTGTTGCAATGGTCAAAAGAACCTCTTTCCTTAATTTTTATAATGTTTTTACGATCGATATTCAGATTGCTCGAAATATTATTGTTTAGTTGAGGTTGAGACTGAGTGATAAATATAAGTTGAACTTCATTTTAAATGGATTATCATACACAATAAAATACCAAACACACCAGCAGGTAATTTCACTGATAATCCGGTAACTTAGTCGAATGCGATATGAAGATATGTGATGTGAAGATATTAATTATTATTTTAATGGAATAAATTTGATACAGAAGCTTCGTCGAAACTTTTAGGTAAACAGAATAATAATCTGTTATGACCGATCTTTCTATGGCAAGAATCTTAAATTATTTAAGGTTCAAAGTAAGAGACAACATTATACTTTTATAAGTTATCTGCTTTGGTGACAAACATCTACAAACTCTTAGGAAAAGCACATCCTTATAAAAAGATATAAAAACGATAACAACTGACTAAAAGATTACAAAATTCAAAAAAATATACACAGCTATAAGAACCGATAAAAATTGATAATAACCGATAAAAGGCCACAAAAACTAATAAAATGCTACTCACTCTAACAAAAACAAAAGCTACAAAAAGTAACAGAAAATTCTATAAAGCTAAAAGAACTGAAAAATATACAATTCTAACAAAAAACTACAAAGACTGACAAAAGGCTGCAAAAATGGACAAAAAGCAACAAAAATTATAAAAGAAAAAATGGACAACCACTTATTTAAGGGTACAAACTAACACATTCAAAGAACAGCAACTTCAACATAACAAGAGCCACGGAAACCATACCGACCAGAGTCATGAAGTCATTCTTAATATTTACATAAAGAATGTTGCTCTGATGAGAATGACATAATTACTATTCATAGTTACATAGACGGTTCTAAAACAAAACAAGATTCAGGATGTGGAATATACTCCTTAAATCTAAACATAAAATGGGCTGCGTAGTTAAACTGAGCTCACGGGTCTCTCATAGCAACAAAAGAAGTTATCGGAAACAATGCTTATCAATACAGATAGCAGACAAACATTACTCACCCTGGACAGACCACGAATTTACTCAGGGTTAGTACTACACGGAAAAAAATGTGACTAGAAAATTTTACTACAATGTTGTAGTAGTAGAATTGTAGAAAAATATTTAACAATTTGTAGAAAATTTTACTACAATTTATAGTTAAAAACTATTCATTATTGTAGCAATTGAATTGTCGAAAAAAAAGCTACAACAATAGGAAAGAAGTCCACAATGTTTAGTATATTTTACTATTGTTTGTAGAAGTAGAAATTTATTACAATTATCGTAATTACTACTACTAACTTCTGAAAAAATTTGTACAAATATTAATAATTATCTCTACAAAAAATAGTAATTTTCTCTACAAAAAATAGTAATAATTTACATCCCTTCTTATAAAAAAAATTCAATTTTGTTCAAAAATATTCTATAATATTGTAGAAATTCTAAGTCATGTGAACAAAGCAGAATTCTGCTATTGGCCAAGGTTTTCTGACGTCGATCATAAATGGCCAGAAAGCAGTAGCCGTTCGCCATGTTCACATAACAAAGCATGGTGTATATATACGAGTACCTATAACACATTATTATATTATAAGCACCGATGCGTTTGAGAAAATTTTAATAATAAATTCTATTGGTGGTAAGTACATTAACTATTGTTTCTGAATAATTTACCTTTAGATAACTAATTTAAATAACCTTAGTAGATTATTTTAAAAAAAATAGTTGTGGCCAACGATCGAATGTTGTGCCCAACGATCGAATTTTGTGCCAAGTTCAATGATGTCTTAATTGTGACATACCTACTTTCTCATTTTTGTTAGTTATCTGACTTAGTCATTTAATATCCAAATCAGTGTAAAGGTGATAAATATCCCCGTTTTAAGGGTATGAACAGTTGAATTGTTATTAATTTTTATTTCATATTTTTCAGGTGCAGAAAAGTCAACTGAGACTGAGGGTGCTATTATTACTGTTATTTATTACATAATATAATTAAGACTTTGTATCTTTTATATTAAAACAATAAATTGAATATTTTATTAAGGAACATTTTTTTCTAGGTTATAATTATAATAACTATGGAATACTACTACAAGTTTTATTAAAAATTACTACAATTTGTATGAATTTTTACTATTTATTGTGTAAAATTTTCGTATTTATTTTCATAAAACGCAATACATTTTTAATATAAATTCATACAATAAATAGCAAAAATTATAACAATTTGTAGAACAATTCTTATGATGCATTTGGATATTTTTACTAAATATTGTAGATAATAACTCTACAATACATTCTCCACAAATATTTGGAAATTTTTACTACAAATTGTCCCTGTCCCTATATGTACTATTTATTGTAGAGAAAAAATCTATAATAATTGTAGAAATTTGTTCTACAATTTTTTTTCCGTGTAGAATGCCACGAAGCTTTGGCCAAAGTATCCATCAACAGTGTCGTCTCCTTAAGATGGATCAAAGTTTACTCCACATCGAAAGGTAAGTGTCTTTCTGATTCACTAGCCAGATATGCAGCAAATACTCTTTGGACCTGGCCCTTCTGTTATACTGTCAACATCGTTAGTAATAAACCTAATTAAAAAACATTCTCTTGTGAAATTCAAGAAAAGAGCTTTTAAGTTATCCTGACAACAGTACAACAAACAAATACATGACTATGACTACATAGAATATGTGCCTGATCACAGGCATTCTGACTGGTCATTGCCAAGTACGAAAGCATTTCCATTGCATTGGGCTGTCAGAATCCGCACTCTGCAGGGGGTGCGAACGAGAAGATGAAACAATCAAGCATATCCTCTACGATTGCCCGTTGCTCTCATTTATTTGAAGATTTGTGTTTGGTGAGAATTGGCTAATACCGGCCGATATAAGAGAAGCATCTCTTGGCGACGTTGTCAACTACATTAAATCTATATATTAGCACACGAGCTAGGAGGTGCCTATCAACTTAGGAGGATGCACAATGGTTATAGTGAGGCCAAAATATCGTGGATTAACTCACTCTCCACTCCACACGTTACAGATAGAGACAGCAGGGAACAAAAACCTACAAAAGGCTACAAAAATGGACACAATAAAAAGCTACAAAAATTGAAAAAAACCATGGTACCTAAATATAGGAAAATAGACAAGAACTAATATATTACTAAACCAATTTAACAATCGATGTAATTATTTTAAATTTTTTGAAAAGCTTTCCATATGTCTAATTACATCAACAAACATTACAACTCAAGAAGGAGACAAATTGACTTGAATACGTTACGTGTGTCTCTGTGGCTTTAGACAAGAAGAAGTTATAATCAAACAATAGATAAAAGGTTACAAAAACTAATAAAAACCTATTAATACTGACAAAAATCGACAATAAAAATATACAAAGCTGGAAGACTGACTAAAGTGGACAATTGAAAAATAGCTGCAAAAATTGACAAAATATTGACTTGATCGCTCACAATTTTTCGAACATCTTATTACTCCAACAAACTTTGCAACCAACGTGAAATAAGTTACAATTTGACTTTTCGGTGGATTTCGACAAAACAACTTGCAATATCTGACAGAAGACATAACAAGCTACAAGTAATGAATAAAGCTACAAAAATTGTTATCAAACTGATAAATAATTGCAAGTATCCACAAAAATCAACCTAATATTTGCGTCGATATATCTTATTATTTGAAAAGCTACAAAAATTGACAAAAGTGATAAATAGCTGCAAAAATCGGCGTGATTGGTCCCGATTTTTTAAATTCCTCACTCACATATTTTACTCCAACAATCATTGCAACCAACGTGATGATAATAATGAGCGATATATTATATATACATAATTACTTATCCAATTTCAACACAGTTGCTAATTCACACTTACGCATTATTTAATTACACACAGAAAAAATATACGTAGAAAAACAAAAGTAGAACGCCGCCCGCAGAGGCTAAGAAGTAGCAAAAACTAAGAACTTCGTCACTATAATTACAACTCTGTATCCTTAACCAGTTTTTATATCGATCCAAAGTAGCGATTACAGTTTTTTTTTTTTTTTTTTGAAAAAATATGGTCACATATCATCACTTTTGTGTACCGTTATAAATGCAGGTCATATAAAATACATTAGATACACCATATTTCTTGTTGGATGTTTAATAATGGTTGGTGCTGAGTTATTTATAGACAAAAAATAGGGATACTGTATAAAACTTTTCAATGAAAAAGATGCAATTTATTCTGAAAGAAAGAAATCACAAAGATTATATAAAATAGATGAGTAAGTAGTCTAAATTTAGGCAACACCAAACACATTTTTTTATAACTGTGATTGAAAAGTCATCAGTTTTAAATGTTGATATTTAGAAAGGAGCAAACTTGGTATTTATTTTACTTCTTCTGACAAGAGGTAAGTAAAGTACATCCTTAAAAATTAAAAATCAAACTTTTAAATTAACTAAATTAACTTTATCCTATTATCGCTTTCAAAATCGAATGTATACTTATATACATTCCACCTAGAATATCACTTAAGTTCTAATGACAATTATTTGAGTATTCGTGTACATATCCTATTACATTCTTAATATTCTTGAGTTCTTTGATAAAGCTTATATAGTTAGCAGCTATATACATGTTATACAATATTGTCGGTGTACTTGGACTTCGCATGTGGAAGTCAACTTAAACTTTCCAGGCTGCAATTTGTGTCTCGGGTTAGTGTCGATGTGTTTACTCGTGTAACAATAAAAATTAATTGACGAAACTTTACCTTATTTCAGACTTTTCAAAAGAGAAGAAATCTAAACGGGAAATAGAGGGAGTCTTAGTACAAAAGTAGAGGAACACTAAATTCCCATAGCCAAGTAGGTCTTAAAAGATTTGAGGCCGGGCGTGGGCAATGTATCTAACATAGGCATTCATAACGTTCTTTCAGATACTTTTTATGAATAATACAGTTCAAAATAAAGCTACATTTAATTTTTTTATCTATTTATTTGCCAGGATTATTATTTTTTTTAAATTTTAAAGTAGGCGGGAATTGACCAATAGGAACTAGCAATACAACGTTGCCGGTTAGACGGTATACGAGAAGTAATATACCATGGAGGAAGGATAACTAAGAGTTGCCGTTTCTTTGAAGAAATATGGCAACAGGTTTGCTTGCAGCGCCACCGGTAAGGGATTTGTCCAACTATTTCTCAGTCGGTATAATATAGATACCTGCATATTTTATTTTATTTAAAAATTAGCGGGATTTTGTTTGTAGCTCTACTTTAATTAGTAGAACTAAAATTTTGCATTTTTATTGGCATTTTTTACAACACAGACAAGGTGCAAGATGTAACAAAATGGCAATCAGAATGTAAAATTTTATGACCCATAATTTTAGGAAGGGTAAAATAATTTAATATAAAATAATTGTATTATTTATTATATCATTAAAACTAATTTATAATAAATTTTCTAAATAAACAATATTTTAATAAAACAACTAAAACTTTCTGTAAACTTGGGTAGGTAACAAAACACATTAAGGAGAATCATCCATATAATCTGAAACAGAAAAAATTCAAAGTAGTATTTTAACTTCATATTATTTTGAATCTCTGTTTTCTTTTAGACATTGTCACAGTTTTATACTTTCATTATAATATTTTATAATTAATAATGGTAGTCCCTTTATCTTTTAATTAGATGTAGTACTTTTAAAAAAACAGATGTCTGCGGGATCAAGCTTTGAGGTCCTTCTTTGATTCGCAAATTTTACTTTGCTGTTTTCTAATTATAAAACAGAGTTTTTCTCCCTTGGAGCTAACCATTCACTGGATTGATTTAAAAATCCAAGAGCTAATTATTGTTTTTTAGGTAATATTTCATTGGATGAAATTTTAATCGAATGTAACTTTCTTTTCACTGGTAATTTGTTTGACGGTATGATAACAATATTACTCTTTACTGTTAATTTAGCTTTCAAGGGTACCAAAGGTAAAGCCAATTTACAGTCTTGTAACCTATAAATGGTTTTTCGCAAGTGGAATGATGAAGTTTATGCGGTATCATTTAGTTCCTTGTTTAATATCGGAAGGAAATAAAAAAAATGTGTTCTTAAAATGTACAGCATAAATTGGACAGTAAATTGTAGGTACTATTTACCTTTATACAAACAACGCTATTACAATTAGATATTATGAATTTATTACGAACAGGACCTGCTAAACACATGTTAAAACATCAAAATATCTTTGCTTAATTTTAAATTTAACATGTTTAACTAAAACTAAAATTAAATAAAAGTAAAAGTACTTACCACGTTTTATTCAGCAACCATAACCATATTGTTTTGTTCAGTTTTGTTATTGTATCGGTTGGAACGGGTGACAATTCCAAAGTCAGATTTACATTGTACAAATAATTGATTAATTTATGTTTTTCAAATAATTGTTGTATTTATATAAATATATAATTTTAAAACAATACTTACCGTGTATTACTTTTGTTATTAAGCGAAATATATTTGAATTATTCAATTATTCAGTGTACTTTAAATTTAAATATCATTTTATTATTGTAAAACGGACTGATATGCGCGGATGGGTTGCGCACTAACCTGTTGATATAACGCGCATATGTAATATACGTTCGTTTGTGTGCACCGTCTTACTTTAAGACTACTAAAATATCGTTAAGCAGATATCATTTAAATATAAAACATCAAATATTTTTAAAAGCATTATTCAGGGGCGTGCGGTCCATGGAAGTGGACACTTTGAGATTTAAAAATAAATATTTTTCAGTTGACAATGTGTAGAAATTAATATTAAATTAGGTACTATATTTACTCTGAAACATTACGTAAACTACGTAAATGTACTAACAATTCATTGGTGTAATGTGTAAACGCACGCACCACCCATGAGAAAATTAATTGTGTAAACGCACACCATATACTTCGAGTCCGTCGGCGGAAGCGCGCCTTGAAAAAGCCCGCTCATCTTCCAATTGCTTTCGCTTGCCGCGACAGTAGTCAGTCTGTTTGGGCACGTAAAATACGGTCAAGAGGCAGCGATTTTTACATCGCCTTTCGCATATTGCAATTCGCACCGCGAATCGATGTGTGAGGAAAATCGTAGACTTCAGATAGATTTCGGTTTGTTTTTCGTAGTTGTTTTTCTTTTTGTAAAATGAAGGAACTATGCACTGTGTCTGTGAGCAATAATAATATGGTAAATTGTGTCTGTATTGTGTACTCTTTATTGAAAATAGGATTTTCAAGTAGAAATTTTGAAGAGTAAACGGACGTTATTAATCCTAGTAGACTAAAGAATCCTATCAATTTAGAGACGAAAGTAGAAAAGTCAGCAAAGAAATTTACCAGGCATTTTCACTATGAAAAGTATGAATGGTTAACCGGCTGCAAAACTTTGAAGAAATTGTTTTGCTTGCCTTGGCTACTTTTTAATATAGCCGAAAAAACACATTAGAACTCAGTCGGTATGACAGACTTGAATAATTTTCACAAAAGTGTAAAACGACATGTAAATAGCAAATCTCATATAAGTGCTACAATTAAAGAAAAAACATTTAGGACTTATCGCATTGAACATAGTTTGGACAATCATTTAAAAATAAGCGACAAAATTCACAATGAAAGGGTAAAAAAAAAATTGGGACGTCTTACAACGAGTAATAGATGTAACAACTTGTTTCCTGGGAGAGCATGAACTAAGTTTCAGGGGTCACAATGAAGCAAGTGGATCCGCTAATCGAGGAAATTACATGGACCTTCTAAGTTTTTTAGTGAAATACGATGATACCCTAAAAAATCATTTTATTGATTCGATGACTTTCCGAGGTACCTCAAACAGAATCCAAAATAAATTAATTAAATGCACTGCCGACGTTGTGATGGATCACATTAAAAGTGAAATTAAAAAAGCACCTTTCGTATCAATAGCGGTACGAAACCACAGATGTAGCAAACTTAAGTCAATTATCCATTGTTGTGCGATATGTATTGGATGGCATTCCTCAAGAGCGATTCTTAGGATTTTTGGACGTCACTAACAAACGAACTGCAGATGCATTGTTTAAAATTGTTTGTGATATTATTTCAAGTTTAGAATGTGGTTTTAAGCTAGTTTCCCAGAGCTACGATGGTGGTGCCGTAATGACTGGCCATTTAGGAGGCCTTCAAGCTAAAGTGAAAGAGAAGTTTAAACATGCAATTTTCGTTCACTGTACAGCACATAGACTTAATTTGGTTTTATCGCGAAGCATGGATAATATTAAAGATTGCAAAGTTTTCTTTTCGACGCTTAATGGTTTGGCTTCCTTCTTTTCAAAGTCATTGAAAAGAACTCGCGCTTTGGACATTCACGTTCAAAAAGGGTTTCCAAAAGTTGCTCCGACGCGTATAAAAATACAAATCTTTGTGAGATATAAAGGACCTTTTTCCTTGTTCACGGGTGAATTGATGTTTCTTTGGGATTCCAGGGCCCTAAAGCTGGCGACAGTGCTGCCTTACCACAAATAGTACATTGGTAATATCGATCTAAAGGAGTTAAAGACTATTTATAGACTACGGTCCCAGCAAACATTTTGTGCAGGGTAATAAAAGGCCCAATAACTGTTACCCTCCTATTGTAATAATAGCCATTTAACTTTTATAATTAAATGACCAGCATATATAGGGCGCTACGGCCGATAGTCGGGCCGAAGTGCCTCTATTTTCCCTTTAATTTCTAGAAATAAATATATTGGCCATTAATGGCCTATTGATGGGAAGTTAACGGGAAATTGCTAGCCTTTTACCATATTAATACTGACTGCTGAATAAAGGCCATGTGTCAGGCACATGACCAGACAGGATATTCGATAGTACCTTTGACCCGTAGTACCATTTGAACTATAAAATAAATTCTATACAAAAACAGAAGGCATTTCAATATAGAATATTGTAGGCATTTTAGTTAATTCAGCTATAGAATATAATAATACAGAAAAAATGTCTTCTTCAAAAAAATTATTCATAAAATACTCTAAATTAACATGTAAAAGTAAAAAATTACAATGACTACTAAATAGTGAATACCAGCAATGTCCACTCTTTGAGTATGTAACAAGCGATCATCGGTGTCTCCATCTATGAACGCGGGACGGAGCCCTCCTGGACTGTTGGAGTTGGGTCTGCGGCAGTTAAAAGCCTTTTGACTTTTACCATGCTTTTACCCAATACAGTTACTTACTCCTCATACGGCCATTAACAAGACACATAATGCTGGGCCACTATCGAAAGGCCAGCAATATCCCGGCAATTTTTTGTTTGTTGGGATTTGTTACACTGGTGACAAAGTTGAGAATTCGTTGGAAAATAGGTTTGTTTGTTACATTATCAACTTGTCCCAAATAGTATCGCAAAATATTCCGTTATTAGAGTTCGTGCAGCCTCTAGACGTCCTTTCGTGTTACCGAAATCACGGCAGCCATTTATAGATACCATTTCTTGGTACAGCAACAACCTACAGGTTGTGTGTTCGAGTGTTTGAGTGTTCGAACACGCATCACCCATCGGCGTGTGCACGCAAATTCAAATTTCTATCACAATTGTGATTACAATATCCACATCCACTTGGCTTCCGAATGGATGTTCTCGCCAATTAACAAGCAATTAGACAGATATGCGCGCATTTCGCAATAACTGGTGCATTGTTTTTCCGTTTCTTCGATTGGTTATTCAGGATAACGTACGCGTTCTGTACGTATTCGAAGTTGACATGCGAACAGCGTTATTGGAAATTATAAATTAGCACTTTGTTTATAAAATATTATAGGTACACATGATTGTTTATGTGAATAAAATTTTTATTCATTACATTATATACTTACAAAAACGTTTTCTTGAATCAAACAAACAAACAAACAAGGACACCATTTTTGCGCGAAGAAATTCGAGTTTTTGAATATACATTTTTTTTTTTTTTTTTTTTTTTTTAATAAATGTTAACAATTATTTACTTCAAGCATTAAATTTAAATAAATTTGTTAAATAAATATTTTGAACCAATTTTTATGTTTGAATGAATACTTTAAAAAATTATTTATTTGAAATGAGACAGTAATTCTAGATTGTTTGTAAAGGCGCATCACAATTGTTTTAAATCAAAGAAATATTTATTCGCAAATTACTAGGATGTTCTTAAGGGACTTTTCAGCCAATGGCAGCGTATTACAGTTTGTCATAGATTCTTGCTAGGTTGTTTTATCCAGAGACACCGACTTAATCTTGTTCGAACTTCGAACTAGTCTGATTTGGTACTTGAATGTATACGGTCGTTTTGCAGGTGCATGTGAAAGGTTACAGTGTTTTTTATTTATGCAGGAAAATGGAGCTCGATGTGGGTGTGTTTAAAATTAAATACTAAGCTTTATCTAAGAAAAATAGAATATATTTCAGAGTCAGAGCATGATTTTTCTTTGCACTTTTTTAAAAATTTTGAGGTACTATAAGGGTTAATGAAGTCTGCATGTAATATTCAATAGTTACATTGATGAGAATAATTCCAGATGACAGAAAATCAAAAAATTGCATCAAATACAAGTTTTTTTTGCTGATCAATATGTTTTGCGGACTATATTGTTTAGTCTCTCTGACATCGAACCAATTCTCAATAATACATTTTTATTAGGAGTAAGCTTGCAATTTGATGGTAAATAATCATAAGCTACCTTAAAATAACGATTTTACAATATACCTATCAAAAAGACCAACAAAATAAAGATAATAATGTTTATTTTGAACACCCTTTTTAAATTACCACAAGCCGCCACTGATTTTAAAGTAGTATACTTATGTAAGAAAAATAAACGATCTCTATAATTTACAAAAAAAATAAAAATATTAATTTTCTGCAAAAATATGGATTTTGTGACAATAACGAAAATTCTTAAAAAGAAAAGTTTATTAAAATAGTAATAGTAATATTAATATAGCGGTTGAAGTTTAATGACAGACATGTCATGCACTTTAACAATGTGAATTTTAAGATTAAATGTGTAGGCAAAATGTTTATTAAGGCTGCTGTAGACATAAATTTGTAAAAAATAATAAAATATTATTCTCAGGGTAAATGGATTCATTTTCATATTAGAACTTATTTTTTAATTCTTATCAATTTTTCTTTATAAAAATTTTTGATATTGTACTCTTGAACAAAATTCATATCTTTTAACAAACCTCGTATACAACTGAAATATTTAATTTTAGGTTTTAAACTATGTAGAACTTTTTATGAAGAATAACGGTTTGTCTATCTGAGTCCAACTTCAGTACTGTATAATACTGATGATGATCATTGATTTTTATTGAGGTCATATCTATCATGTGAAAGGGGTAAAAAAAATTCGCCAAAGAAAATTAATGAAAAGATTCTTTGGTTATAATATTTTTCCTTTCAAAATTTAATAACTTTTATTTAAATCACATGTTCAAATATTAGATGATAGATTATTCGATATAAAATAATCTATAGGCACGATAAATAATATACCTATGAAATTAAATTCTAATAATAATTCTTTGTCATTTACCCAGGTATTCATCAACTAATGAGTTTGATTTAATGAATATCAATTTTGTAATTTGCTTCGATCAAGAATTCTGACACAATAAATTACCAAACGTTATAAATTTGAATTTAATTATTTAATGATATCTAATGATATTCTCTATTTTTTATAGTAGAAAATATATTTATTTATCTTCAAAAGGATAGCCGGTATAAGGGGTCAAAGTTTTTAGAAATTGTACATTAAAGAAGGAGTGTGTTTTGGAGAAACATTGATAGGAAAAAGAGTATTTATAGGTTTACTTTCAAGAGACCAACATTTTTAATATGTCTAAATTAAAAAAAAAAATTGTACCAAAATTCTTCTCATCAAACTTTAAACAACTTTTAAAAATGTCCGTCCGATGTCACGTATTTTTGTCCGCACGATAAGTCTATAACGAAAAATAACATCCACTTGAGAATTTCAGAAAAAATCAAACTCTATACGGGGACGAAGCCTATTGAATATCTAAATAAAAATGGGGGGTTAAGGGGTGTTGAAATATTTAAAAAAAACCTAATTCAAAAACGAAAAATGATATCAACTTGAAAAATTAAGATCTATACCGGGAAGAACCCTTTGTTTTCGAAAAAAATCTAATTAAAATGGGATGTTTAAGAGGGGTTAAAATTAAAAAAAAAATTAAATCAAAAATAAATAACGATATCAACATGAACTTTTTAGCAAAATCAAGCTCTATAAGGAGACAAAGTCCATCGATTTTTAAACAATTCTGAATTTAATGGATGGTTGGAGGATTGAAATAAAAAAAAATAGAAATAAAAAACCAAAAGAACATGAAATTTTTAGTAAAAATCAAGCTCTATAAGGAGATGAGGCCTATTGATTCTAACAAAAAATTGTTAAACTCTGCAGAGTATACCTAATATACAATGTCAAGCATTATATCTTCATTATAGTTCATTAAATTAAACAGCAAGAAGGAATTTCTTAATGATATTTTGTTTGGATTAGTAGTAAGTTTTGAAACAAGAAAACACCTTTATGAAGAATAACATTTTTACTTTCCTATCTGTATACAGATATAAGGAAAGTATAGGAATCATGATTTTTTTCGACCTCGAGTTTTCGACGGATTTTTACGTTTTGAGGTCCCCTGAATCCATTTTGACTATTTTCGCGATGATGTCTGTGTGTGTGTGTGTGTGTGTGTGTCTGTGTGTGTGTCTGTGTGTGTGTCGCATAACTCATGAACCGATACACAGAAAAACACCAAATTTTAAACTTAAGCTTTGTTTCAGTGTCCAATGTGCCGATTAGATTTTGGGCAGTGTCGGAACATCTGGGGGGTACTTTATGGGTGGTCATTTTTATATTTTATGGAATATATCTGTTATTTATGTTTGGAGAAAAAAATTGTTCAAATAAAAGTTATTTCTAATATTATTATCTATAATTTTTGTTTTATGTCAAAATTTCCTGAAATGGTCCGTATTCGAGAAATTTGACAAAATGAGCAAAATTCTGATTTTTATGAAAATTGTTGAAATAAAAGTTGTTTGCGATATCGATCTCTATAATTTTTGTTTATACATTATTTTTCTAAAATGGACCGTAATGAGAAAATTGTAGGAAAAGTGCTAAATTTAAATTTTTCAGTATTTTCATTTCCAATGAATATCTATAGAAAAATGTTTCGAGGTAGATGTATGTGGAAAATGTATATATTTATTTTATCCTCTAAACATTTATGGAGGTGCTGCAATAGGTTGTAAAAAATAACCGGAAAAAGCATGTAATAACTAGATAGGAAAGTCATGTGTTGGACACATTAGATTTTTTCTAAAAGATGAAAATAATGTTTTTGTAGGTTATTGTGAATAACTTCTAAAACTATTACAAAAAGTCAGCTTTTTTACGACTAATTGACATAACATATCAATTATAGAATAATACATTAAAATCTAATGTAAACTCTATTAATATACCTATTAGTACATGATCCGAAGTAAGGTCGACCTTCGCCTAACTATTTAACGTATGAAAGGTTTTTTCATTAAATAAAATGTTTATAAATATACCGCAAATGGGTTGCTAAAGAAAATACTGTCCCGGTTAATTTTTTACTTTCCTTTCTGTATACAGATAAGGAAAGTATAGAAATCATAATAGAAGTTGCTTGTGACATCATTCTCTTTAATTTTAGTACTATACATGATTTTCCTGAAATAGACCGTATTCGAGATATTTGAGGAAAAGTGCAAATTTCGAATTTTGTAGATAACTCAAAAACGGATAAAGAGAAAAACACCAAATTTTTAACTCAATCCATCCTGCGGTGAGCTGATTAAATTTTGGGCATAGTCAAAGCATTTGGGGATTTTTCTATAGGGTGTCGTTTTTTTTTTTACTTTAAGAAAATACATAGTCTTGATATTATTTTCTTAGGCAACCCATTTGCGGTATATTTTTAAACAAATTTTTATTAATAAATAAAAAAAATTCATCCTTTAGGTAGACTTTACTTCGGATCTTATTGTGTTGATATCTAAATGTTTGAACAATTTTAAAATCATTTGCAAATATTAAACAATTAGACAATTTAACAAAAGTTGGTAAATAGATCATTAATAAATATTAAAAAAGAAACGATCCAATGTTAGATCCTTGTTGGATACCAGAATATGATGTTTCTTACATAAAATATTTTACAACGAAATATTTATTTTTAAAGCAACCTTTGAGTATTTTTAATTGTCCTGTGATGCCTAAATTATTTAACGTTGATAAAATATTATCACGATTAACTTGGCCAAAGGCCTTATTGAAATCATTAAAGCATGTAATAAGTTGTATTCTTTTATTTACAACTTCTATAGATTGGTCTATAAATGTGAAGTTGTTCCTCTACATAATAAAATATTTTTAATGATTATATGATTTTAATATGGGGTGTTTGAGAATAACGTACCGTAGATTTTAATTAATTATTAAGGAAAACTAAATATAATTTTTTTGTAAATATTCTACAGGGTAATAAAGTGAATTTTATAAATACATAATTTTCTAAATATTTTCCCTTAGTGTAAAGACAACTTAAAAATATGTAGGTACCTGTTAGTTAATTATTATTAATTAATACACTCTATTTCGATAAATTACGATACCCATTGGCGTAGAATCAAAAGATAAGAAAATAATTTTCATTCAAACTTTCTGAACACCCTTTATTTCATAAAAGTTAAGGTTTATAATTATTTGTCACAAAAACGGTTGATACCTGTAAAACACTCCATTTCCGAGATTTTTCAGTTTTAGTCCTATCAAACATGAAATCTATGTACAATTTTATCAAAGACCGATTTCATAATGAATATTAAAAGGTCCATTAGCTAATGGAACCAGGACCTTATGTACTTAATGGTCTTATTATAGTTAATGGACCTTTTAATATTAAAAAATTGGAAAAAATTATTTAAAGGCGTTTTTGAATTTCTATTTCAAACTTTTAACATCCTGTATCTCGATAACTAAGTCCTTTAAGGATTTATATTTCTATATCAAAATTTTTCAATTAACAAGACCTGTCTGGGGTAGAGTGTTGTTACTCAAATATACTAACACCCTGTATATAGATTTTTTAAAGGAATAAAATATTCCTCAAATTTTGCGGCATGTTTTTCAGGTACTTAACGACCTTTAAAGTTAAATGTATTCTGTGATGTATCTGAGGCGTTTGACTGTGTAAATATTATTGAGTTAAATTGAATAAATTCGGTTTCAGTGATATGGCATGGTTGAAATCATATTTGTCAAACAGATGTCAAAGTGTAGTTAAAAATGGAAAGTATATTCTTGTTGACAGTGGTGTATCTCAAGGCTCTGTTCTAAGGCCGCTACTTTTTTTATTGAACATTAATGACTTGCCCAATATTAACTATTTTTGTTGCCATAATATGGCACGACAAAAATTAAAGACACTTTAGCTAACATAATTAGTGGGTACTGATAATTTTTAAATGTAACATATCAGATGTTGTTCATATTAGTGACGGATTAATGGTGCAAACATTTGAGGGGCTCCAAAATTTACAGAACCGGTTGGAAATTTGATTCATAACTTCAGTGTTTTCTTGTCATTAAGAGTTTTACAGATTTAAATGTACATTTTTTTATATATATGGTCCGTATTCGAGAAATTTGACAAAAAGTGAAAAATTTTAATTTTTAAGAAAATTGTTCAAATAAAAGTTGTTTTTGATGTCATTCTCTATAATTTGAGGAAAAGTGCAAAATTCGAATTTTGATGATAACTGAAAAATGGATAAAGAGAAAAACACCAAATTTTAAGCTTGAGCTTTAATCCATCCTGTGGTGAGCTGATTAAATTTTGAGCTTAGTCGAAGCATCTGGGGGTACTTTAAAAGGTGTCATTTTTTACTTCAAAGAATATCTGTTATTTACGATTAAACAAGATAATTCTTTAAATTAAAGTTGTTTGCAATATCATTATCTATAATTTTTGATTCATTTAGGATTTCTCTAAAATGGATCTTAATGAAAAAATTTGAGGAAAAGTGTAAAATTTTAATTTTTCAGTATATTCATTGACAATGAATACTTATATATAAAAAAAATATTTCTAAACATTTACGTATAGAAAAATCGGAAAAAGCCCTATTATAACTTTAGGTAAGACAGGAATGTCATGCGTTGGACACATTAGATTTTTATTATATTCTTAAGTGAATTAAAATAGTTTTAATAAAAAGTGTTGGTTTTTAAATGATTTAGAGAATTATGCAAACAAGATAAATATATGTATACCGAGATATATACCAAAGTTTTTTTAAGGAACCTTTGTATTTTGTTCAAAATATCTTATATTTGTTAAAACAGAATCATTTCAAAAATTAATTATTAGTATACCTACTTAATATATTTTTTTTTAATGTTAAAAATCTAGTGACTTTTTATGAAATTCGCAAAAAAGTAATGAACATAACCGATTTTTTTACATATTTCCTTTTAAATTGCGTGAAATAATTTCACTAAGAATAAAACACGGGTCCATATAGTGTGGTTCTCTTGCAAAATTTGTTTATATCTCTTAACAAAAAAAAAGTTGTTTGGGTACACCTTTTTACAAAGTTGCATTACATATACTGCAATTATTACCTAAAGATTGGTTTAAAATTGTTTACAATTTCACTAATGAACAAATTGCTGATGTTTATTTTAAAAAGCTGTGTCGAAATATGACAAATAAGATGACCCAATAAAACATAAAAAAATTAACTCTATAAAATTCATAAAAATTTTATTTAATAAGTTCTTACTAGATAGTGAGAGGCCTATTATTAAGAGAATTTATAATAATTAAACACAAAAAAATTAAAAGTGCCTAGTAGACAGTGGCAGGCTTATTATTTAGGGAATTAATTAATAAATATTTATAAAAAAAATATTTACCTTACTAATACACCATTAATCACGTTAGTTTAATGCTGTTCCTATTTTTGTCTATTAGTTCTTTGCCAATTTCATGTATTATTTTATATTTTCTATTTTATGTATTTGTATTCTATTTTGTGTATTTTTATATCTTTTTTTAATTTTACTTCACATGTTAGATGTAAATAAACATATCAGCACGGAGGGCGCCATCAGTATCAAATCCATCACTAGTTCTTGGTCAACAAAATATATAAAATCTAATAGACACTAAATTTATTGATATTTAAAATTCGAATTTATAAGGTAATAAGATAGCTAGGCTTCTGGATGATATACCTAACATTAGAACAGTTTCCAAGAGTCTAACATTTGAAATAGATTATTTTTAACTAGTATAGAATTATATTTAAGACATAAAATCTGTTCTTGAGGATCCAACTTTTAGAAAATATTTAAAATATTTTTGTGTTATAAGAAAAAGCTCTTAGAATTCTTTGTGTATTTTATTTTTAGATCATACAATTTTAACCTTAGCCAGGTTGTTATATTTTGGAAACGTTAGTGATCATTCATCAAAAATATAATCAGCACTCACTCTATGATACAAAATGTACTTTTTGTTTCCAACTTTCCAGTTTTATTGCCACCCTAATCAAAAAGTCTATTTTATATAGGTCAAAGTGAACCAAATTTCATTCATCCTCCCTTAAATCTAAAAACAATTGAAAATTCATGTAAATCTAGACGGTAAGTAAAAAAGATTTTCATAGAAAAAGCATATTATTTGCTTGACGGGTTTTTTGAGGATAGTGGGTTACCCCCCCCCCCCCCTCCCCCACGGCACTTAGGCCTCATTAGGTCCATTGTGCATCCTCCTAGGATGATAGGCACCTCCTAGCTCGAGGATGGTCTTGACTGAAGTCAATTAATAAAATATGACTGACTAAGTAACATTGTTGTGACTATTATAAATTATTATTATTTTATCTAAATTTTGTTTTACTGTTCTCTTAAGTTTTTATCTACGAGTATATACATATTTCTTGTATCTTTTAAATTGTATATTTTACATTGATTTCCTTCTTTTTATATGTTATTTGCGTACATTTTACAGTGATTTTTTTCTTTTTATATATTATTTGCTTTATCAATGAGATGTATATCTTCGAGCAATAAATTTATTTTAATTTGATAACATGCGACAAGAATGAATTGTTAGAATCCGAGAGATACAACTAACAATGCATCGTAACGTAATTCTGAGGAATAATTTACATAAATGGAACTAGTATAGGCGCCAGCATTAAGCCCTGAGGCACTACTAATTACACTCTAACTTTATAATAACCGGCCAGCTTAAAGACTAACCTTTTGCCGTTCCGCCGACGTCGCTTGGTGGCGTAGACGGTGCCCAGCTGGTTCATGGCGACGGCGGTCGTCGTACCAACCACGGGGGCGGGCGCCAACACTCCCGTGGTCTCACCTCCAAAAGTCACTATGGCACCCGGTGCACATTGGCCCTGCACTGTCCCACTTAAGAATTCCGTTTTGACCGATTGATTTAAAACGGCGTATACGTTTTTTTTATACAAACACTGCCACACTACACTCTCTGCGTCCGGTATAATTCCACTGATTCCAATCCTGTCGGAGGGATACTGAACACTGAGCCAGTGAGGAGGACTGCGACCGGCGCGTATCCCCTCCACCAGCTCCGACACGCCTCCTCGACGAATGGGATAGCGTGACGTCACAACATGGCCTCGTCGTGCGAGTAGAGATGGAAGAGCGGTGGCTTTAATCCATACGAGCGAAAAGTTTTTTCGCTCAGGGGCGTGCTGGGCCGCTTATACTGGATTCCGATTTATGTATTATGTCCCGTGTCGATACTATGGGATACCTACCGGATGGATTTATGAGAGACCAGTCGTACCCGGTGCGGCGAGGACTTGAAATTGTGAGCTGTGTTGACATATTTCGCATACGGGTGAAGGTTTTCTTTTATTTACTATACAAGGTCTTTCGAAATTGTCGCCTGACGTTCTCAACGTTATTGGTTAATACCATTGACAGTATTGTAGGAAATTAAAGAATTTCCTCAACTATATGTAGACCTTATATATACATAGTGCTTTCATGAAATGTTAAAGCGCTCCGCATTATCCTAAGAGTTCAATAGGTATTTTGGGTTGCTAAGGGATTTCAAATGTCTTTATGGCCTTCTTGACGTTCGGCAATAATATACTTGTACTATAACTACTGAGTAATTTTCATTGCAAAATAGATAAAATAAATGTTAAGAAATACCTATAAGCACAGGTTTTCTTTATACTGGGAGAGGTACCTATGACCGTTGAACTAAGGGTTTTTAATATTTGATATGAGAATATATCGTTTCAATTCAAAAAAAAATATATATATCCCTGACGTCATAGTATGGAAGCCATGGCAAAAATTAATTTAAAAAAAAAGTAGAAATATAAAGTTAAAAATTACCTCCGACAATAATTAACTTTTAAGATAATGGAGTATTTTCACACTTTATTAACTTACTGTATAAACCCTACCACCAATAGCGGCTCGTGGTAATTTAAATAGGATGTTCACTTTTTTCCAATAATTTTATCGTATATAATTTCGGTTCAAAACTTTATACAAATGCCAATATCGCTGTTTTTTTTTTTATTTGAGTTTATATTAAGTGTAGTTATTATTATCAATATCATACAAGCACTACAACTATTAATAAATATTTTAGTTATTGTAATGTTTGTTTTGTTTTTAATTGAAAACCATTTATAAAGATTATTAGTTAGTCAGCTTACTTTTCTTCATGTTTTGAGATTATTTTTAAATATATATCAGGTTATGTACAAAGCTTGACATTGATTTATGTATAAAAAATATTAAATAAAACTTTACATGGAAAAAAATGTGACTAGAAAATTTTACTACAATGTTGTAGTAGTAGACTTGTAGAAAAATACTTAACAATTTGTAGAAAATTTTAGTACAATTTATAGTTAAAAACTATTAATTATTGTAGCAATTGAATTGTCGAATAAAATGCTACAACAATAGGAAAGAAGTCCACAATATTTAGTATATTTTACTATTGTTTGTAGAAGTAAACATTTATTACAATTATCGTAATTACTACTACTAACTTCTGTAAAAATTTGTACAAATATTAATAATTATCTCTACAAAAAATAGTAATTTTCTCTACAAAAAATAGTAATACTTTACATCCCTTCTTCAAAAATATTCTATAATATTGTAGAAATTCTAAGTCATGTGAACAAAACAGAATTCTGCTAGTGGCCAACGTTTTCTGACGTCGATTATAAACGGCCAGACAGCAGTAGCCGTTCGCCATGTTCACATAACAAAGCATGGTACATATACGAGTACCTGTAACACATTATTATAATATAAACACCGATGCGTTTGAGAAAATTTTAATAATAAATTCTATTGGTGGTAAGTACATTTATTATTGTTTCTGAATCATTTACCTTTAGATAACTAATTTAAATAACCTTAGTAGATTATTTTAAAAAAATAGTTGTGGCCAACGATCGAATGTTGTGCCCAACGATCGAATTTTGTGCCAAGTTCAATGATGTTTTTTTGTCTTAATTGTGACATACCTACTTTCTCATTTTTCATAGTTATCTGACTTTGTCATTTGATATCCAAATCAGTGTAAAGGTCATAAATATCCCCGTTTTAAGGGTATGAACAATTCAATTGGTATTAATTTTTATTTCATATTTTTCAGGTGCAGAAAAGCCAACTGAGACTGAGGGCGCTATTATTATTGTTATTTATTACATAATGTAATTAAGAATTGGTATCTTTTATATTAAAACAATAAATTGAATATTTTATTAAGGAACATTTTTTTCTAGGTTATAATTATAATAATTATGGAATACTACTACAAATTTTATTAAAAATTACTACAATTTGTATAAATTTTTACTATTTATTGTGTAAAATTTTCGTATTTATTTTCATAAAACGCAATACATTTTTAATATAAATTCATACAATGAATAGCAAAAATTATAACAATTTGTAGAAGAATTCTTATGATGCATTTGGATCTTTTTACTAAATATTGTAGATAATAACTCTACAGTACATTCTCCACAAATATTTGGAAATTTTTACTACAAATTGTCCCTGTCCCTATATGTACTATTTATTGTAGAGAAAAAATCTACAATTGTAGAAATTTGTTCTACAATTTTTTTTCCGTGTTACCTACCGTTTTTCGGTTTTTATTGCAAATATAATTATTTTCACAATTTGTCACACGTCAAATAAAATAATATATTTTTTAAATACGTTTTATTGGCAAATAAACGTGAACTAAAATGTTTATTTTATAAGATCAGTCCCATCACAATAGATAACATTACCCAGATACAAACTAGAATGAAGATATATAATGCGTGGCTTCAGTGGCGTAGCTAGCAATTTTTCATGGGAGGGGTTTTTGAAAACTATAGGAGGGTTCCATCAAGAAAGTGAATAAAATTAAATAGTCAATAGCGATCAGCGCCAATACTATAGCGGAAATGATGACAAGAGGACCCTTCATGGGCGGATTCTGACCCCCCAAGCCCCCCTCCGCGGCTACACTACTGCTTGGCTTTCTAAGTTATATTCTTCGCAGTTTAACAAACCCTCCTTAACTCCCATTTTCAATCAGATTTTTTTTCAAAATCAATAAGATTCATCCCCTTATTGAGCTTGATTTTTACTAAAAATTTCATGTTGATTTCTCTTTTCATTTTTGATTTATATATATTTCGACAAGAAATGCAGTTAGTACCAATTATTGTCACAATATGTATTGTTTACTAATATTCTATTAAAACTTTTTTTAATATACATGTCTTGTTAATTTTGGAAACATATTTCTATGTTCTGATAACAATTTTTCTATGACTTAGCGTCATAAACCTCCAACATGCCTCTATAAATAGTATGATATAGTTCAGTTTACCTTAAGTACTAATATCGGTAAATATTTAATTAAGTCTTCATGATATAGGTACATACCTAACATAGACACAACTATTTAGTTTCTTGAGTTAATTTAGCCAAGTGCAATATTTATTTTTTATATCGTCTTTAAAAACTGTAATGTATGTTTAGTATCCATTTTATGTAACACCATCATTCAAGTTAAATTTTCACCGCTACATCAGTCTGACACTGTTTATCAGTACCTCTAGCATTTATGAATAGGACATATATCTATAATTTTAAATTCGTTAGGGACAACCTACAAAATAAAATAATTATTCATACAAAATTGTACTAGGGTCAAGAAATTATTCTTGTTCAAATAAAATATGTAATAAAATTGTCATACTTGTTAAATACCTTCTGGTACAATGTACAATGATTTTTCTTGGCTGGCAACTGCAATTTAAGATCTGTTTAAAGTTAGGTAGTTTATATCATTGTCGTAAGAGTCCATTTCTTGATGGAACTCAGTTATCGCTTAATCTTAAAAATAATAGTACCTAAATGTTTTACCTGGAGCTTGGAGATGTGTTTCGTTAAAAATTAACACACATACTTCCGATTTATTAAATTTGCAGTTGTATAAATAAACAATTAAAATAGTCTTATGGTGAATTTTGGAGTTTGACAGCTTGATTGGAAACATCAATATAAAATAATGTAGAGAACAGACATAAACACTATTTTGCAATATGACAAGTGAACGCACTTTGAGTGGTATTTTGATTAATTTGACGTTAATATTTTTATATTTGAAAGTTGACTGAATGAAAATGTTTTTTCATCATTTAAGTTATTATATTTAAAAAAAATGGTATTTATTCCTACTAAAATTGACTAACTCCACTTGTGTAATAATTGGCATTATTATTTTTAAAATATAAAGAATTTAACAAAAATCCCAAAAATATCTAATATTTTTAATCTATTAAATTAACACAACATATTTATTAAAACCAAACAATTAGAAATAGTTCATTGTACTAGAAAATTAAAGGACAAATCGTGCGAATAATCAATAAAAATAAATAAGTCGAGTTTCTTTTAATATAATCACGTTAAGGTTGATATAAATAGAGAGTCATTGACACAAAGAGACTCAAGGGGCGGCCGTTGGGACAAACCTATGCCCAAAAATGTAACTTAGTAATTATTAGTATTTATTATATATAGTAAAGTGTGTGTGTAGTGTTTTAGTTTCAAAGGTAATATCTATTTTATTTTAACATGTTTAAATCTCTTGTTTGGGTTATGTATTTTAAAACAGTTCATTAGTCTTTCTTCAAATGCCAATTCTTTCATTTTCGTCCCAAGATTACTTATTAAATGTTTATCAGTTTTAAGGGTTTTATCATATAAAGAGTTTTTTTATTATAGTAAAAAGTTTTTGTGATGTAAAAGGTTTCATTATATTAAAGTTTTATCATAGATTATATTCTATTAACATGGTTTATCATAATAAAGATTTACAATTGTAGATAGTAATTTTTGCTTGTCTTATTTCAAAATGAAGATTGTTCTGATTTATTAAAATTGTTAATAATTTTTTTACTTATATTTAAATATACATGTTATTGTTTATTAACCTATTTTATTCTCACCTCTTTCCAAAAACCAGTAAGAAATATTCTGAGCATGTTAAGCCTCGGCGTTCCTACCCTTAAGGACTTGAGAGTCTTAAATCAGTTGCCAAAACCGCTCGACATATGCTATTAAGGGATGTTTTTTTTTGTATTTTTTTTTTATTATTTTCTTTTATTATTTTATTTTGCCACTGGAGAATGGATGTTCCTTAAGGACTCCAGGACCCTTTGGTTGGTGACGTCGCTGCCCTAATCCCTTAATAGTATATTAACAACAGTAGCTAAAGACCTATCAGTAGTTACAAATGGTCTTTAGGCTAACTGGTTGTTACATTTGGTGACGAACGTTGGTCCTAGGCAAACTGGTTGTTACACTTGCTCGAGTTTGACATATGACCTAAAACTGTGCAGACACTTTTAGTATCGTCATAGCATCTCCTCTTCATTTTATATCAATGATTAGAAAGTTCTTATGCCCCGCCCTACTTTGTGACGTCACTGTGTGCGTTGTGCAAATTAATCTGATTTATGTGATTTTATGTTTGTTTCACTACGTTTCACGGATCTGTGTGATATCTCTTTTTAGCTAAAGACTTTCGAAAACCCTTCTTACTCCTTCGGGCTCACTTATAAAAGAGCGTTACGGAAATGCAATTAGCCAGAGTGCAGTGGCGTACTTAAAAATAGATATTAACACGTATGAAAATGATAAAATTAATAAAATTGAATTAATATTTTTATATTATTTATTTTAAAATAATGTGTTTTTATGAAATTAAACTGGGTGTTCACTGCACAAATGAACTAATAGAGAAACCGTTCCTGCCTTTTTGTACCTATTGTTTTAGTTTATTATGTACTGGATTAGCCTTGATTATAATATTATTTTTGTTATGCATTGTGATAGGATTCATCTTATAAAATAAACGTTTTAGATCATTTGTTTTATTTGCAAATAAAAGGTATTAAAAAAATTATTATTTTATTTGACATGTGTAACAAATTGTAAAAATGATTAAATTTACAATAAAAACTGAGAAACGGTAGGTAAAATATTATATAATAATATTATTACACAAAAATCACCTAATAACCCAACCTAACCTGATAAATTTAAAAAAATAATCTCAAAATATGAAGAAAAGTTACCTGAATATAACTAATAATTAATAATGTTTATAAACGTATTAAAAACAAAACAAATATTACAATAACTAAAATATTCAGTTTTTAACATAAAAAGCATCAAGCATTTTATCTTCTTCATTGTTAATTTAATTATATGTTTTTGTATACACTCCCCTAATATATGTGTTTTTGTGTCTATATGTAGCCATTTTTAAAGGACCAGGGTCACGTGTTATGAACAGCCTAGTTGTAGTATTGACGTAATGATATAAACCAAAAATTTAATATATCTATTATAATTGTAATGAAAAAATAAATTTGGTTCATTTGTTTGGTTACTATGACTTTGATCCAACGTTGCCACATTTATAGGGGCGGATTTACAAATATGTCGCCTATGCTATATTAAGTATACTATACTACTAAATTATGGAATATGAAATATTTGCAAACATTCATTATAATTACATAAAATGCAACAAAAACTTAATTTTAACAGAATATAAAAAATCATAAATATATTATAACATAATCGCAACCTTGCTTAAGTGACACAACTCAAAATTCACATCTGTTGAGTCATTGCAAAATTGTTTTAACTTGATTGAGCGTAAGTAAGATTGTTTTCGATTGATTTGTAAATAATTCTTAACACTATGGTTACTAAACCATTGAGTTTATGTTTTCTGGAACTTGAAAAAACAAAACTGAGCGAAACCCAAAACTCTTATTTCCATCAAGCGGACTACATTTTGTTACGGTTTTGTTTTTGTTTTCGGTCCTTTTCCACTAGTTGTTGCGAGGAAGTCAAAACACATTTTATTAATATTTTATTTATATATCTATTTATTTTTTAAGATAGGTCCAAATTAAAAATACATATAAAAGTAGTTCAAAAGATGTATATGAAACCTGAAATGAACAATATTTAAACTTAACCTCTCTCTGACACAGAGATATATATTTTTCATGTAAATATACTTATATAAATTTATCCAAAATAAATTATTACTAATTACTTATCTACAAAAAAATACGTTATTTACTTAATTATAGGTATATACCAATTTGGAACAAAATTTAGACTACACAACACGACTGTTTCCAGTAAACAGACTCGAGTTTCAAAACACGTCAAAACCTTTTGATGTTAGCGCTTCCGAGCGCGACTCAAACAAAACTCCAACTGTCGTAAAACACTCCAGTCAAAAAGTTTAAGAAAATTTGCAGTTTTGTTTTTTCAACACGAGTTTGTGTTTTGTTTATGTTTTGTCCGTTTAGTGGAAAACCGCCATTAGGAAAAATATCAAGCAGATTTCGATCTCCAATCTAGCTGGGCATATTTGATGTTTACACAGGGGCGGTTTCTCCATTGGTTGATTTGTGCGGTGAACACCCAGTTAAATTTCATAAAAACACATTATTTTAAAATTACATAAATAACATAAAAATATAAATGTAATTTTAATATTTTTATTTTCATACGTTTTAATCTATATTTTTTGGTACATCATTGTCCTCTGGCTGATCGCATCTCTGTGGTACAGTGTACCTAAGTATTCTGTGTCTGTGGCGCATTATGATGAGTGGCCTAACACGAGTGAGACGATATGGTGAATGCATATAGCTAAAAAGAGAAGAAAACGCGCCAGCAGATTCTTCAAACTGTCAAAGAACACATTAATTGGCGCGCCGCTCACAAACAAGTTTGCCAAACCAGTGTTGCCAGTCTAGTACAATTCACAATTGTACTAGATGTAGTACATTCTGCGTGTTCACGTGTAAAATATATATATTGTGTTCCTTGTTTAAGTTCGTTATCAATAAAGACCCCTTTTTTCCCCTTCAATGAATTAGATGTCACTGCAAATAGAATTCGAAAAATCTGATACATTTAAGGAATCTGGTACATTTTTTAGACAAATCTGGTACCAACACTGTACTAAATAAAACAAACTGTCATTATGAAACGGTTTTAATAAAATTAAGATTATTTTATTATTTGCGATCATTTAAAAAAATGTGTTTAATTGAGAACTGCAACTTTAATAAATTGGAAGGATGTATGTCAATTTAACGATTGTTCCCGAAAAAAGCAAGGTAAATAAAAACTTTTTAAGGTTATGTTGTTTACATATAATAAAGTTTTACAACTGTAATTTGTTTTATATTTTGTTTCAGTGCCTAAGACCATCCAAAGACTAATTCAAAATGGTCTATTTTGTACCCATTTGTAAATACTATGAAGTAAGAAGTAAGCAAAAAATTTGTATTTTTTTTCCCACCAACCCGCTAAAAGGAAAAATTTTATTATTCTGATGAGGTAACTACATCATTATAGAAATGTACAATAAATATTTGATAAAGATAAAGAGATAAAAGTCTGAATCGGAAAAATGGATTAACCAGTTAATTTTATTTACTCGATGGGAAATTTTATCTAAGAAATGGTATGTACATTTAAATATTTTACCTATATAACATATGTTTGCCTGTAATTATCAATCAATTACCCTTTAACCAAGATCGTTTGTTGCATACAAACCAGAAATCTTTTATTTTAATGACATTTTTGTATTGCCTTGTTTGCATAATTTAGTATTTTCAAAAATATTAAATGTTATGGTAATTTGAATCACTACAGGTATTAAATAAAAATAAGGCTATTGGTAAATTAGTTTACAGTTGGTAATAAAGAATGTCTCGTAAAAGGTCTCGAAATAAGTATCAAACATAAATTGTGATTTTGATTAGGCACTTAACAAGTCACATCCCACATATCTACATGCTCTGGCTAATCAATTCCATAAGTACATATCAAAACATAAATATACTATCTACAATTAAACAATAGTTTAAAAATACAGATGGAGCCGATTTACCTATTTAAACAAAATTACTATTATTTATTAAAACACATTATTTTTTTAGTAAACTTGGACATGCAAAAGCAGCCATGAGGGTAGAACATTAGTGAAAGCAAGAATACTTTGGAATGTGCTGTGAAATACTCTTAGTGTCATATGGAGAATTAAGTGTGATAACATTTTACGATATGTATTTCACTAGTTTAGTTCAAAGATTTCTGTGTTCTATGTTCAATTATCTGCTGCTATTTCAAACTTTTAGTATCCTTTGATAAAAGAAGTTGAATATTATTGTTGACCTTTTTAAATTGTTTATTTTACTTCATACATTTTTTTTTCTACTCTTCATACAGTATTCTGTGAAGAGTATTATAAGTTTACTTTGTCTGTCTGTCCGATGTCACGTTTTTTGTCTGCACGATAAGTCAAAAACGGGAAATGATATCAACTTGAAAATTTTAAGCAAAAATCAAGCTCTATAAGTGGACAAAGCCTATTGATTTTTAACAAATCTGATTAAAAATAGGGGGTTAAGATGGTTGAAATTAAAAAAATTCTAAATTAAAGACGAAACATGAAATTTTTAGTAAAAATGAAGCTTTATAAGAAGATAAAGCCCATTGATACTGAAAAAAATATGAATATGTTGGGGAATTAAGGGGGGTTAAAATATAAAAAAAAAATCCTAACTGAAAAACAAAAAATGATATAAACTTGAAATTTTTAGCAAACATCAATCTCTAAAAGGAGAAGAAGCCCTTTAATTATACAAAAAATCTGAATAAATATGGGGGATTTAAGGGGGGTTGAAATTAAAAAAAAAAATCAAAAATGAAAAGCGATATCAACATGAAATTTTTAGTAAAAATCAAGCTCTATAAGGAGTTGAGACCTATTGATTGTAAAAACAATTTGTTTGAAAATGGGGGTTAAGGGGCTCTGTTAAACTGCGAAGAGTATCATTTAGAATACCAGGCATTATATATCTTTATTCCAGTTTGTGTCTGTTTAATATTATGTATTGTGACGGGACTGATCTTATAAAATAAACATTTGAAACATTTTAGTTCTTATTTTATTTGCCAATAAAAGGTATTTAAAAAAAATATTTTTTATTTGACATCTGTGACAAATTGTGAAAATGATTAAAAACTAAAAAATGGTAGGTAAAGTTTCATATAAAATTTAAATAATTAAAATAACCTGATATAAATTTAAAAATAATCTCAAATTATAAAGAAAAGTCAGTTTACTAACTAATAATGTTTATAGATGCGGTTTTCAACTTATTAAAAACAAAACAAATATTACACTAACTAAAACATTCATTTATTAATAGTTGTCGTGCTCCAAATACTCTTTGAGGTACAAGATCTCTACAACTATAGATCGTCTGAAATATCCTGTGAATAAACTTCACATAACTTTAATCATAAACGCATTTTTAAATGTGATAATTTTCTCGATTAATCCTGTTGCCTCTGCTTTTCTAATCGCTTTCTCTAAACTATCATTTGAGATTGATTTCAGAGTATCGTTAATATCTTTCAAAGACATCAGTAAACCCTTGCATGGATCATCTCTTTATGTTGATCTCATTTTTTCCAACGTATTGTGAATGCCGAAAAGAAGTTAAAAGACAAGAAATTCGGCGAAGTTGATATACTCCGTTAGTGGCTGCGAAAAAAATGTCGCCTTCGAAAATTTGCCGCCTACGAAAATTTGCTGCCGTAGTCTACAGCCTAGCTAGCCTATTTAGAAATCTGTCACTGCACATTTAGTAGATTTTTACATTTTTGGTATATTTCAGATTTTTGGCTAGTTTTAATAGATATTTTTGATATATTTTAGTAGATTTTAGTAGAGTTTAGTAGATTTTAGTAGATTTTAGTAGATTTTAGTAGATTTTAGTAGATTTTAGTAGATTTTAGTAGATTTTAGTAGATTTTAGTAGATTTTAGTAGATTTTAGTAGATTTTAGTAGATTTTAGTAGATTTTAGTAGATTTTAGTAGATTTTAGTAGATTTTAGTAGATTTTAGTAGATTTTAGTAGATTTTAGTAGATTTTAGTAGATTTTAGTAGATTTTAGTAGATTTTAGTAGATTTTAGTAGATTTTAGTAGATTTTAGTAGATTTTAGTAGATTTTAGTAGATTTTAGTAGATTTTAGTAGATTTTAGTAGATTTTAGTAGATTTTAGTAGATTTTAGTAGATTTTAGTAGATTTTAGTAGATTTTTGTAGATTTTAGTAGATTTTGAAAAGAAAAATTTTTTAACAGTAAGTTTTGAGCTTAAGTAATTAAACAATTTAAAAAATTAAAAACTAAATGACTAAACAGATAAAGCATAATAAAGCAGATAAAGCTCGTCTATCTTGTGAGACTTGGTACGACATTAATCACTTTTGAACATTTTTTGTAATAATAACATTCTGTAAGTATATGAAATAATTATTTTATTAAAAATATTTTATCTGCACTTTTTATAAACATGTTCTAATTTAATTTTAAATCCTATATGCCCATTAAAATAAAAATGCTGAATTGTTATTTTGAAATCAGTTAATTTTATTATTTGTCTGATGTATATTCAAACTATTATAATGCTAATATATAAATAAAAAGTTCCTTAGTTTTTTCGGTCAAGGTGAAAGTTAAAAATAAAGAGATTTTCGAAAACCAACTTTTAGTATATCTCCTTAATAAAATAATCTCTGAAAAATATGTATGGTCCTTCGAACCGGATGATGCTAATTATTATTTTATATTGTTTATAATTTTGTGAAAACAGGATAAAGTGATCAATCTGATAAATGTTCCGTGAAAGGGAAACATATTATAATATTATATCCTGGTAATGAAAAAGCTTTTGTGCCGAATTGTTTGCTAGTATTGACAAAGAATATTTTGAGTTGTTTAGGTGATTATCACCAAGATATGACATCTAAATTTAGGTTCTTATAATACTTTCTTTCCTCTTGAGATATTTTCAAACATAATCAGAAATTAAATCGTAACATCCAATTTATATCCAATCCTGGACCTGCCTGCATGGTTCTGTACGATTGGAACAGAGAACAGAGAAAAATTATCTCTGAACAGAACTGTGCAATATTTTACACTAAAAAAACCGTTTAATATTGAAATTGTTTATTCAAAACACATCCACCGCCGATCTAATTAACGGAAACTCCCCATAAAACGTCAAAAATGAATTATAACTACGCTCTAATCAGAATTACATCTCCACCGCGTTCCACCACAAATAATACAATTAAACAAATTGTCGATAATCGCGTTCGCTCATTACATTACTATAATTCGCAATTAAAACAAAATAAAAACGAACGGACGCCCGGGATTAATCAGTAAATGAATTACTCCTGTCCTTTTTTCTTTTTTTCTTTTAATCGAAATAGATATGGAATATAGACGGCGGTGGCGATGGAAATTATAAAATTATTATTGTAGAAGAAAAAAGTTGACTGTGGCCTTCCATAGCTCCCTCGTTAACGTGTTATCGGTCGCCTGGATCGTTGTGGGCAGACGGATAGGGCATGGGCGGAGGTGAAAAAGGGATAAAGGGATTTGAACACTGAGAGAAGAATTTGTTATCATTAAAAAATATATTAACAGTAAACAAATAAATGTGTTGGATATAGCCTAACAGCCGGTTGCAAGAACGATCATTGAATATTTATAGACTCATTAACGTTAATAATCCATAAAAAATGCATTCCAATCCTCGATAGCTATTGAACGTCGTAAATCTGGCAACACGGTGCGTTTCTCGCAATATGACCAATCGGTATAAAGATTGCTCACCCATATTTAAATAGGACTACGAAAAGCGTCTTTCCAAGTGTTCACTGAATTAAATCGTTCTGGCCCAAAACGTGTTTTAAAATAAAATTTCAGCATTTGAATATTTAGAAACAAAAAAAAGAAAGACCCATTTTACTTCAAGACACGATATTATGAAAGGAGTTTTAAACACATTTTTTTGTGTTGTAATGTTGAGCAAGGGCGTAGATAAGGGGGGGTAATGGGGGTAATTACTTCGCCCCAAGCCATAGTCAACATCAATATTTTTTTAAACGTTATATTAAACAAAAATAGAGAGATAAAATAAATACAATAAAACAAAGAGTTTCTCAAACATTGTTATCTAAAATAACAATATTCCTGCAAATTGAAAATTAAAAATTATATACAGGGTCCCATTAGTACGTAATTGTTCAAAATTTAAATTTGTGTTATTGACAAGCAAAAAAGTTTTAATAAAAGTAATATGGATTTGAAAAATACATATTTTAAAAAATATTTTTGGATATACAGGGTGTTTCGTTTTTGCCTGACAAATAAAAATGTATGTTTTTTAATTAGAACATCCTATATTTTATTTTATTTTTAGAATGGCTTGGAAATACTGTATTTAACCCTAAACTGTTCTTAAAAAATATTACAGTGTTGCCAAACATTTTTTTTTTATTAGAGAATGATGCAGACCCCAAATTAAATTATCATAATTATTTAGGTAGGTTTACATTAATTTCAAAATTATTTAATACACAGACTTATTAAATACTAAGCTAACGAATAGAGGTGATACAACTGGTTTATTCTATTCAGAGTGATTTGAAACATGTCTTAAATATGGCTAATTTTAAGTTCTATTTACTCAATTTTTTCAAACGCAACACACTGTATAATATCTTGGCACAAAATTCCCTATAAATTTGCCTATGTAACAATACGAATGTGTTAGTTAATAACAAATATACAGGGTGTCCCATCAGTGCATAATTGATCGATAGCTGTTTTATTATTAGAAATTCGAAGAAATGTTTAATATAAAAGTTGTATGACCATATTTAACAAATATTCTTAAATATACAAGGTGGTCCATAAACAGGCTGTCCAAATCTATACTTTTTAAAAGCGAAACACCCTGCAGGTAGTAATACATATTTGATTGTTTTTACATCGTCAAACTTCATTCATTTGCTATGTTGTATATAGGGTGTGTCAAAACGTGAGGTTACGACTTTCTCAATTTTTTAAATGGAATACCCTGTATTAATTAATTGGTGGTATGACATAAAGGGTATTCCATTTAAAAAAAATATGAAAATCGTTACCTCTTATTTTGAAACACTTTATATATAACACAGCAAATAAATTAAGTATATTAAAGTTGTTTTACGGAAAACAATTAACTATAAAAATGTAGAAGTTAGGTCAGCCCTTCATTTATGAACCACCTTGTATATTTAAGAACATTTATTAAACATGGTAATACAACTTTTATATTAATTTGTTTTCCTATTTTCAATAATAAAACAGCTATCGATCAATTACGCACTACTGGGACATGTTGGGAAATTAATATACAGTGTGTTGCATTTGACAAAATTGAATAAATTGAACTTAAAATTAGCCATATTTGAGACATGTTTCACGTATTAAATAAATCACCTCGGAAATGGAAAGGTCTACAAAGATCAACCAGAAGTCCATTTTTTTGTAACAAATGGCGTGAGAGAGAAATATTTATTAATCTTAAATTTTATTAAATATAGGGTGTTCAAAAAGTTTTGAATAAAATTGTTTCTTTAGCGCTTCATTCTACACCAATGGGTTATGGTAATTTATCGAAATAGTGTGTTAACTAATAATAACGATTAAATATCATATACATATTTTTAAGTTAAAGTCTTTTCTGTAAGGGAAGATATTTAGAAAATATGTATTTATGAAATTCACTTTTCACCCTGCAGAATGAAAACTGGGATGTTTATAGGAAAATTATATTTAGCTTTTCTTTATAATTGATTAAGATCTACAAATCCCCAAAATTACGGTACTTTATTCCGAAGCACCCTGTATAAATATATAAAAAATTAAAAACTTCATTATGAAACTCACTCCTTTTTCTGGAAATAGACATGTGAACTCTAGACGTTGCATTGGTACCATATTCTGAGATAACACGCTGCGCATTCAATAATAATGTGAGAAGTGTTACCCCCCAAGAAAACAGCCTATCTAAGCGCTTGATGTTGAGTATCCATATCGTCAAATAATATTAAGATATCTAATCTAAACAATTTTATAACATGGAAACAGTAACAAAGCCTACACAAAACACATAAAATCACAAACTGAGACATAATGTGAATATCTGAGCCATAAAACATAAAAAAAACACTGATTATTATAGTAAAAATTTATTATTGATTTTAAAGAACAAAGTTTTCTTGATTACTAAATAAAATTAATTTTTTAAATTGCAAATCCTACATTAGTTTTAATTAACAATATAAACTATCTGTATCTGTAAGGTGGGGAAGATAGATACTTCCACAGCACTTAGGCCCATTGTGTATCCTCCAAGGGTGAATAAAACCTGCCTCTCAACTTCTCAAAACATGCTGATTACCGCTGAGAGATGTCTAGAGATAGCTGCATCTTCATAGCTCATCGAAGTCCTACAGGTCATCAACCCGTCAAAAACCTGTTGGTTGACGCTTAGGGGTGTCTACAAACTATAGACATATGTCTTCTCAGATTATCAAAGTCCTGCAGGTTATTCACATCGCAGATAGGTGTCTCCAGTTACCCCATTTTTTTAAAGTGGCCATTTGGTGGACTTCTACCAACCCAATGATAAATGCCCGGGTTAATTATAACTATAAAATGTACATTTAAATCTTAATGACAAGAAAACACTACGCACAGCCAGGGCCGCCGAGAGCCATATCGGACCCCAGGACAATTCTTCAGATCGGGCCCCGCGACAATTTTATAAAAATTTAAAAAAAGGTCTTCAAACAAAAATTTCTCCTTTTGTACTCTTGAATTTCTCTGAACAAAAAAAATGTTGGTCTTCAAGCAAAAATTTCTCTTCCTTTACTTGAATTTCTATAAAAAAAAGGTCTTTAACCAAGAACTTCCCCCTTCTTGTGCCGAACTTCTGAAAGTAACAAAAAAATCCTCACCACCGCTGCCGGGTCCACCTTCTACTTCTGCCGGGCCCTCATTTGAGCCCGGACCCAAGTAAAGTATACTCAAAATTGTACTTTAGTACTCAAAGTGAACTCAAAATTGTAATTAAGTACTCAAAGTTTTCAGTAAGAGGTACTGCTTAGTATCTTTACCTTTAAATAGTACGAGTATCGACGCGTCCAGGCCCAGGCAAGCCTCAGCTTGTTTGTTGTATCTTACTCACAGAACTACACTGCTTACTATTATTATTATTATTATTTTACATTTTATGTTTTGCCCAGTGGGCACTAGCGGCAGTGGGGCACACACTGGAAAGGAATCCCGGGATTCGTTTTTCCCTTAGGAAAACAAGTTCTCCGCTTAATGAAAATTAAATAAATTTCAAAACAATCATTTGGGACAATAACTACAGGGAGATAATGTGACCACTCAAAATGCATGTAACTATGTATGTGGCTATTTAATCAAAAAATCATTACATATCCACTCTTGCGAAATTTGCGTAAATTTCTCAGAAGAATGCAATTTACTTAACAATTTTAACTTGTTAACGCATTTTAAAGCATACGACTCTGAAGAAAAGGTGTTTGGCAATTTAAAATCTCCCAGCGAAAAATTTCTCTTTTATATTTTCAAATTAGAAAAAATATTTATATCTCTATTTGATAGTTTGTTAACTAAGCCTGGAATTTCCAACGCATACCTTTTTGAGATGAGCAAAATAGAATTTGGTCATCCTTGCCAACAATTTGCAAAAATGTACAACATTAAATTATTTATAAGGCTCAGAATTTTTTATACTCTTAAATATGCAAACAGAGATTTAAAATCCTCAAAAAAGTCAGACAAAACCAAAAGAAAAATTAAAGTTTTGTCCCATTTATAAATATTATTGATTTTTTTTTCATCATATTTTTGACTGCTTTATAAAAAATAAGTTGTTTATCTTTGTAGTTTTATTTCTTAACTATTCAGATGGTCCAACTACCGTTTTCTCGTAATCACAATAAATAAATTATTATCATGGTCCAACAAACGCGCACCTCATCGCCTTGTGAGGAAGCCGGTAAAGAAGCCGTTGCGTACATTCGTATCTGGTCTAGGCAATCTGTGCCATGGGACACCGCCCTACTTGTGACGTGTAATCCATCGCATGTGTTCATCTCTTGCTTAGCGATATTGGCGTTGTCCTTGTTTTTCGCATCATAATGAGAGATAAAACAACAGAGGCACACATTTACTGTGCCCTGTGCCTATCTTAATTTCGGAATTCTCGGAATGTCGCTCAACGCCCGGTCGTCCAGTGTCGTGTCAACGCGGTTTGCGCTGAATATTAGATAAAATAATAATAGGCATTGAGGAAAATTGAAAATATGTAAGTTATTTTTTGTTTGTTTATTATACTAGGACACGTGCCCAAGTGCCCTTACGGGCAAACCGCCACTGGTTTTGCCAGACAGTTTGTACAGTGTATATGTGTGGTGTCAGTTGTTTGGATCACGAAGTGTTACTTAGCAAGTTAGCATTTGGTGCTGACTGTCCAAAAATGTAATGATTATAAATACGAATATATTTATATAATTTAATATACTCATACTCGTTACTTGATTTTTCCTGAGGACTTTCCAAAACTTGCGAAAGTACTTATTTGTTTCAAGTATTATTCACACGAGTTAGTATTAATACTCAGATACTTTATGAGTACTTTGCGAAGCTATTCATTGTGAATTACTCATGATTATTTTAATGCAATACTCTGCCTCTGGCACTATCTTTACAATTTATAACTGAGTACTCAAAATTGAGAGAAAACATTGCATGTATTAGATATAGAGAAAACTTCCAGTGAAACGCGCTTCTTGTCTAGTCAGTTTTGCTGATAATAAATGTCATTTAGATGATATAAAATTATTTTCATTCTGTCAGTCTATAAAAATAAAATTATTGACTTCAAAGAAATCAAAATACTACTCAAATCGCCATTTTCATTACCCTTTTCCGTCACTCGAAGTGCGTCCATCTGTCATATCGCCGCAAAATAGTGTTTATATGTCGTCTCTACTTTAATCTGTCTCGATGCCCGACTTACATATAAATAAGCAATCTATATATCTAACTATACATCATTGGTCATGAGTTAACCTCCAAATCTGGTTCGTTTACGGTGGAGTGAATTTGGAATTTGGAAATTGGAATATTATTCTGCCCATGGTACCTACCTAGACGGTAGACTTTAAGAATGTTTATTAATTTGTTTGTTAAAATATTCCAGTTGCATTAAACATAAGGGTAACAATAATTTGCTCTAGAAAATCAATGGATTTAGTTCTCAAAAATATATAATAATATGCATATTATTTTATCTATGCTGTACCTACCTTGATATTAAATTCAAAATATTTAAAATATTGTATAAAAATGTATATATGTAAAAATATTAATGTATATTAATAAAACAATTTGATTATAATTTTTCAATTTTAAATTTTTAAAAGATAGTAGGTGTCCACAATATTTATTCAACCGTTTTTTTAATCGGACATTAACAAGCCTTTAGTTAATGGTTCAATAAATATTTTATGTATTTCTATAACTAACGAATCCCTATAACAACTCATTACTTAATGGTCCAATAAATAAATATATGTAATCAATAATTTTTAGGTCATAACTAATTATTCTTCTTGCATATCCTATATTTTTTTTAAATTTATCTAGGTTATTCTTAAAATGTATAACTTAATGCTGAGAAAAAAATTATACACATCAGAATTTTGAAAATGGTCTACATATTGTGACAAAATCATAAGAAAGGATATACAGGGAGCTGTTTTGAGGTAAATCTGGAACCGCGTTTTGCATTTTAGAATAGTAATAAAATAAGCCTTAAACAATATTGTAATGAAGTCAATTTTCTTCAATCAGTTTATTTTCACTTTCATTTTTAATAAATATTAAACGCGGTTGAACCGCTGATCTACCGATGCGCGAACGTCGATCGAGATATCGCTGCGCGGTGGGTCTAAGCGTAGGTGGGGTTTCTGATGGGGAAAGGGAATCAATTGTTTGAACGAGACCCGAGATGCTATTAAAATGATTAGTTCGATATAATTTTTGACTGCCACCAGTCGAGTCTAATAAGCCGCACTAGAAATCAAATCACCGCCGATATTTTTTTTCTTTTTCTCGTATTTACAAATCCGTTAGGCAAAAAAACCTTGTTTCGCTTTTTACGTTTTTATTGAGACCGTATTTCATTTTAAAAACCGAATTAGCTCCTAGGAATAGAAACATTTTCATTCAGTGTTTAGTTAAAAGATTTAATTTGATTTCCTTAATAAATAATAGAATTTGTTTCTTAACAAATCATACCGGTTTTTTTATAGATACGGTTGAGTTAAAAGATTTTAAATTTGACTTCATTAATAAATATTAGAATTTGTTTCTTGGCAGGAATAATACTTTTTTTTATAGATAGACTTTAATTTGAATTCATTAATAAATATTAGAATTCATTTCTTGGCAAATATAATACCGTTTCTTTAAAAAGGAATAGAATTTGAATTAAATAATAAATCATAGGATTAAATTATGTAATATTGTAAAACCGGGGATTTTAGACTTTTGATCGTTAGTCTGTATTAAGAAATTATTTTTTTTTATTTTTGGTAGGTTAAATCGGAAATAAATTTGATTTTATTGATAAATACTTTTGTTTAGTAAGTGCCGCGTTGTAATTAAGTTGGGAATATTTATAAACGGAGTTTTCGAGGAAACGTTTTCCCTCTTTTAATAGTTTGTTTATTCCTTTCCCGTATATTTGAATAATCTTAAATAGCATCCTGTCCTTGTGTGAAAGGGTTCGTGATGACGATCAGTTCACACTCTTGGAGTAGGTGCTATCCGCGTTATAATTTTTTTTTAGTTTATCTGTAAACCGCAAATTTAAATAATCTTGAATAGTATCCTGTTGTTATTTCGCAGTTCGATCGGTTTTTACGCGGCATCGTAAATTATTTAAGGTATGTATTCGAAATTTTGATATACCCAGTTAGAATAAACACAGTAATATCCTATTCTGTCTTGTACGTTTATATAACTTTAGCTTAGGTTTCTTATATTGAAATCTAAGATAAGCTTGTTACCACGTTACTTTGGTAAACGAAAAGAAAAATGGCCGGGTGTACCTTATATGGAATAGCACGCTGTTCCTTTGTTAGAATATTCCATATTAGGAACACTTCGCTTTATTTATATAATTTCATGAGAAAACTGCAAAAGCTTTCTGTTAAAATAATCCAAATATTAATTCCTAGCCTTCTTTACAGAAAAATATCATGGGTCGTAAAGAATGGAGGAAACAAGACATGGTTTGTGCAATCGAAGCTGTGCGGAGTCGCGAGATGGGGTACAAAAAACCCGCAGATATATTTAATGTTCCACGCACGACATTATTCCGTCTTTCAACTAAGTCAAATGCAACACCAGCCCAGGCTGTTGAAACAAAATTAGGAAGATCCGCGGTCTTACCACAAAAGTTAGAAGATTAGTTGGTAGAGTATCTGCTTCTGATGGAAAATAAGTTTTGTGGATTAACACGAAGTGATGTTAAAAGGATGGCATATCAGCTGGCTACCTTAAATAGATTACCAAACCCATTTTCCAAAAATAATGAAAGCGCTGGAAGAAAATGGTTGAATTTATTCCTAAAGCGACACAAAGACAGAATTTCTGTCAGGAAGCCAACTGGGACGTCCATCCATAGAGCCAAAGGCTTTAATCAAGAAAGCGTGACCCTCTTTTTTGATATTTTGGAGACAGCATTTGAAAATCACAAATATCCAGCTGACAGAGTATTTAACGTGGACGAGACTGGCTTATCTATTGTTCAGTCGAAAGTCCAATATGTTCTGGCGCTTAGGGGCACGAAGCAGGTAGGAGCTTTAACATCTGCGGAAAGAGGTTCCTTAGTTACGGCAGTTTTGTGTATGAGTGCTGGAGGAAGTTTTGTTCCACCTTTTCTAATCTTCCCCAGAAAAAATACCAATGTTCTACTGGGAAAGGGTGCTCCTCCTGGGGCAAAAATTATTTGTCATCCAAGCGGGTGGATTCAAACCAACATTTTTACTCAGTGGTTTCTACATTTTATTGAAAAGGTGAAACCATCACAGAACGATCCTGTGTTGCTAGTTTTGGACGGACACAATACGCATTGCCTTAATTTGGAAATGATAAAGTTGGCAAGGCACAATTTTGTTGAAATAGTGTGCTTGCCCCCTCATTCTACACACCACATGCAACCTTTAGATAAAACGTTAATGGGACCTTTGAAAGCTCATTATAGTGAGGAATTGAGATTATTTTTGAGATCGAATCAAAGGGCAGTCACACATTTTGACACAACTGAACTATTTGGAAAGACGTATCTAAAGGTGCAAACTGGGGCAATTGCCGTTAACGGTTTTAAAAAAACAGGAATATTTCCCCCAAATCGTCATGTCTTCACAGACAGCGATTTTCTTGCTGCAGCACAAGAAAATATTGAGGAAGGGGAAGCCACAGCAGACAAAAATATTGCTGAAAATACTGTAGCAACAAGGGAATTTATTGGACCCGAAAATATTTCACCGGTGCCAACTTTTAAAGAAAAGAAAGGGCCTCGAAGAGGAAGGGCACCTGGAAAGGCAGCAATTATAACCTCATCTCCATATAAAGATGAGTTAGAAACTTCAATAAATGCAGTCTCTTCAAAAGAAGCTAAAACAGTGAAGCGTAAAGTGTTAGCGGAATTATCAGTTGACCTAAATCGACCATCCTGTAGTAACATCCATTTGCGCAAAACCAGTGCTTCAAAGAAGAAGGCGATTATTCAAGATTCTTCTTCAGAATCAGAGTCCGCGAGTTTCAAAGACAATTCTTCTGAGGAGGATGACATGGAGCACATTGGAGCAGACAAACCACAGGAAGATGACGCTACTTGTTTCTATTGCAATGGAAAGTTTTTGGATGATAAAAAAGGGGAGAAGTGGATAGAATACGTTGTCTGCAAAGAGGGGTGCCATATCGATTGTTCGGGATGTGAAACTGATATTTTCATTTGTGAATTTTGTAAAGAACATTAGTTTGTTTTGCCAATATGCATTTCATTAAAAAATACATTACCTTTATTTTATTTTTTATAGGTAGGTTTACTTTTACTTGTTCAAGGTCTAAACTAAATTAAACTTCGTTTCTTAAAGGAATTCATATATGTTTAATAAAGTTAAAAAAATGTTTTGAAATTTATATTGTTTTATTCTTACCCTATTTCATATTATGTACATATTCCACATTGGGTACAAAATTCCCCTTTTTCAAAGATTATTTTTTGAGGATCCCGGTATACAAATTTTCTCATTTCTAATATCAAAACCCGATAAATAAAATACTAATGTATGTTAATGAATAAAAGTAGAAACTTCTTTAAAAAAAAAACAAAAAATACAAGGCAAAAACAAAATGGTATTCCATATTTGGTACTTCTCCTTTATAATAAGGCCGAAGTATAAGATTTGATGGATGCCATATTAGCAGAAATTTAATTTCTGTTGGTATGACATCCAGATTATTAAAAATAAAAACACCATGCGCTACCCTTTTCGATGATGGTGGATGGGGTTTACCGGGTTTTCCTCACCTGTAAGTCAAATGGCATTATCAATCATCTTTAAGTCGCCCCGCATAAGCTCAGCTTTTGGGGTTAAAATTCACTCATAAGGGGGTGAATTAGGGAGAGTATTATTATTATTTGGTTCTAACGATAACTATAACGATAACGATGTGATTGGTTAAAATGTCAAAGTTGACTGACTATTTAAATTATTATATATATAATATTTATCTTAACAATATCTAAACTAAATGATCCAACTTTATGTTTGTTCATTATACGGCTCTGGAAGAGATTTATTACTAATATATCTGATTTTCGTCCTTAAAATGATGTTAGCCTGTCGGAACCAGCTTTTCCTAATGTTTTATTAAAAATATGTTGAAAACCTTGTTGCTCAGTTAGTTAACAAGCCAAGTGGCGTAAATGAATTCGATAATTAATTATGGAACTGATAATGTTTTCATTTGACTTTACCTCGTACATTTAATATTCTGTATTCCGCATAACCTCCTCACCATCTCGATTATTGATAACAAACGCAAATTGCCCATTTACTAGCTTCATAATAATCGCCCAACACCATTTTCCACATACTTATTTAATGGGTCCAATTTACCAGGAAATTACACCCAACCCTGGACATTACTTCGTCCAATGCCGATGCTTTGTCGATATAGTTACCTATAGGTAAACGTTTTCGCGAGTAATAAACAAAAATTGAGGCGAAGCATTTTTTGTAAACACCACAAGCAAATAGGAATTAGAGGACTTAACGTATAATTATTTGTGCAATTACGACTAAATAAAAAAAATTTAATGAGACGGACTTTGTTGCGCTTGTAGGAAAACCGAACCATGATGGTTTTGTTGTAAAAATTGTTCTAATTTGGTGTTGTGCAATGGTCGACTACATCAAAGAGTCATTAAGTAAATAGTGTTTCTACACCAGAGGTTCCCAAACTCTTTTGTTTCATAGACCACTTTCAAAATTTTGCTGGATCTGATGGTAGCTACATCACTACCAATTTCTTAATCTCGAAAAAAAAAAAAAAGAAGATTAGATCTATCTATGGAATCATGCGTTGTGGCTGAGTTTTAACGACGAATTAACAGTTTTCAAAAAAAAAGGTTAGAATTGATTGCTCGATAGGGTTAATTATTTGATAATAAAGTCGACTAAACAAATTTTTAATTAAATTTTAATTGATTGTGCTGTGAGTGGATGTCAAAACAGCAAAGTTGGCCAAACGAAAAAGTGACTCCATCCAACTTTACTGTTTTGAAATCTACAGTGACTCACAGCACACGAACCAATCAATTCTCACAAATTTTATTTAGAAAACGTCCCATTCGGAGTGGTAGTGGTAGTATATTTCCTTGAGTTGTAGGTATTTATTTAAATTTAAATATAAAGTATTACACTATTAATTATTATTGTTATAACCGACGTAATATAATTAAAATTAAACACTCATCACGTAATGTAATTTCTACAATGGTAATTACAAAAAAAATATAATTTTAATGAGAGGGATGTACTTAATGGATTGACAGCAAATTATCAATATTTGGCTTGAGTTTTGTAAGGAATTACCGTAAATCTCCCCTTTCTGTGATATTCAATCTGTTCCTTTTTTTTTTGTTAATAAGTTTGTAACAGCACTAAAACTTTTTTCAACGAGATATGACGAGGGAAACGCTATCAGAAGCTTTTGCACAATTCCCCACAGTCCAGGATATTTTACGGGTATTTCTTCCTGCAGCCAAAATTTTTGATACCCTCTTTTAAATGTCACTTTCAGCTCCTTATTAGTGCTAAGCTCGAGTAGCTTCTCTTCTAACATCACATTCTCCACTTCCGTTTCATCAAATGGATTTATGATCCATGGTGGTATTTCCATCGACAAAATATCTTCAAATCTGAATTTAAAATCATTATGCAGGGCAATCAAATGTTGAACGTATGTCTGAAAATCTTCATCAAGGATTCTACCTGCGACAAGTTTGAAAACTGTGAAAATTCGCGCCGACCAATATTTTCCTTCATAAATTTCAATTTACCAAGAAAAGCTGAAATTAAACTCTTTGTTTTTATTAAATTGAGGCTGTCCCCTTGTAATTGTAAGTTGAGGTCATTAAATTTTTTGAACAAATCTGCTTTAAAATTGATCAAATTTTTTTAAATCAGGATCTTCACTTTCCAAGAACTCTAAAACTGAGTCAAAAATAAATAAAATCTTGATAAACATGCACCTTTCGACAACCAGCGTACTTCGGTATGTAACAGCAATCGTTGGAAGTCTTCATCATTTTCATCGCACAATTGTGCAAATAAATGCGTATTCAATGCATTGCTTCTTATTTTGTTAAATGCATTAATCACAAATTAAAGCGATTGGTGCAATCTATCACTAAAATTTTTCGCTACTAGATGTTGTCGATGGATAACACAGTGAATCATAGATTACTTATGTGAATAGATGGGAAACTCAATGGTAAAATTCTGAGTCGATGTGCTGCCATCTATCAAATTGGAGTGGTACTAAAATTCAATATGGCAGCCACGAGCGGGCTTTTTGAAATTTAACTTTGTAGTACCGCAAAATTGTGATGAAGAAAATCAAATGAAGCAAAAAAATTGGATAAATATTTGACTAGTTTAAAATCATAAAACAACCATATTAACTGTTTTGTGATTTGAAACTAGTCAAATATTTTGCCAATTTATATCTTTATTTGATTTTACTTCATCATATTTTTGCATTAATTTCAAACTTGAAATAAAATGCAATTTATTTTATTTTTTTTATTACAGTAAATTAACGCCGCATCATATAATTTGTCTATTTAAACATGGAAATACTCTAAACAAATATGCATTTACACCATAATAATTAAATATTTATAACACAAACCTATCAAAAATGTTTTCTGTAACAAAATCAGTATATATAAGTGCTCAAGACCTTTATAAAAGTTTTGCGACTGGCAAATAAGTTTGAAAAAATTGAAGTTGAAGCTCATCCTTTTTTACTATCGAGGCAAATTTGAGTGTGGATAAAATTTGCCATACGGTTATCGAGTCGACTAGTTAGGTTGAGAAGCATTTCTTCATCCGATAATTGTTTTCTTGATTCATTTATACAGCACTTGTAGTTATCAAATTTTTATTCATCATGTGGGCACTGTGATAAATGAATTTAACTTTTGAGCATAAATTAAACTTACACACGTTTGGACCCTTGAAGATTTTAGGGCGTTTTCTTGTTTGATGTCAATGGCATTGAATCAGTTTTTGATATTGATGGCTGAGGCTCAAATATTTCATCAATCGACAGGGTATTTTGGAGGGCCAACATTTTCTTTACAACAATGATCATTTAAAAACTGAAAACAAAAAGAAATTTTAATAACAAACCAATTATTTTAACACTGAATCAAAAACAAGTTTGTAAATAGTACTTACCATTGATGCCAGTACAAGATGCATTTTTCTTAAGACACTTATTACAAATTGTTTGGTTATCCTTAATATGAGGACCTCATATTTAATACGTGGTATATATTGCATCACTACCAATATCTGGGAGTAATAATAATAATAATATTAATAATAATACGTTTATTGCTTATAAACCTAAGTTACAGCAAGAGTTAAGGTTTTATAATATATACAAAAAAAAAATTTAAAACAAAATTATAATAAAAGTAACAATAGGTCCAGTAGTAGGTAATGCTCACTAATGCTGATCGTAGGGCGACCATAAAGAAATTTATGCGATATAAATAAAAGAAAAATAATAAAAATAAAAAAAAAATTCAGTTACATATCGACCAGCACCCGTGAACCCTATTACTGAAAGTTTACTTAATTATAATTTATTCATTTAAAATAAATGATCTTAATTTTAGAATATTGCATATATAAGAAAATATACACCATGCATCTGGTTCGGTTATATTTTCTAATGCATAGAGTAAAGCCTCCAGATTGTTTAAACAATTTGTTTTCGGTTTTACAACATTATATATTGAACAATCGAACAAGATATGTGTAGAAGATTCATTTACATTTATGTTACATACCGTACAAACATTATTGGGATCTATTACATATATATTATTATTAAGTGTAAATTTTAACCGAAATTTATTAGTTAATCGGAGTTGTGCAAGTGTTCGTGTAACTTGTATGGGCAGTTTTAGAAGTAAATATTTTTGGGGAATTTTATCAGGGGCAAAAGCTGTATATAAGGACAAAAACTGACAGCGTGTAATTCCTATAATATCAAAATTATAAAGTTTATTGTAATAAGCAGTTAGTAACTTGTTTTTGTTTAGTTTTAGGTTATTATCATCAAGATTATTCCATATGTCTTCATGGTCAATTAAGTGTCTCACTTGAGCAGCCCAATTATATTTCACTTCTCCAGAGTTAATCAGATGAAGCTGTCTATTAAAACAAAGCTTGGGATATCGATTATCATTCATACTTAAGATTTTATGCAGCCAGTTTAAAGTCATTTTGAATATATTATAGGAATATTTAACTCTGCCAGTTTCTAATCTTATTGCGCAGTCAGGTGTATTGATAGGCACCAATAGCATCCTCTTCAGGCATCACTACCAATATCTGGGAGTGCTTTATTATTCCTGAAATCCATTTTCCCATCTCATGAAAACATGCTTAAAATTGGAAGGTGTTGAAAAATAAATTTAGATGAATCAAAATCCAATACACCTTCAAACGCAACAGCCATTTTAATTTTTCCAAGTTTGAAGTTTTGTTGACAAGCTGCCAACTAACATGGCATTTCGATACGAGCGCCATCCCGTTAATTGGAGTGGTACTAAATTACCGTCCTCATGTTTTTCCATTTGAGTTACCAGCCCCTGCAGTGAATCGCAATTACCTCTGGCATAATTCTTTTATAACCCACGATATCGCCCGACCATGGCAGAAGCTCCATCTGTTGCCACCGAAATAACGTTTGTGAATGGAATCGATTTTTCTTTACAAAAATCACCCAAAACATTAAATATTGATTCATCTTTAGTGTCCGTCTTCAAAGTTTTCGCGAATAGTAGCTCTTCATGAATGTCTTTGCCCATAACAAATCGAACATATGCCAATAATAATGCTTCATTGCCAGGTAAAGTTGACCCGTCCAGTTGAATAGAAAAATGAGTTGTTCGTAGATAATCACACAAAAAACTTTTAACATCAGAGCTCATTTCATCAATACGTCTTTGTACAGTGTTGTTACTCAAAAGAATTTTTTTGAGTATGTCAAATGAAGATTTGTGCAGAACAGTTTTTAAAACCTCTTCAACAGCAGGTAAAATTAACTGTTCTTCAATGGTGTGCGGTTTTCCAGATTTTGCGATAAGTAATGAGATATTGTAAGATGCCCGCAAGCCATCAGACGTTAAAGAGAACATACTGTGCGCGGTGGGTCTCTTTTCATATTTTTCCTTTAATGTTTGAAAATATTTCAAATCTTTACCTATTTTATCAGGATGACACCTTCTTAGATGATCTTCCAGCTTTTATGGTTTCATAGAGTCATTGCTCAAAACTTTGTTGCATATAAGGCATGTGGGCAATCGATTGTCTGCCTTTGATGGAAGAAAACCAAATTTTAAATATTCAACACTGTACTGACGATGCTTCTTCTTAGATTCGGTCATGTTTTGTATCAATTATTTACCTGTAAATGTGTAAGTAAATAATTTAAAAAAAACTTTGTTTTAGTAATCTTAAGGCGATTCGAACTTAACAGGATATGGCTATTTTAACATAATATGATTAATCAATTATTATAAATATTATGAAATAAACAAAATTCCGGCTGCAAACTGTTTCTAATTATTAAAAGCAATAAATCGCTAAGATCCATAATAGAGTTTTATGAAAACGGTTGAACTTATTTTAATGTTATATAAAATTATTATTTCATTTATTATATTTTAATATATTTCTGAAAATTCTATAGAAACTTTTAAACCATGTTTTGATATCAAAACTCCGCAATAATTAATTGAATTAGATAGGTAATAAAAATAAAGTAGGGACGATAAGTTCAATCTTTCTCAGCTTAAAAGTATATGCATGTAACAAATAGGCAGGTAGGTACTTACTTTTTCAACACTGGCAATCACTAATATCGATTCACTTTACTTTTCTTTTCGAAAGTCTAGAAGCAAATTCAGTCACTGGCCAACATTAATATCGAATCACTTTACTTTCCTTTTCGAAAGTCTGGAAACAAAGTCAGTCACTGGCCATCACTAAAATCGATTATGAAATTCCAGAAACAAATGAGTAACGATTATCCTTGACATTCGTATTTATGCAAGATTGCAAGCACATACACCACAAGTCGTATTAATTTGCACTCTGAACAAGTGTTGCGAACGGAACGGCGGCCGGCGCGGCAACGACAAGTCTCGACGCGTTGTACTGAATATGGAATATGCAAGTTTTTACAAGTAACAGTCGCTGAGCTTCTTAAAATATGATCTGCCTATATTGATAAGAGAAGTCAAGTCAACATTTTAGTAACTACAATGTTGACTGTTTATATTATAAACAGTCACAGTTCATATTTTGGACACCAAACTACAATTATTTATCAAATTTTAAATAAGGGCAAACTCTGTCAACCTAATTGTCAGTACATTTTTAGTTATTGAGAGTAAGAGCACTTTCAGAAGAGGATATTATATCTATGCGAGATACGCGTATCCTAGATACAGAATCGCGGTATCGCGGTATCGAATTTAGGCATCTCTTCAATCAGTACTAAAATAGTCACAGTGGCGTGCATAGGTTTGAACTAAGGACTTACAATTTTTTATTTATTTATTTATTGGTCTAAAATTATACAAGTCATTTAACCAGCACTAACATTAGTTACATGTAAATAAATACAAAAATTAAAACACTATTTGGCTCTATAAAATTAAAAAAAAAGGTGAACAATACTTTTATAAATTAATGTTAGAAGATTTTAAAAATGACATGATTATTACTGCATTGCAAATTGGTTTTCGTAAGTAATAATTTAAACATAAAGGAAATACTGAGTTCGAAAAGCTGAAACCACTTTTTTGTATAAGAATTTTATATTGTCTGTATTATTACTGTATTCCATTAAGATATGACCTGAACTTCCAATTTCACCACAGCTGCAACTTGGGGAGTCAAGGATACCAATTCGGAACAGATAAGCAGAACTGTAGCAGTAACCAATTTTCATTCTGCACATTGTACCGATTTGTCCCTTTGTTAATTTAATTTTAAAAAACCAAGGTGTTCGAGGCAGTTTTTCTAATATATTAAAATGATGCTTTCCCTTAGTTTGACTCAGTTCTCGCAATTCTTTACTTCAATCATCTCAAATTTTATTTTAAACTCTGGGTAGCATATTTTTATAATCCATTGTCATTTGTTTGTTTGTTGAGACCTAATTTAGCAATTTTATCAGCTATGACATTTCCCTTTATATTCGTATGACCATATAGGTATCCACGCAAAACTAATATTTATATTTTTAAGTTTCGCATTGTAAATCTGACTTTTAACATTTAAACTGCAGCTATCTGAACAGGATTGTCTACGTAATCTTTGTATCTCTGAATAGCACTAGAAGAGTCCATACATATGAGCACGTTTTTGCAATCAGATTTATTAATTTGGATTACAGCCATTTCCACAGCTTTGATTTCTGCAGTGCAAATATTTGTTCCATCTGCCAAACGTGAACTAATATTATAGTTTAAATCGGAAATATAAACTCCATAGCTTGCTCTATAAGGGATAGGTCTACAGATCCGACTGTCTACGTATTTATTGCAATGGGAAAATGTTTAGAGTTATCCAAACAGTCTTTCATTTAAATCTAAACTCACAATGTTGATATTCATATTGTGAAACAAAATTGAAGTCAAAACATGGAAAATTTTGATTTTTTCTCTATAAGATGATAGGGTAGACATCGGTCTAGGGCTTCAAGTAAGGGAAAACCACTTTGTTCTTCTAAATTTTGTAAATTCAAAATTGAATATAGTTTGATCAATTTTTGTCCAATTGGATTATTATCTAGAGCTAGGTTCTTCAAAACATATTTACAAGCTAGATCAATGCGGCGCCATCTTATAGGAAGTTTACAACATTCTGCCAAAATGGATCCAATGGGAGAACTTTTCATTGCTCCAATTATTAGTCTCAATGCTTGAAACTGAATTCTGTCTAATTTATTTAAATTTTGTTTAGATACTTTGAAAAATAAAATGGATCCAAAATCTAGATGTGATCTTACTAGTGTTTTATAAATCATTGCTAGTATTTTTGGGTCTGCTCCCCATCCAACTCTCGAGATGGCTCTCATCTAATCCCCTTCGTGCTTTCCCTACCACGGAATCAATCTGATTAGTAAATTTTAGTTTAGAATCAAGAGTAATTCCTAAATATTTAACATTATATTTAGGAATTACTTGTAGATCATAAAGTATATACGGGAGAATTCGCAAAGTTTTGCGTTTCTGAAAAATAATGTTAATGTGTTTGGACTTTTTAAAGAAATTGACATACGATATAATTGCATTCAGCATAAAGATTCCGCAAAGACCCATTTAACCAAATTCTTGCCTGACGTCAGCAATGTTATATCATCAGCATAACCACACAAATTTACTCCATCTGCAGTCACAGAATGTATATCATTGATGTAAATATTAAACAACAGAGAACTCAGAGTCGAGCCATGTGGAAGACCTTTGTTAACAAAACCAGATGCCGACAATTTACCGCTTATGCCCTGTCTCAAATAACCACTGTTTTAGAGATGTAAAATTGTTTAATGATGTCAATAATGTCTTGAGGTAGATTTAGTATTACCAATTTTTGCAAAAGTGTTCCAATATCGACATTGTCATAAGCTCCGGTTATATCTAAAAAACAGCTACAACAGTCTCATTTTTACTAAAAGAATTATATATTTATATATTTTTTGTAAGAATTTTATTTTTTCTGTGTAGAAGTTGGTATTTGGACAGCAATTTGAAGGAGAGGAATGGTAAGGCCCACAATTATTGGCCAACGATATAGAAATATTTTTCTAAAATTTGTTGAAGAGCTAAATGACGATGAGCTATAATCGGGTTATTTTCAACAAGATGGAGTAATAGCTTAGGTATACAGCTAGACCTGCTATTGACCTAATAAAAGAATGTTCCGATAATCGAATTTTCACTAAAAGATTATGGCCTCCAATATTTACAGACCTCACAATACCATCAATCTAAAAAAAATATTGTTTGTTTTTATTTTTTATGCATAAAATGTTGTAACAACTACCTTGTCCTGGTCACCATGTAGTAGTTCTGGCCGATATACTTTCTCAACAAGATGTTTGCTGTGGCTATATAAGGTTTTTTTTAATTTACTGTCACCAGTATCAACTACCTATGTTATTAGCCGCGTGTTCTGTGTAGGCATTGTTACTAGCGTCACTTTAGGCACAGCACTGTTAATTAGAACCCGACAATAAATGTTCGATTGGGGAATCCTACCTATGCAATATAATTCATATTTAATTTATTAAATTAAATAAAAATACCTGCCACTGGCGGGATTCGAACTTGAGCCCCTTCGATCTCAAAGCCCTGACTCTAACCACTAAACCAGGCAGTAGCAACCTTCGTAGATATTGAGAGAGCTTTTAATAATGCTCAAACAAGATCTATAATTAACGCACTAGGAATGAAAGGGGTACCAGCAGTCCTATATTAGTGGATAAAAGCCAGCCTAGAAGAAAGGGTAACATCATCTCTAGGCGAAGCTACAGTGACAGCTAAAGCAAGCAGGAGCTGCCCCCAGGAAGGAGTACTACAACCCCTTCTCTGGTCAGTCCTATAGGACGAACTCATAAAAAAGGCTAATATCTGCAGATTTCTACTGCCTAGGGTATGCCGATGACCTGGCGGAGCGCACACAAACCGCTCTAAACATTGTTGACGAGTATTTCAGAGAAGAAGAACTAACAGTAAACCTTTACAAAACCACAGTAGTCAACTTCACAAAACGAAAAGTACCGATAGGACTAAATTTATCAGTACTGAAAGGAGTGAAGATTCCATTTGCTCAAGAGGCCAAATACTCGGGAGTCATCTTTGACCACAGATTAACATGGAATCAACACTTGCAAAAAGTCACCCAAAAGAGTACAACATCCTTTAACTTATGTCGAAGGTTGGGTGGAAAAAAAATGGGGACTACAAAACCGAAAATGTTCCTATGGTTATATACCTGAGTCATGAGGCCGATGCTAACCTACAGGTATGTGTTATGGTGACCAAAGACTCGGCAAGCTTGAGCCATTCGACAGCTCAATGGAATTCAAAGACAAACATGCCTGGGCACCAAGGGAGCCACGAGAACGACTTGCAGCTATGGAAGTCATGCAAAACCTAACACTACTATAACATAACATAAGGTTCATCACCCATGGACTCGACTACAGCGAGCAATATGAAGAGTTGGAGAACGACCAAATATTAGGAATGACTTCAGATGAAATGCTCCCAAAGTATAGCTTTTAAAAACAATATAAAATAAGTATACCAGACAGGAAAGCGTGGACGGGAGGACCTCCTATTCATGTACAATTCACTTAATATACAAACGGCTCTAGAACCCATTAAGATTCAGGAGTAGGTATATATAGTACCAAGACAAAGACAAGAATCTCACTGAGCTTAGGTAAACATGCGACAGTATTCCAGAGAGAAATGGTAGCAATACATTACTGCACAAAAGAGGTATTAAGACAGAAGGTAAATGAAAAACTTTTGTCATATACTTAGACAGTTAATCGACGTTAAAAGTACTCATAAGTTCCATGCAGGTACACTCAAAGCTTGTGTGGGACTGTTTGGAATCCCTAACAAAACTGAATAGTCAAAACAGACTAACCTTAGCCTAGGCACTAGGCCACAGAGGATATAATGGCAATGACGAGGCTGATTTGCTAGCCCGAGAAGGAGCCTAGAAGACTCTTATTGGCCCATAACCCTTCTGTGGTGTCACAAAGACAACTATCAGAACATGCACAAAGCGGTGGATGTTAAAAAAATGTCAGGAGTGGTGAAAACACTCATCAGGGCAGAGACAGGCCAAAGAGTTCTTAAAAGGACCATCGTCTAAACTCACCGTGCATCTACTAAGCCTTAATAGGAAAAATACTAGAGTACTAGTAGGTCTATTAACGGTATTGTAGGCTTAACAAACATATTAATAATATTGGTCTGACAGAAGAGACCTTGTGCCGATTCTGTCGGTAAGAGGAGGAAATTGCAGAACACGTATTGGGCTACTGCAAAGGACTAGCAAGACTGAGATTCCTTAAACTTAGAGAAAAAAACCACGGGCAACTAGCTATACCAGAGAACTTCTTCCCAGTCTATGGAGTCTACTACAAAAGACAGAATTAGACAAGGTACTCTAAACATCGATTAAAGGATATCTACAACAGATCTAAAAAGGTCAAGGTGGGGGAGGCCACATGGCCCACAGTCCTAATTAAATCTAATCTAATCTAACCATTGAGTCATCCACCCTCTTATATAAGGTTTACATTTGAATCTACAGAAGAAATTTTTTGAAGTTTTGGAACCTCTACAGCTAGTTTATCAAGAACTAAATTTTAGATTCGATTATCTATCTCTCCTAAGAAAATTTCATTGCGCCATGTTTTGGTAAAGATTTTCCTTTGTGTGTGACAATTTTCAGTTAACTCAGTTTTCAAGGTTAGGTATGAATTCGACAATATCCAAGTAAAATATCGAATTCTAACATAAAAATACAATAATGTAAAGCACCTCTAATTAATAACATATAGTGGCGGCTAGTAACCAAAATATTGGAGGTTCACAATAACAGAATATAGATTTTAGTACCAGTGGCGGTTTGTCATAATTTAAAAAGGGTGTTACTTTTTCCAATAATTTTATCGTTTTTAAGTTCGTTCAAAACTTTGTACAAGCGCCAATATCGCTTTTTTTTATTTGGGTTTATATTAAGTTTAGTTATTATTATTAATATCATACGGTTTGCAAGCACCTACAACTATTAATGCATATTTTAGTTATTGTAATATTTATTTGATTTTAATACGTTCAAAAGCATTTATATACATTATTAGTTATAGTCAGCTGACTTTTCTTCATATTTTGAGATTATTTTTAAATATATATCAGGTTACGTACAAATCTTGACATTGATGTTTGTGTAAAAAATATTATATGAAACTTCATCTACCTTTTTTCTGTTTTTATTGTAAATTTAATCATTTTCACAATTTATCACACATGTCAAATAAAATAATATATTTTTTAAATACCTTTTATTGGCAAATAAGTCAAGTGAACTAAAATGTTTATTTTATAAGATCAGTCCCATCACGATACATAACATTACCCAGATACAAACTAGAATGAAGATATATAATGCGTGGCATTCTAAATTATACTCTTCACAGTTTAACAAACCCCCCCTTAACTCCCATTTTCACTCAATTTTTTCCAAAAATTTCAAGTTGATATTATTGTTCGTTTTTGAGTTAGAATTTTTATAAATATTTCAACCTCCCTTAACCCCCCACTTTTTTCAATTTTTTTTTACAATAAATAGGCTTTATCTCTTTATAGAGCTCGATTTTTACTAAAAATTTCATGTTGTTATCGCTTTTGTTTTTCGTTTTTAATTTAGAATTTTTTTTAATGACAACCCATCTTAACCCTCTACTTTTGATCAGATTTTTTTAAATCAATAGGCTCTGTCCCCTTATAGAGCTTGTTTTTTGATTAAAATTTTCAAGTTGATATCAATTTTCGTTTTTGACTTATCGTGCAGACAAAAAACGTAAATATAATACTCTTCACAGACTACTGTGTGAAGAGTATAATAAAAATATAATCAAAGCTAAAACAATAACACCTCTCTTAAGCTAGCAGGACCAACTGGGCAGAATCGATTAAAATCCATTACATTATTTAGTACCTGTTTTGTACTAATTTGTACCACCAATAAAAATTTTGTACCATGTGCCGTTTTCAAAAAATACGTGGCGCTGCTAGGTTAATATTAAGCTAGCAGGACCACCTTAAAAATATAAAATAAAAAATGAAACAAAAGTAGAATTAAAAAGAACTAAATTTGTAGCAATTTGTACCACCAATAAATTTTTCGTACTATGTACCGTTTACAAATAACACAAGGTGCTTCTAGTTCAATATTAGGCTAGCAGGACCACATTGAAAAATACAAAGGTATAATTAAAAAGGACTGATTTTGTAACAATATATACCATTAAAAAAACCTAATTTGTTTAATCAAACTGCCTGAAACAACTTTCAAATTAATCCAAATCTGTTATAATTAAAAATAAAGAGACTTTTGCAGAAAAAGAATCTATTGCTATTTTTGCATAAAACACAACATAATTTGTACCGTTAAAATATAAATTTTCAGAATATGCACCCTGCTGTTCCTTAGAAACTATCTTAAATTCATATTCCTTTTAAACAGCAAAATCAATCGTTACTTCTGCAATAAAAGTACGTTAAAATGTAAATTGTTAGATTCTGTACCCTTGCCGTTCCTATATAAACTAACCTAAATTCGTATTAGGCTCAAGAGTAAAGTACCCTTTTGCACGAGCAGAATCAGTAGTTACTCCTGCAATGAAATTAACATAATTTGTACCACTTAAATATGAAATTTCTGATTTTGTACCCCTGCCGTTCCTATAGAAACTAACCTAAATTCATATTAGGCTCAAGAGTAAAGTACCCTTTTGCACGAGCAGAATCAGTAGTTACTCCTGCAATGAAATAAACATAATTTGTACCACTAAAATATGAAATTTCAGATTTTGTACTCCTGCCGTTCCTATAGAAATTAACCTAAATTCATATTAGGCTCAGGAGTAAAGTACCCTTTTGCACGAGCAGAATCAATAGTTACTCCTGCAATGAAAGTAACATAATTTGTACCAGTAAAATATAAAATTTCAGATTTTGTACCCCTGCCGTTCCTATAGAAATTAACCTAAATTCATATTAGGCTCAAGAGTAAAGTACCCTTTTGCACGAGCAGAATCAATAAATAAAAGTAACATAATTTGTACCAGTAAAATGTAAAATTTCAGATTTTGTACCCCTGCCGTTCCTATAGAAATTAACCTAAATGCATATTAGGCTCAGGAGTAAAGTACCCTTTTGCACGAGCAGAATCAATAGTTACTTCTGCAATGAAAGTAACATAATTTGTACCAGTAAAATATAAAATTTCAGATTTTGTACCCCTGCCGTTCCTATAGAAATTAACCTAAATTCATATTAGGCACAAGAGTAAAGTACCCTTTTGCACGAGCAGAATCAATAGTTACTCCTGCACTGAAAGTAACATAATTTATACGAGTAAAATATAAAATTTCAGATTTTGTTCCCCTGCCGTTCCTATAGAAATAAACCTAAATTTATATTAGGCTCAAGAGTAAAGTACCCTTTTGCACGAGCAGAATCAGTAGTTACTTTTGCAATAAAAGTAACATAATTTGTACCACTAAAATATGAAATTTCAGATTTTGTACCCTTGCCGTTCTTATAGAAACTAACCTAAATTCATATTAGGCTCAAGAGTAAAGTACCCTTTTGCAAGAGCAGAATCAGTAGTTACTCCTGCAATGAAATTAACATAATTTGTACCACTAAAATATGAAATTTCAGATTTTGTACCCCTGCCGTTCCTATAGAAATTAACCTAAATTCATATTAGGCTCAAGAGTAAAGTACCCTTTTGCACGAGCAGAATCAATAGTTACTCCTGCAATAAAAGTAACATCATTTGTACCAGTAAAATATAAAATTTCAGATTTTGTACCCCTGCCATTCCTATAGAAATTAACCTAAATTCATATTAGGCTCAAGAGTAAAGTACCCTTATGCACGAGCAGAATCAGTAGTTACTTCTACAATGAAAGTAACATAGTTTGTACCACTAAAATATAATATTTCAGATTTTGTACCCCTGCCGTTCCTATAGAAATTAACCTAAATTCATATTAGGCTCAAGAGTAAAGTACCCTTTTGCACGAGCAGAATCAATAGTTACTCCTGCAATAAAAGTAACATCATTTGTACCAGTAAAATATAAAATTTCAGATTTTGTACCCCTGCCATTCCTATAGAAATTAACCTAAATTCATATTAGGCTCAAGAGTAAAGTACCCTTATGCACGAGCAGAATCAGTAGTTACTTCTACAATGAAAGTAACATAGTTTGTACCACTAAAATATAATATTTCAGATTTTGTACCCCTGCCGTTCCTATAGAAATTAACCTAAATTCATATTAGGCTCAAGAGTAAAGTACCCTTTTGCACGAGCAGAATTAGTAGTTTCTTTTAAAATGAAAGTAACATAATTTGTACCACTAAAATATGAAATTTCAGATTTTGTACAGCTGCCGTTCCTATAGAAATTAACCTAAATTCATATTAGGCTCAAGAGTAAAGTACCCTTTTGCACGAGCAGAATTAGTAGTTTCTTTTAAAATGAAAGTAACATAATTTGTACCACTAAAATATGAAATTTCAGATTTTGTACAGCTGCCGTTCCTATAGAAATTAACCTAAATTCATATTAGGCTCAAGAGTAAAGTACCCTTTTGCACGATCAGAATCAATAGTTACTCCTGCAATGAAAGTCACATAATTTGTACCAGTAAAATATAAAATTTCAGATTTTGTACCCCTGCCGTTCCTATAGAAATTAACATAAATTCGTATTAGGCTTAAGAGTAAAGTACCCTTTTGCACGAGCAGAATTAATAGTTACTTTTGCAATGAAAGTAACATAATTTGTACCACTAAAATATGAAATTTCAGATTTTGTACCCCTGCCGTTCCTATAGAAATTAACCTAAATTCATATTAGGCTCAAGAGTAAAGTATCCTTTTGCACGAGCAGAATCAATAGTTACTCCTGCAATGAAAGTAACATAATTTGTACCAGTAAAATATAAAATTTCAGATTTTGTACCCCTGCCGTTCCTATAGAAATTAACATAAATTCGTATTAGGCTTAAGAGTAAAGTACCCTTTTGCACGAGCAGAATTAATAGTTACTTTTGCAATGAAAGTAACATAATTTGTACCACTAAAATATGAAATTTCAGATTTTGTACCCCTGCCGTTCCTATAGAAATTAACCTAAATTCATATTAGGCTCAAGAGTAAAGTATCCTTTTGCACGAGCAGAATCAATAGTTACTCCTGCAATGAAAGTAACATAATTTGTACCAGTAAAATATAAAATTTCAGATTTTGTACCCTTGCCGTTCTTATAGAAACTAACCTAAATTCATATTAGGCTCAAGAGTAAAGTACCCTTTTGCACGAGCAGAATCAGTAGTTACTCCTGCAATAAAATTAACATAATTTTTACCACTAAAATATGAAATTTCAGATTTTGTACCCCTGCCGTTCCTATAGAAATTAAGCTAAATTCATATTAGGCTCAAGAGTAAAGTACCCTTTTGCACAAGCAGAATCAATAGTTACTTTTGCAATAAAAGTAACATAATTTGTACCACTAAAATATGAAATTTCAGATTTTGTACCCTTGCCGTTCTTATAGAAACTAACCTAAATTCATATTAGGCTCAAGAGTAAAGTACCCTTTTGCACGAGCAGAATCAGTAGTTACTCCTGCAATGAAATTAACATAATTTGTACCACTAAAATATGAAATTTCAGATTTTGTACCCCTGCCGTTCCTATAGAAATTAACCTAAATTCATATTAGGCTCAAGAGTAAAGTACCCTTTTGCACAAGCAGAATCAATAGTTACTCCTGCAATAAAAGTAACATCATTTGTACCAGTAAAATATAAAATTTCAGATTTTGTACCCCTGCCATTCCTATAGAAATTAACCTAAATTCATATTAGGCTCAAGAGTAAAGTACCCTTATGCACGAGCAGAATCAGTAGTTACTTCTACAATGAAAGTAACATAGTTTGTACCACTAAAATATAAAATTTCAGATTTTGTACCCCTGCCGTTCCTATAGAAATTAACCTAAATTCATATTAGGCTCAAGAGTAAAGTACCCTTATGCACGAGCAGAATCAGTAGTTACTTCTACAATGAAAGTAACATAATTTGTACCAGTAAAGTATAAAATTTCAGATTTTGTACCCCTGCCGTTCCTATAGAAATTAACCTAAATTCATATTAGGCTCAAGAGTAAAGTACCCTTTTGCACGAGCAGAATCAATAGTTACTTTTGCAATAAAGGTAACATAATTTGTACCACCAAAATATGAAATTTCAGATTTTGTACCCCTGCCGTTCCTATAGAAATTAACCTAAATTCATATTAGGCTCAAAAGTAAAGTACCCTTTTGCACGAGCAGAATCAGTCAGAATCAGTATTTAATCCTGCAATGAAATTAACATAATTTGTACCACTAAAATATGAAAAATAAGTGATAAGAAACTCGTTCCACGGAGTGTGTATAGTACGGGCGATTAAATGCTATGTATTTATTTTAAAAACCTACAAGAATAAATCTTTTTTCGATTACTGATAATATTGATGATAAAAAAAATTAAAGTAGTAATATGTTAATATGTATTATATCAAGTTAATAAACATTGTTTTAATTTGACAATAAAGGTGGCTGCTTATATTTTCACCAATTTTAGTCGATTTAATCCATTTGCCCAGACTAAAAGATGATATTTAACCCAAATAAATAGAGCTTTTATGCAAGTCCATATATCGGTGGTTTCTACTATACTCGTATACATATGTCAATTATTTATCGACAAGAAATGCAGTTAGTCCCAATTATTGTCACAATATGTATTGTTTACTAACAATCTAACTATTAAAACTTTTTTAGTATACATGACTTGTTAGTTTTGATAACATATTTCTATCGAGATTTCTATGTTCTGATTACAATTTTTTTATGATATAGTGTCATATATCTCTAACATGTCTCTATAAATAGTACGACATAGTTCAATTTACATTCCAGGAACTGATATCGGTAAAAATTTAATTAAGTCTTTATGATATAGGTACATACCTAACATAGACAAAACTATTTAGTTTCTTGAATTAATTTAGCCAAGTGCAATATTTATTTATTATATCGTCTTTAAAAAAAAACTGCAATGTAAGATTAGCTTCCATTTTTTTTGTAAATGCAACGACACTATCATTCAAGTTAAATCCTCACCGCTACATCAGTCTGAAACTGTTTATCAGTACCTCTAGCATTTATAGATAGGACATATTTCTATTACTTCAAATGAGTACAAGTGGGCTTTGAACCACGCCCTAATTCAGATGAAATTACTTCAAATTCACTAGGGATAGAAGAATATTCAATTTAAGTATTGGATAGTTAAGACAAATTGTAATAAATAAATTAGAATTGTGAGTTATAATAGTGCTTGAGTATTATATAAATTAATAAGTACGTTATAAATAAAGTGTTTTAAATTAATTAAATTAAACAAACGTTAGAATACCTTCTGGTCAATATACAATGATTTTTCTTGTCTGGCAATTGCAATCTAAGATCTGTTTAAAGTTAAGTAGTTGTTTATCATTGCCATAAGAGCCCATTTCTTGATGGAACCCAGTCATCGCTTAATTTGGATGGTTTTTCTATAAAAAAATATTGATGACATTCTATCCATTTACGCAGTTTTCTATTTTAGAGTTGGGTATAAAACACATGACTATTTTGTAGAAACTGGAACAAAACAAAATATAAACATAATCTTAAATCATAGTATCTCATTATTTTAAATCAATGATTGTAAAGTTCGTATGCTCTGTCCTACTTTGTGACGTCACTGAGTGCGTTGCGTAAATTAAGCTGATTTAGGTGATTTTATGTTTGTTTCACTACGTTTCACGGATCTGTTAGCGTGTGACATCTCTTTTTAGCTAAAGACTTTCGATAACACCTCTCACTCCTTCGGGCTCTCTCATAAAAGATCGCCACGGAAACGCGATTAGTCAGAGCGCAGTGGCGTACCCAAAAATAGATATTAAACCGTATGAAAACAATGAAATTAAATTAATATTTTTATGGTGTTTATTTTAAAATAATGTGTTTTTATGAAATGTAACTGGGTGTTCACTGCACAAATGAACCAATGGAGAAACCGTCCCTGCTCAGTACAGATTTAGGTAAGAAACTTTCAGTGCTTATATTATACCTTTCTGAAACACTGTCACTTTTTTATCTAAATCTGTATTGAGAACTATGTTCAGTCATTGTAAACCCCCAATATTTTGATCACAAGCCACCACTGGTCATGTGGAATACGGGTATTGTTGAAGACCCGGTACAACCTGTAGAACTGTTGAAGGCTTTTCATGGACCACTATCTAAATCAGCGTTACTCAAAGTGTTGTCCGCGGAGCCATGGGGCTCCTCAAAGCCTTTGTGGTGGCTCCGCGAAGAAAATAATAGTCATAATAATTAAAAAAAAAATAGAGGGCCTTTTTTGTGTTTGTTGTTTTATTTCGTTTTTTGTTTGTTTATTTTTGTTTTTCTTTTGTTTTTTTTTGTTTTTTTTGTTTTTGTTCTTTTGTTTTTTTTGTTTTTTTTTGTTTTTTGATTGGTTTTTTTGTTTTTTGATTGGTTTTTTTTGTTTTTTTTTGTTTTTTTTTTGTTTTTTTTTGTTTTTTTATTTGTTTTTTTTGTTTCTTTTTGTCTTTTTTTTGTATTTTTTTTGTTTTTTTGTTGTTTTTCTGTTTTTTTTTTTGTTAGAAGTTACTAAGAGGAAGGAGAATATGATTTTATGTGAGGACCTTTTCCTTTTTTGTTTTTTTAGAAATATGTTTAGGACTCCGTCAAATATTTCGCTTTTCAAAAAGGTTCCGTCGCCAAAAAAGTTTGAGAAACACTGATCTAAATTATTAATCAAAGCGCCGGTTCTCACTTGTCTTAAATTTTCACGTTTATTCTACGCACTTTTTTTATTTATATTTCTTTCTTTATACCCTCAAGATGCGCCAATGTCAATAATAATAATAACTTAATAACTTTTCGACAATCTGCATTTTTTGTACGACTGTCGTGTTAAGGCGATATAAAAAGTTTATGACCGATATGTAAATGATACATATTTGAAATTCATGGGACACCGACTTAGTTAATGTCACCGCGTGGCTTGTTAATAAAATATTTCGTGTTCTTTTATGGTAGTCCGATATTAATTGCACTGGAATATCGGAAATTAAGGCGATTATGAGAGAGCAGTGGGTCCGGTGGTCGGGTGGTGGCGAAACCAAAAGCAGGTGAAGAAAATAATGCTGCTCGCCGCTAATTTAAGAAGAATATTAATATCATTTTTTAAATGAGGACGGACAATTTTTTGCTTTCTCGTAAATAATTGAATAACGAACCTTTCGCGATTAAAATACTAATAAGATACGACTACAAACTTAAAATAATTAAAAAAAACCGCATGTTGAAACATTTTTAAGAAATGATATTTTTTTGATATATCGATTATTATTGTTTTTATACAAATTGGTTCAAAATAACCTTAACAGACAGGGTGGGCGGACTCAAATTAAATACATGAAATCTTCAATTATAATTATGGTAGTGGTACTTTGTAATGTGATCTTATTATTTTATCAATTTTTATAGTGTTTTAAGCTCTACGATTTTAGGGAGTGGGTTAGGTTATTAAACAACTCATATGACTTTGAAAGAGAATATTGGACGCCACTATATTTAAAACTTTCTAAACTTGACAATAGATCAGTGATAAAAATATAGAAAATCACCGATCTTTATGATACTATAATTAAATAAGGTAGCGACAAATTCTAATTCACAGACTTAATTATTCAAATTTAAATGATTTATTATAACTTATCTGGAGGTATACAGGAAACAATTAAGGAGTGACTGTAGAGGCCTTCTTGTGAGAATTTACTAGGTAGTGTTAAATCTTGTTAACTCCTCTTCCTCTCGGTGGTTGAACTAACTTCTTGATGTATTCTACGTTCTTCCGAATTTCTTAACATGCAGCTTGTACGTTCTTCCAAAATTCATGTAGATACAGCTACTATTGAATCCTCGATATAGTTTCTATCGAACCATCTAAATCTACTGCAACCATCTATATAATTTCTTTAGGATTTCTTTAAGACCATAAGACCATCTATATACAGCAAGGCTACAAGGAAAAAGGTAAAAATATAAAGAAAGGAGCCGGAAAAAGTATATAGGAACAGATAAGATGCTTTTTACTATCAAATGAACAAATTAAACTATTATTTGAATAGTTACACAGAGATTAGAATTTAATAGAAAAAGAAAAAGTCTTATTTAACATATCCCCAAAAAAGGCAAAACAAACTGTATTAAGGTCACAATACAAGTAGTTCTCAAACTACTTCTGTGGCTTAACTTTGTTTATTCACCCTCTACTTAGTATGTATTATTTTAATGAGGTAGTTACTAAGTCTTTTTAATAATATGTTACTTGTATTTATCCTAACTTTTATGTATCTATCCTTATATTTATATTTACTATTGAATTTATGTACTGTACTGAATTGAATTGAATTGAATAAACATTATTATTATTATTATTATATATAAATATAGTAAAGCATATTATCTATTTCAAACAAAATAATATAGGAAATTATATAGAACATATGATTTCTTGTGATTTTCAATGTGTTTTCATGTTGAGGTTATGTTTCAAATTTGACATTTTAAATTCAAATCTTGTACTAAATATATATTTTCAACAAAATATCGGTAGGAAACTTACCTTTTTAAAATCAGATGGTCATTAAAAATATTTAAGATAACTAGTACATCGGATGTCCCAGATAATAGATAATTAAAATTCTATAATCAAGTTGCTTGTCGATAGATAAAATGAAAAATGACAATCCAAGTTTTGACACTAGACATAAACGACAAATGACGTTTGTGTAGAGATGTTGGTTTCAAAATAACGAAAACAGGTCTGGGTCAAATAACGAAAACGGTTCCAACCATTACAACTTATGTAAGTTGAAGTGTTCTGCATATTCCAAGCAAACATTTAATTTCTGTATTTTTTCATAATAATATGTAGGTATATTTGTCTCAGAATTCGGTAGGAAAGCGCAAAGATTACTTTTATTTACCTGAGTCAAGTACGCTTAAATATTATTTAGGGAATAATTAAAAATGAACCTAAATTTTAAACTGCCATATATTTGTTAAAAATGCATGTATTTCACCGCGGGTTTTAGAGTTGGAAAGTTTTTACCTTCGTCTATTAGAAACCAAGCCTTGATTTCGCTATATGCCAATATTGTACAGGGGGGTTTTACAGTGCGAACCCGTAAAATTGACAACATTTTATTTTGAGATTTGGGAAATACGAGCGAGTAAAAATTTAAATTTTTTAGGCCGTTGGATCAAGGATGGTAAAGTTATAGTTGATGTAAGTTATTTATACAAGTTGATTCAAAAGTACTTCAGCTTAAATTCAAAGATTTTTAATAAATTGATTTAATGGGTTATTGGGGATAAAAAACACGGACTAAAATTAAATTTATGCACAAAAAAATTAATAACGGTAGTTTCCCTCACGAGCTTCAATAATAGCCTGGCAGCGATTCGGCATGTATTAAATTCCTTATAAACATAGAGTCAATATTATTCCATATTCCATATACGCTGTAGAGCCCATTGAACTTGCTTCAATACTTCTGGCGGATTAGGTGCCTCACGAATCTCAACATCCATTTTATTTCATAAATGCTCAATAGGGTTAATATCAGGGCTTCGGGCTGGCCAATCCATTACGGCATTCTCAATTTCGTCTAAATACTCCCTTACCACTCTTGCTGTATGCGGTCGTGCACAGGGTCACCGAGAGTCATAGTGGAGCCCCGGGGCAAAACAGTAACAAGGGCCTGTCCCCACATATTATAACCTATTTTTTAAAGCTGCCGGGCTCCGGGATTCCCCTCCGTTCTTCCCTCGTCGGGCCTGGTCGTGCAACAGGAAATTTTTCCCAATAAATGGAACAAATGGCAGGATATACTCTTGCAGATATATCGTTCAGCCGTTAAACGTTCTACAAAAGCTAGGGCCCTTTTTGTCCCTAGAGATTAATACCTCCCCAGACCATTACGAAATCCCCTTCTTAACTAACACGCTCTTTAAAATTGCATTGTGCCTACCGTTCGCCAGGTCTTCTACACACTTACGCGTCATAATTGTAGAGGCAAAACCAAGATTCGTCGCTAAATAAAAAGTTAGACCATTCCCTTTCACCCTACGGCATAGGTTCCTGAGCAAAATGGAGTCTTTGAATCATGTGGTGTCTCTCTAACTTTGGTTCAATCGCTGCCTATGGTTGTACCTTGGTTAAGTATGTAACGGTTGGAACCGTTTTCGTTATTACGACACAACCATCTCTAATGAAATGTCATTTGTCGTTTTCTTCTTTTTATTCGCTTTGCGAGAATTACTTTTGATTTGGATGCCAACGAATGAAGTTGATTTAAATTTTAAATTATCTAGGTCATCCGATGTATTAAATCATTTTTATCTATCGTATAGGCCGTCTGATTTTGTAAGGCAAGTTTGAATACCGATATATTGTTGAAAATATATATTTTCTAAAAAGATTTCTTAATTAAAATGTCAAATTTGAAACATATCCTCAATACTTGAATAACACATGGATAACACGTTTTATATAATTTTATCTATTATTTTGTTAGGAATAAGATATTATTTTTTTTTTATTTTTTTTTATTTTTTTTTATTTATTTATGGCAGGATTAATTACAGTAATAACATGATTAATTACAACAATAAACAAATTATAAATTAATCATAGGTAAATAAGTTAGCACCTAGGTGTGGGCACCTGTATGTGCTAGACAGACTAAAAAACTAATACATAAAAATTAAAAAACTAAAAAATAAAGTTAATGTATTTTTATATAAATGTTAAATGTAATAAGGCAGCAATGTTATATTATATAATATGTAATAATGTTATAATCTTGTAATCTACAGGGTTCCAACATATTACAGTGAGATGTGTGTTATTCTAAGAAGAATCTATACAATTTTGAGTAGTTTTGGTAGATGAAGGATTTGCACGCTTTCTTAAATAAATGTTGTTTGTTAATTAATTTGATCTCAGGAGGTAAAGCATTGTAACACTTTGGTCCTAAGTAATTTATACAATTTTTGAAAGATTTACTATTAGGCATAGATATTTTAATATTCAAGTTACTAAAAGTTCTGGTTTTGTGTTGATGACCCAGAGGTTTTTTTAGTACCTCATGTTTTTGTATGTAACAGCATATTGTGTTCATGTATAGACTTCTAACATTAGATATTGTTTCATTATATAGTAGAATAGTAGGATATAATCGCTGTTTGTTGAAGATAATTTTCAGTATTTGATTTTGTATGACATTTAGTGGTCTAAGGGTTGTTTCATATAGGCCTCCCCATACTAGTATACCATAACGTAGAATAGATTCTACCAAGCTAAAATATAGGCTTATTAAGAGATTTTGGTTAAGAAATCTAAGCTTTTTTGATATATATGCTATATGAGAGTCCCATTTTAGATGTTGGTCTATAATTATACCCAAGTATTTAGAAGTTTCTGTTTCTTGTATTTTAGAGTCCAAATTACTGGTAACTATTTCTTTAAAATGAGGGCGATCTGCTAATGTTTTAGAGAATGCTATATAGTTCGTTTTTTTGATATTTAAGGATAATTTAAAAACGTCTAACCAGTTTTTTACATGTTCAATTCCTTGTATGGCTTGCATTTTTGTAGATTACCAATCTTTACTACTGAAGACGAGCACAGTATCGTCAGCATAAGAAATTACTTTACCTTGAATGTCAATCTCAGTCAAGCCTTTGATGTATAAGTTGAATAATATTGGCCCTAAGACAGTACCTTGAGGTACATGTACATATTCAGGATTACTAAGACTATCTCTTATTTTAACTTGTTGTTCCCTCTGAGTCAGATAGCTTTCAAAGACTTTCCATGCAGTGCCTCTTATCCCATTCTTTTCAAGTACATCGAGAAGTTTTTGGTGTGGCACTGTGTCAAAAGCCTTTGCTAAATCCAAAAAGGTGGCGATACATTTTTTATTGTTGTTTATTCCTTCAGCTACATGAGATATTAGTGCATGCATAGCATCACTCGAATTAAGACCCTCTGTAAAACCATATTGATGCTGAGGAAGCAGATTGTTAATTGTTAAGTATTCAATGAGTCTCTCTTTCAAACATTTCTCAAATATTTTTGCGATATTACTAATTAAACTGATTGGCCTGTAATTGCCTATTAAGTTAGGGTTACCGGTTTTATAGATCGGGGTTATAATGGATTTTTTAAAATGTTTCGGTACAATCCCAGTACAGAATATTGTATTAATTATATGTTTTAAGGGAGTTACAATGAACGAATGTAATAGTTTTAAGTGTTTTACTGATACACAATCAAATCCAGGGGTACTGTTTTTCTTTAGGCTATTTATATATCTAATTGTATCATTGTCACAAATAGGTTTTAAAAATATTGAGTTAGTTATCATCGTTTGTACAGGGTAATTTATGCTTTACTATATTTAAATATGTTAAATAAGACTTTTCCTTTTCATATTAATTTTAGTATCTGTGAAACTATTCACTTAATAGTTTAAATTGTTCAATTATTAGTTAGACATTTTATCTGGTTCCTATGCAAATTTCCTAGTTCCTTTCTTAATATTTTTACCGTTTCCTTTTAGCCTGGCTATATCTAGACGGTTCAGTATGAGTTATGTCTAAAGAAGTTCATTTCGAGTCATCTCTAAGAAGTTTATTTAAAGTTATATCTAGAGGTTTAGTTCAAGTTACATCTAAAGAAGTTTAATTCAAGTTATATCAAGAGGTTTAGTTCGAGTTACATCTAAGGAAGTTTATGAGATTTAAGTTTATGAAGATTTATACCTAAGAGTTTGGTGCTATCCGAAGAACTTCATTCAAGTCCCTTTGAAGAAGGCCTATATAAATCTCTCCATGTATACTACCTCCGGTTAATCAGATAAATTGAATAAATCATCTAAATTTGAATAAGTTAATCTCTGTGAATTAGAATTTGTTACTGCCTTATCTAAAACTTTAAATATAATATTTTAATGGTTAGTGATTTTCTATATTTTTATCATTAACCCATAGTCAAGCATAGTAAGTTTTAAATATAGTGGTTCCCAACTTCTTGTTCAAAGTAATACGAGTTATTTAATAACCTGACCCACTCCCAAAGTCATTTGAGCTTAAAACACTATAAAAAAATAGATAAAATAACAAGTATCATATTACAAGTATTGTTTGTTTGCACACTCCAATATTATTATGCACATTGGATAATTGCGCCAGTAACTTTGTTGCGCTTGTAAATCTTTCCCTGAGACATAGCAGAATTGGGAAACTACCCTGGTTAGGAGTAGTTTTCCTAAGCCGGCCCTGATATACTCTTCTTTGGTTGGATACAGTTTCATGATATCTTCTTAAAATTTTGGGAATAGCCCCTTGAGTTTTTTCTATAATCCGTCCAATATTTATGGCTCTGTGAATAATCCTATTCAAAAAGTCCTCTAGCGTAGGCGCAGTCTTCTGGGGTAATAAATGGTTATTATTTAGAATTTTAACGAAAACCTGACCAAGCAAAAGTTATGTACTTAACAGAAAACTAAAATGTATATACTGTCACTATACTGTCACTGTTACGACAAAGTAAAAAACATCAACCATCTCGAAGCCAACTTAACTTTAAAAAACCAATGGGGCAGTTATTGTTTGTATGTACGAATTATTAATATTTTTGTGTTATGAAATGTTGTACAATATTGGTATATGGCGAGGTTAAGAGCATTCTATCGACATATAGATACTAAAATCGGAATAACTTTTTTATGAAGCTATTAATTTATTTGCAATTTTTACTAATATACGAGAAAAAAAATCTATATTTGTGGCTGAGTTGTATATTTTTTTATATCAATTTATTTTTTTTTTTGTCGTAGTTTTATTGTTTTTTATATACAAATTTATACTAGCCACGATTCGGTATAACATTTTAAGATATTTAGCAAAAGAAAAAACCAAAAATTAACAGGGGTTAACTTTTAAAGTTGATTTTAAATAAGTGCATAATATTGGTCCGGTAAGTGCTGCCCTCCCTGCTCTCGCTTCGGACACACCAAAATCTATTGCACTTGCATCCGTCGTTGCATTAGACTCTCATAGGCGGCGAAACCTGGGTGTACAGAGTTACTGAAGTGAATGTTTATTTGAGTGCGAATTTTTGATATTATTAGTTCCTAGTTTTTAAATTGTGCTTTGGACAATTATTCGTTTCGTTTTTCCTAAAAAAATTTATAGGCAATTATAATGGGGAATCTAAAAAAGACAATTGCTGGCTCCTCTGGAAAACGTTTGCAATTAAATGCAAGGCGGAAGAGTAAAAAAAAATTGGCGAATAAACGGTAAGTAAATTTTACACAATATTTTTAAATATTAAAAACCTTTTAATTCGGCTTAGTAGTCAATTGAATAAGCGTATTTACATATTATCTATATGAATATAAGTAATGTGAGTAATATAGGCAATAAATGCGAGGGTTGTAAGTGAATAACAGGGTGTTAACGAAACATGGCACATAACTTCTACATATTATTGATTTAGATGAGATTTAGTAACACAAAAGTTTACAAATAAATAAAAATTAGGGTATTTATTAAAAAAAATAGTTAATTTAATATGAATTATTATTTAAAAACGAGAGCATTTTCGGGCCTATTTTTGAGCCTAACACGTCACAATCTTTATTTAAGACACGCATGCTAAAAAATTGTTGATTTTTTTGACATTCACAGTGTTGGTGCTTATTTATAGCTTTTAATTCAAAAATTGAAAACGGCACTGTTAATTTAAGAATGCCAGGATTCAAATAAAGAATATTTTACTTCAATTGAGAATTTAAAATACTTACTTGAATAAGAATAATTTCTTGACCGTAACAGAATTTTATATAAATAAAAATTTCCTTAGTTTATTCGGTTTTTTTTATTTTCAATTCTTTAGCACAGCACCGAAACATATGTAGTCCTAAAGAATTGAAAATAAAAAAAGACTGAATAAACCAAGGAAGTTTTTACTTATATAAAATACTTAAGTATTTTTGGTTACATACTTAGACTAATTTCTCTCTGTGTTAAAGTCAGACTTTTTCGCCGTCAAATGACTAATAAAGACAAATTCGTAAAAACACATTTACCAAGAGATCGCAAATACAATAATTATTATATCAACAGCTCAGTACACTACTATCAATTAAATACAAAATCATTAAAAAGCTAGACCTCTAATATCGTTTTTAGGTATTTAAAGTCAAAACAGCTTAACAGGTTATCGAAATTGGTAGCTTTTCTTTGTTTATAACCCAATAAAACAAATTATAAAAAATCTTTTGAATTTTACGCTAGAGTACATTGAAATCATCCTGTATAAATGACTTACATCAACTATAGCTTTGCCATCCTTGATAATTAAAAGTCATTATGGGAAAAAAGCAGTAAAAATGAGAGTGTCTTTGCCTAAAGAATTATTTTGGAAAACCTTATTTATTATTACAATATAAAAGCGACAAATTATCCATATAAAAAAATGCCATTTATGTTCATTTTCATGATTGGTGGTGCTAACTTTACCGTGAAATTAGGACTACCAGGGGTTATTTTGAAAAGTAGATGAGCGAAAAATTTTCTTCTTCTACGACAAATTTACGACAAATTATCCATGTTGTATTCGTGAATGGTAGTGCTAACGTTTGCCGTGAAGTACTACCAAAAATTATTTTGAAAACTGTGTGAGGACAAATTTTGTTTTTCCTCGACAAATTTACGACAAAAAGCAACAAATTCTTCAATATTATGCGGTAATATTGGACGTCACTGATGAAGTACCGCCACTGATCACTTAATAAATAATCTATTTGCAATAATGCTGTGAAATTGTGTACGATTTTAATGCAATTTCATCGATTATACCTCTATCGTCGCAATTTGATCTTAACGGGTGGTTATCAAGTGGCATTGCAAATTAGTTACAGGAAATGCATGCCGCTCGCCAATCAAATTGTGTCATTAATTTTTTCTTATAGATTGATATATAAGTAAATTTCGTCGTTTGTATGCAAAACTCATTCGAGCTGGTCATCTGTCATATACGTTTATGAGTGCATTTTACGTAAGTACTGACTATATTATTAAGAGGAAAATTACATTACACACTAAAAGACTTGCGAGGCAACGGTAGTTTAGTAGGTATAAAAGTAACAACATAAGTGTGGAGCCTAAATACTACCAAAATTACTTCCGAGACTAAACAAAATCAGTATTAATTCATAAGTTTAACAAATGCATGTAGATACGAGGTCAAGGGTAAAAGGGTGGGGTCATTCCCCCCTCTTCCCTCCCCGAGATGAAATTACTTACGATTTATGGGCTTTTATTCAAAAAAAATTGCTAGAAAGGCTAAAGGCAATGGCCCTCCCCAAAAATTCGTCTTGAAGCCACCCTTGTACAAAGTATAGATACACATTCTAAACTCAAACGCACAAAAATGAGACAAAGGAACCGAAAAATATTCCACAATAGCACAAATTAATATGTATTTTACATCTGAGAGTAAGCAAGCGTCCATAGTTTAGCAATTCATTTGCTCCTGCGCCACCTATGTTCTCGATTCAAAAATCAAAAGTAACAATACAGTAATACAGGAGGCCAATGTAAACGAACAATAAACGGTCTCTTGACATTTTACATTTTTAAATAAACTAGGTTTTTAAAAAATATTTTGTATACCTGTTGTTTTTATATTTAAGCGGGTTTATAATATTCAAACTTGGGGTAGCCATGAGTGAGTTAGTTAAATGAGAAGGTACTTTGGTTTTATAATATGTATAACGATCAGATATAATGTTTCAGCAGGTCTGTGAGAGGTTTGCCTATCGTTTGCCCATTATTGTCCATAATATAACTTTTTTTGCCCACCCTCTGCTTTCACAATATATCGAAAATAATTTTCGCGGGCCAACTTCCAGACAAAAGTTAAAATTTTCATAATTTAATTTCACGGCATAATAGCATTTCAATTGCCCACGTTTGCCCATAAATTAGTTTTTTCAGAAAAAAAAAATTAGAGAAAATAAAAACAAACAAAAAAAAATATTCACAAAAATGCAATATGATAACTGCATTAGATAATTATACGTTAGCCCATGTTTGCCCATTTTTTTGTTTCACAAATTTTCATAACGATCTACAAAAAAAATTAATTAAAAAGGGGATTTAATGACAATTTCACTATCCGAGATTTATACGGGTTTATTTGTTATAAAAAAAATGGGCAAACATCAAAATACCGCCAAAATATTTGTGAGTTACTAAAAAACTTTTTCTGAGGATTTCCCATTTTTTTTAAAAATCCTCGTCCAATAGGGGGGCTTAAACTCCGATAATAGTGCATTTATATGTGTTTATTAGTGATATAAAAATGGGCAAACATCAAAATAATTCCAAAAAAAAGTGTAAGTTGCTAAGAAATGTATTCTAACGATTGACCATTTTAAAAAAAAAATCCTCGTCCATTAGGGGGGCTTAATCTCCGATAGTAATGCATTTCTGTGTTTTCAGTTGATATAAAAAAATTAGCAAACATCGAAATGATTCCAAAATAATTGAAAGTTGCTAAGAAATGTATTCTGAGGATTGCCCATTTTTTAAAAAAAATTCCTTGTCCAATAGGGGGGCTTAATCTCCGATAATAGTGCATTTCTGTATTTTTATTTAATATAAAAAATGGACAAACATAGAAATAATTTCAAAATAATTGTAAGTTGCTAAGAAATGTATTCTGAGGATTGCCCATTTTAAAAAAAAAATCGTTTTCCAATAGGGGGACCTAAACTCCAATAAGAGTGCATTTATATGTGTTTATTAGTGATATAAAAATGAACAAACATCAAAATGATTCTAAAATAAGTGAAAATTACTAAAAAAAAAGGTATTCTGAGAATTTCCCATTTTTAAAAAAATCCTCGTCCAATGGGGCTTAATCAGAATACATTTCTTAGCAACTTACAACTATTTTGGAAGCATTTAGACGTTTGCCCATTTTTTTATATTAGATAAACACACATAAATGCACTATTATCGGAGTTTGTGCCCCCTATTGGACGAGGATTTTTTTTTAATAAGAAATCCTCAGAATACCTTTCTTAGTAACTTACACTTATTTTGGAATCATTTCGATGTTTGCTAATTTTTTTTATATCAAGTAAAAACAGAAATGCACTATTATCGGAGATTAGACGAGGATTTTTAAATGGGCAATCCTCAGAATACATTTCTTAGCAACTTTCACTTACTTTAGAATCATTTTGATGTTTGCCCATTTTTATATCACTAATAAACACATATAAATCCACTATTATTGAAGTTTAAGCCCCCCTGTTGGACTTGGGATTTTTTTTTTAAAATGGGCAATCCTCATAATACATTTCCTAGTAACTTACACTTATTTTAAAATCATTTCAAAATTTGCCCATTTTTTTATATTAAGTAAAAACACAGAAATGCACTATTATCGGAGAATAATCCCCCCCCCCCCCCTTCGACAATGATTTTTTTTTAAAACATGGGCAATTCCTCAGAATACATTTCTTAGCAACTTTAAATTATTTTGGAATTATTTTGGAATTATTTTGGAATTATTTTGGAATTATTTTGGAATTATTTTGGAATTATTTTGGAATTATTTTGGAATTATTTTGGAATTATTTTGGAATTATTTTGGAATTATTTTGGAATTATTTTGGAATTATTTTGGAATTATTTTGGAATTATTTTGGAATTATTTTGGAATTATTTTGGAATTATTTTGGAATTATTTTGGAATTATTTTGGAATTATTGTGGACTTATTTTGGAATTATTTTGGAATTATTTTGGAATTATTTTGGAATTATTTTGGAATTATTTAGATGTTTGCCCATTCTTTTATATTAACTGAAAACACAGAAATGCACTACTATCGGAAATTAAGTCCCCCTATTGGACGAGGATTTTTAAACAAAATGGGCAATTCTTTGAATACATTTTTTAGTAACTCACAAATATTTTGGCGTTATTTCGATGTTTGCCCATATTTTTTTTTATATAACAAAAACTCGTATAAATCTCGGATAGTGGAATTGTCATCAAATCCCTTTTTTAATTAAATTTTTTTTGAAGATCGTTATGGAAATTTGTGAAACAAAAAAATGGGCAAACATGGGCTAACGAATGATTATCTAATGCATTTATCATATTGCATTTTTGTGAATATTTTTTTTTGTTTTTTTTTTATTTTCTCTAATTTTTATTTTCTGAAAAAACTAATTTATGGGCAATCTTGGGCAAATGTTATGCCGTGAAATTAAATTATGAAAATTTTAACTTTTGTCTGGAAGTTGGCCCGCGAAAATTGTTTTCGATATATTGTGAAAAGAGAGGGTGGGCAAAAAAGTTATTTCAGAGGCAATAATGGGCAAACGATGGGCAAACTTCTCACACATTTTTGACCCTTTTTTGGAATGTTGTGGTGCCAAGTTCACAGACCTTGTTTCAGCATATTATTGTTTATATTTTAACTAAAATTATTTTTGTTGTTTGAATAATCTGTTATAATGAAACCACCTAGGTACAGCTTCAGGAACAAATTCATAAAAACCCGTATTGTTACTATGGCTATCAGCAGCCGAGTTCATTTATCAGTTTGGGCAAAAACTACAAATAGATTGAAAGAAAAAAGTGATAGTTAATAAGTTTTTTGTTGTCTCACAATGTCAGCTATAAGAAGTTATATAGAAAAAATTAGTATTCAATATCATCTAGACAAAAAACAGAAACAATGAATATATTAATTAAAATATGATCATTCTTTAACAGAGATGTATATATTTGTATTATGAAAATAATGTTTATATCAGCAAACTTATGTTCAGTATATGTAACAATTTGTAAAGATAACTCTTGTATAATAATAATAATAATATTAATATTTAAAGGTTTTAAATAAGGGCTTGAAAATATTACAGTGCAAAATTTCTTTTATTCACCATAATACTTTTTCTTTGGAATAAAACCATTAGTTCCTGTTTTTCAGTTAAGCTCCATATATCAATTCATATTTTAATCTGAACGATACTGAAGGGCAGTAAAGTTGCAATAACTAAACAATATAATAAATTTTTAAAATGAAATTCAATTTATATTTAGAATTAAAATTTTTAGCTAAAATTTTTGACCGTATGAAGTTATTAAAATTACAAATAATTACGTTACAAATGATTCATATGTGAATTTTGAATTTCTATTGATGTGATAGTTACTCATCTGCGTTTTACAATATCAATACATGGATTGGCTTTGGCACAAAACCCTTATTAGTAAAACTACTAATCCTAATCAGAATCTTGATATTATCATTTGTGAACTTAAAAACATGATCTACTAGTTAAAATATTTGGTATAATAATTAAATATCACCAATTGCCACTGCCAATGGTAAAATCTGAATGTTTAAAAACGTATTAATCATATTTTAAATGGATCGCTTACTACCATGTTTTAGAAATAAATAAAATGTAACTCTTGAATTAATAAACATATTCCGAATAATTTAAAATTCCTTGCGTCAAGTTAATAAAAATTAAACAAAATTTCTCACTATTTATTTGGTATTCTGTCCTGTACTTCCATGTCTCTAATAGCTCTGCTGTCAACTAGTTCTGGTGGGGCATATTGCATATAAAAATTTTGAATTTTATTTTGCATCTTTTCTTCATTATGAGGAATATTCTCCATTTTTATTCCTCAAGGAGTCCAAACGCACAAAATGCAAAACTCCATTTGTTTAATGTGCAGCTAGCCTTGAATTTGAAAATACTCAATTGTGGTTCTCCTTAATGGTATTGTCCTTTTCCCAAATAGTTATGTCTCTACTGCATATTCCTTCTTCTACAGACAGCACTCTAGCTCCATATATGGACATTTTAACTCTATCAGAGTTTTGTTTTTTAAACTCCATCCGGACTGGCAGCAACATATTCAAATTCGGAATCAATAAAAGTCTACATTTAAAAACTTTTTCTTGTAAATAAATTTCCAAATCACAATGCACAATCAGCTTGATCTCGTGTCACATTCATTTTTTGCTTACCTATAGACTTAGGTAAATTTTTAATGTGAGCACACAATGAGCACACGTAGGTACATAAAAAAAAACATCGAAAACTGGTTAATGACCAAACGTATAAAAATAGTTCAAATGTCGCGAAAAATAACGTTATTTGCAACCAAACGTTATAAAAAACGTATTATTTTATCAAATTTTCAACATTCTGTTGAAAATTACTAGAAAAAGACGTTAGAAAATAATATTTTATATATGGTAAATCCGGGCTATTTCTAGCCAATATTTTTGGGACGTTTTGTAGGTATAAAACTTTGCGAAATTTTACTACTGTACAAATCCGGATACTGTTGTAGACATTCTATCAACATATTTTTTTGTTCTATTGTGCTTTTTTACTCATTTTTAATATTTCAAGAACTTTTCACTTTTATTTACTACTGAAAATATGTTTTATGACTTCTTCTTTTCTGTGAAATTAATGTTTTTTATATTTTTATGTTGTCAATACTAACTATATTGCGAGGTTGTAAAGTGTTAGTTCGGTACTTCGAACTTTGTAACGCATAGATTGGAGAATTTATCAAAATAATTGAATGCGACTTTTTTTAAACGTTTTCAAAAGTACACTTTTCTAATCGAATACATTCGAGAATTGACCCACTGGTCCTATTTATTATCTTTAAGTTTTAAAACTTTACTTACCCGGTTCCCAAAACAATTATAAAACACTAGGCACATTTTGTTTTAATAAAAATAGTTTATGTTTGACTATAAATCGATATTTGACCGATTGACATATTTCTAGTTTCATAAAATATTCTCTTCTTTTCTTCTTTTTGCCAATGATTGCCAACTTATCTACCTTTCTTTTCATCAAAATGCACTGTTCTGTGAATTGCTTTTTGGATATTACCGGATTGAACTTTGAACTGAACCTCTTTTATCTTAGCTTCCTTTTGGAGCACATGTTTTTTGGTTAAATACCGTATTTTCGGATTTTCTTAGCTACAAAAAAAAGAGAACTTATTCAGTGGAGGCTCATGGGCACTAGCGGCAAATAATTATATCTCTATTTGATAGTTTGTCAACTAAGCCTGCAATTTCCAACGCATATCTTTTTGAGATGAGCAAAATAGAATTTGGTCATTCTTGCCAACAATTTACGAAAATGTACACCATTAAATTATTTATAACACTCAGAATTTTTTATTCCCTTAAATATGCAATCAGAGATTTGAAATTCTCGAAAAAGTCAGACAAAACCAAACGAAAAATTAAAATTTTGTCCCATTTATAAATGTTATTGATTTTTTTTTTCATCACATTTTTCTTTGTAGTTTTATTTCTTAACTATTCCAATGGTTTCGTAATAACAATAAATAAATTATTATCACGGTCCAACAAACGCGCACCTTAATCCGAAACCTACATCGCCTTTGTGAGGGAGCCGGTAAAAATGCCGCTGCGTACATTCGTATTCGTATCTGGTCATTGTGATCTGGTCTAGGTAATCTGTGCCATGGGTAAAGCACGTCACGATGAGGACAGTGCCCTGCTTGTGACGTATACCCATCGCATGTGTTCATCTCTTGCTAAGCGATATTGTCGTTGTCCTTATTTTTCGCATCATAATGAGAGAGGAAACAACAGAGGCACACATCTAATTTAGAAATTCTCGGAACGTCGCTCAACGCCCGGTCGTCTAGTGTCGTGCCAACGCGGGTTGCGCTGAATATTAGACAAAATAATAATAGGCATTATAGGCATTGAGGAAAATATAAAATATGTTAGTTATTTTTTTTTGTTTATTATACTAAGGCACGTGCCCTGTGCCCAAGTGCCCTTACGGGCAAACCGCCACTGAACTTATTAGATCCTAGGATCATTTTCAACAAAGGATGAAATACCTATATTGTGGATTTATATTAGGGTCTAAAACCTCCTTAAGGCTACACGACAACTGGAGGTAAGTAGATTCATCCCCGGATAAACTTTTTTTATATACCTCATGTCATTTCCTTTTTTGTAGGGTTTTTTTTTTATTTTATTTATTTAGATATAAGTATATTTAAGTATACATCCTTTATCCTGCATGGTACATATACCTATAAGCAGGTAAGTAAACTTAAAATATTAAATAATGATAATGAAAATGTGTGTAAATATATTATACCTATTACTATTATATCTATATAAAATATTTAAGGGTTTCTACCCTTAATCTCATTTAAATCTTTGGTAGATGCGACCGTGGTACTTGCGGCCACTACACAGAAAAAAATATTTGTAGAGAATATTTCGTGGAGTTATTATCTACAATAAGTAGTAAAAATATCCATATTCATCATAAGAATTGTTCTACAAATTGTTATAATTTTTTCTATTCATTGTATGAATTTTTATTAAAAACGTATTGCGTTTCATGAAAATCAATACAAAAATTTTACACAATAAATAGTAAAATTACATAAAAATTGTAGTAATGTTTAATCAAATTTGTAGTAGTATTCCACAATTATTATAATTATAACCTAGAAAAAATGTTCTTTAAAAAAAATATTCAAAATTTATTGTTTTAATAAAAAAGATACAAAGTCTTAATTACATTATGTAACATATAACGTAATAACAGAGTCTCAGTTGGCTTTTCTGCACCTAAAAAATTTGAAATAAAAATTAATACCTATTGAACTGCTTATACCCATAAAACGGGGATATCTATCGCCTTTACAGTGATTTGGATATTAAATGAACACGTCGGAAAATTAAAAAAAAAAAAAATGAGAAAGTAGGTATGTCAGAATTAAAATGAAAAAAACATCATCGAACTGTGCACAACATTCCATCGTTGGCCATAACTATTTTTAATAAAATAATCTACTAAGGTTATTTAAATTAGTAAATTATTCATAAACAATAATAAATGTACTTACCACTAATAGAAGTTTTTATTAAAATTTTCTCGAACCATCGGTGCTTATAATATAATAATGTGTTATATATGTACCATGCTTTGTTTTGTGAACATGGCGAACGGCTACTGCTGTCTGACCAGTTATGGTCGACGTCAGAAAACGTTGGCCAATAGCAGAATTCTGTTTTATTCACATGACTTAGAATTTCTACAATATTATATATTATTTTTTAACAAAATTGAATTTTTATCATAAGAAGGGATGTAAAGTATTACTATTTTTTGTAGAGAAAATTACTATTTTTTGTAGAGAAAATTACTATTTTTTGTAGAGATAATTATTAATATTTGTACAAATTTTTACAGAAGTTAGTAGTAGTAATTACGATAATTGTAATAAATTTCTACTTCTACAAACAATAGTAAAATATACTAAACATTGTGGACTTCTTTCCTATTGTTGTAGCATTTTATTCGACAATTCAATTGCTACAATAATGAATAGTTTTTAACTATAAATTTTAGTAAAATTTTCTACAAAAAGGTAAGTATTTTTCTACAAGTCTACTACTACAACATTGTAGTAAAATTTTCTAGTCACATTTTTTTTCGTGCACGATTTATATTTTGCCGCTAGTGCCCACGAGCCGCCACTGTGATTTAGGCTCATTTTTGTGATTGGTAGTGATAACTTTCCATCCAAATTAGCATTAACTGGGGTTTATTTCAAATGGGATGAGCAGAACAAAGATTCCACCACCAATTTACAGCAATAGAGCGACAAATTATTCATATAAAAAAATGTCATCTACGCTCATTTTCGTGATTGATTGTGCTAACTTTACCGTGAAATTAGCACTAGCAGAGGTTATTTTGAAAATGGGATGAGCAACAAATTTTTTTTTTCATAACAAATTTACGACAAAAAAGCAACAAATTTTCCAATATTCAAAATTCCATAGTTGGCGTTGACTACGCCTCTGTCTAGGCGAGATAATAGCAATATGTGTAAGATCTATACCTAAGTAATTTTTTCTTCACTAATTACCTATTGACTAGAAGCACATAGTATACATAGGTAGGTACTACCTATTTTAGGTTTCATCCAAAAAGAAACAGTTTTGTTTTTTATTATGTTTTACAATTACAAAAGTACATCTTGCCGGGGATTGGTCATAAACCGTTCTAAGTGTAGTAATTGCGATCGAAATGCTGCGTAGGCGTGTCCCGATTTACTACCGGCACGCCCAGTATATTCATTGGTGACCAGGCGACGAAGTCACTCCCACTTTCTACGCCGTGGATCAATCGATATTGTCAGTGGGTTTTATTAGTTTTATTTGATAGGTTTCTGATAGATCCGATTGCGATAGGATTAGAATAGAAAGATGAAATATGTTTGTTGGGTGTTTTGTATTTGTTATTATTTGAAAGAAATTGGTGCAGTTTTTAGTTCAACTTTTTTTTTTGTTTAACGGTGGAAATTGAAGAGTTGATTGCTAAGTAAATAGAAAATATTAATTACACTTATAGATAATAGATAATTAGGTAGGTATCTGTAGGTAGGTACATAATGTAATGTACCCATATTATTCTATGTATTGGTAATAATAGATACCTACCTATAGTCTATTTTTATGTATGAGAGAGTAATAAAACAGCATTTCTAATGCAAAACTTAGTACGGTCATTTTAAATATTTTTACAGAATAATCTAAATATTTCCTAAAATTGTAATAAATGTACCTGAGCTATTACAAGTTTTGGGTCTTTTATTGGTCCTTTATAAACATAAGCTGTACAGAATAATAGAAAAAAGTTTGGACAGGTCAAAAGCCCTGTGTATTAAAGATTTCATAGCCGTATCTTAAGATTATTTTCAATAAGTACCTATTTGCCAATTTTGTTTTATTTTAATTCCAAGAATTTCTTACAGTAATCGAATTATAAGTAGATAAATACATTCCCAACAAATTTCACCGAAAATGCGATTATAGGTTTTCCATTTAGAAAGGAGGTCCAAGTTGTGTATTCTTGACAGTTTACTAAATGTCGTTTAGTTGCAACTTGCAAGGTGCAGTGTGAATTCTAGTGTGATCATGGAATATTTGGAAGGGCCGCGTAAACGACAAAAAATCGGTCCTTTAACAGTTAATGAAAAAACATTAATATTTAATTGTTTTAAATCATTTACAGACAAACATTTATGTAAAAGTGTTGATGACACAGTGGAATTAGTAGTACGCTTGGTGTTGGGAAATCTACGATTTACAGAGTTGTTAAAGAAGAGAAATGTGGCGAGTTTCAAACAGCACGTAAATCTCCAGGAAAACCAAAATTTCAATTAGAAAATCTTTTGAAAGGAAGACTTCGAAGGAAAGTGCATGTGTTCTTCTTTAGAAAAGAAATTCCGACAGTATAGACAAAGTTCTTGCTACGGTTCGAGATGATAAGGATTACCCTGAAATGAGTCGAAGCACACTATGGAAACTTTTAAAAGAAATTGGTTTTCTATGGAAAAAGCATTCCAGAAAGTCTATTTTAATAGAAAGAAGCGATATTGTAGTATGGAGAAGAAATTACCTAAGGACTATAAAAGAAATGAGAAACCAAAGAAGAAATATTTTTTATTTAGATGAAACATGGATCAACGAGGGACATAAACCAAATACATTTTGGCAAGATGAAACTGTTACAAGTCGAAGACAGGCTTTTTTAAATAATTTATCTACTGGTTTAAATCCACCATCAGGAAAGGGGCGCAAACTAATAATAGTACACATCGGTAGTTCAAACGGTTTTGTAAAAGGTTGTTTATTGACTTTTGAATCTACTCGTACCGGTGACATGAATGCTGATGTCTTTAAAGAGTGGTTCGTACAAATTATAGATCTTCTTTGTCAGAACTGTATAATAGTAATGAATAATGCAAGTTATCACTCGAGACTTATAGAAAAAATCTGATGTGTCCAACACATCTAGTTATTACAGGCTTTTTCCGTTTATTGTGTACAACCTATTGCAGCATCTCTATAAATGTTTAGAGGATAAACTAAATATATACATTGTCCACATACATCTACCGCAAAACATTTTTCTATAGATATTCATTGAAAATGAAAATACTGAAAAATTTAAATTTAGCACTTTTCCTACAATTTTTCCATTACGTTCCATTTAAAAAAAAATCATGTATGAACAAATATTATAGAGATCGATATCGCAAACAACTTTTATTTCAACAATTTTCATAAATATTAGAATTTTGCACATTTTGTCAAATTTCTCGAATACGGACCATTTCAGGAAATTTTTACATTTGGCAAAAATTATAGATAATAATATTAGAAGTAATAATAATAATAATAATAATAATAATAATTTTTATTGCTTATCAACTTATACAAAGTTACAGCAAGAGTTTGAGTGTAGTCACAGTAACATAAACATAATTCAAATTGAGCTAAAAGTAAAGTAAAAAAAAAAAAAAAAAATATATTAAATAATCATAGAATACTAGAATACATTATTCGTTCAAAATAAATGATCTCAATTTTAATATGTTACAAATATATGAGTAAATATACTTAGCATCATTGATGGTCAAATTTTCTAGTGTTGCAATAAGAGCATTTATATTTTCAAGTGATTGAATTTTAGGCTTCATAACATTGTAAATCGGACATTCAAAAAGAATATGTAAAAGAGTTTCGTTTTCCGCCTTATTACACACTGTACATATACTTTTGGGATCTATTGTGTACAAAATGTTATTTACAGTGAATTTTAGCTGATATTTGTTACTTAAACGAAGCTGGGCAAGTGTGCGTGTGATGTGAATTGGTAATTTTAATAGTAGGTAACTTTTAGGATTTTTTCCAGTTGGAAATGACGTATAAAAAGATAAAAAGTGGCATCGTTCGGAAAAGGAGACATCCAGATTATACAATCTGTTATAATAATCAGATAACAGCTTTTTTGTGTTTAATTTTAAAGTTCTGGCATTGAGGTTATTCCATAGATCTAGATGATTAATAGATGTAAATATTTCTTTAACTTGTGCAACCCAATTATATTTCTTATCCGAAGAACCTATCAAAAGGAGTTGTTGCTTAAAACAAAGTTTAGGATAGCGTTCGTCACTCATATTAAGTATTTTAAGTAACCAATTTAGTGTCATTTTAAATATATTAAATGCATATTTCACTCTACCAGTTTCTAATCTGATTGCACTATCGGGAGTATTACGAGGAACTAAGAGTATTCTTTTAAGAAATGAAACTTGCACTCTTTCTAATAAATCTTGGTACCTCAGACTCCAAACAGGAGAACAGTTGGACATAAGACTGAGCGCCAAGGATTCAAATATTTTAATTCTAGGAGGCCAGGTGTCAATTTTAGCTTTGGACATTATAGGTATTATAGCTCCTATTCCTTGCTTTGCCTTATCAACTGATGATAAAGCCATATCATGGAATAACCCAGAAGAAGAAAACGTCACACCTAGATATACATACTTATTGGCAACTTCTATTAGTTCTGAGTTAAATATAAAAGGAAAATTATTTTTTTGGAAGCCACCTCGAGAAAATGACATGATTTTGGTTTTTTTTGTATTAACTGTTAGATTATTTAACAAAATATATTTTTCTAAAATTTTAAGTTTCTTTAAGACGTCAATCTCAGAGTGAGCCAATATTACCATGTCATCAGCATAAAGCAGCATAAGGACATCATGTAAATTATCAATATTTACTCCCTGAGCACCATTTGCATAAAAGAAATCTTCTATGTCTGATAAAAACAGGGCAAACATTAGTGGACTTAACGATTCCCCTTGCAAAACACCGGATGTTACATGAAAAGGGTTAGATAATCCATCGAGGGATTTAATTTTGACAGTTGCTTTAGAATATAAGTTTATTATTACATTGAGAATGTTTGCACTTATTCCTAGTCCAAATAGTTTATTCCATAGTAATGTGTGATTTATAGAGTCAAATGCTCTTTTGAAGTCAACAAAAATTGCAAATAGTTTTCTTTTTCGATGTCTAATATGAATATGTATTACAGAGCTAAGGGTATGAACATTATCAATACAACCTCGACCGGTTCTGAAACCTGCTTGACATTCTGGTAGGATATTAGAGTCATCTGTCCACATAGAGAGCCTAGTTAGAAGAATATTAGTGAATAACTTTACACAACAATTAACTAAAGCTATTCCTCTGTAATTGGCTGGGTCATCTACGGGCCCATTTTTGTGCAACATAGACAGTAATATGCTAGACCAAGTGTCGGGAACAGTACAAGTTTCAAAAATACGGTTGTAGAGTGAAGTTAAGTAGATAATCCAATTATGAGGAAGATTTTTAAAGAATTCGTATGAAATACCATCGCTACCTGGAGCTTTTTTGTATTTACAATTATTTAGAACACCGTAAATCTCCTCAGTAGTGATGGGAGAATCAAGATATGGATGGCGAACATCAAAATAAGATATACTATTAGTGAGAGTAGCAGGATATACATTTGAGTAAAATTCATTCCAAACTTCTGCAGTAAGGTTGTGTGATTTTGAATTACAGCGAAATTGCTTTACAGCCATCCAAAACTCTTTAGAATTTGACAAATTGGTAAGTCTGGATACATTTTCATTGTGATAATCTTGTTTTTTTGTTGTCGTTAAATTTTTGAATTGTTTTTTTAGTGCAAGATAGTTGTTTTTAGCCTCTTCAGAAAAATTATCTTGTTTTGCTTTTTTAAGTGCTAGGTACTTTAAGTTGTTTTTTTAAATCTTTACAAGAAGTGTCAAACCATGACTTATTTTTATTATTGTAATTAATATACTTTGTAGGATTAGTGTATTTAATTAGGCCTAACTGATTAGCCGTTTCAGACACTGCACTGTATAGATTATTCATAGACTTATTTACATCGGCTATAAATGTGACTTTACTAGAATTAAGCATAGTTAATTTGTAGTTTAATGCCAGATTACACTTCCAATTCAGCGATTTGGTCGAAGAATTAATATGAACACCAATAGGTGGAGCAGAATGGTTTAAATTAAAATTAAACATTAAATTTGTTGGAAAATGATCTGATAAAAAATCGTCGAAACTCACAAAAAAGTTGTTAACCTCTGATATATATAAGTTACTCACCCAGACAAGATCCACTACACTTTTGCCCAGCTTGCTTACATAAGTATATTTGGCAGGCCTATCCAGCGAAGTTCTTCCATTTAGAAGTGAAAAAGAGTTATTAACCATAAATTCAAGTAACAAGCGTCCTCTAGTGTTTAGGGTTGTGTCTAAACTTACCCTGTCCTCATACAAACTTGAGTTTTCAAGAACTTCACTGGGTATAGTGCCCATATTAGATACCCTGCTGTTAAAATCACCACCAATTACAATTACAGTGTCAGTGTATTTTTCTGTTATCTCGGTCAGTGTAATCTGAAAACTTTCTAAAATAAAATCAATATTTATTGATGGTTTTAAGTATAAGTTACATATTATTATTTTAAAATCATTTAAACTGAACAAACAACATATCCACCAAGATGATTTACATAAAACAAAAGCATTAAAAGTGTTTCTATAGAAAATGCACAAACCCCCACTTCCTCTACCTAAGGATTTTTCTTTTACCGCACACGCACTTACTACACTAAAGTCATTTAAACCTACTTCGGTTGCCGATGCAATCTCCGATGTAACCCATGTCTCACTAACACAAAGAAAGTCATATGAAGTGGTCGATGAAAGTAGGTTCTGTAAGTTTCTATAACCATGACAATTCCAGAAAGTTATAGTTAGTTTTTTGTTGAGGTTGAAGTTTTGTTTATTTTGAGAGTGCTTTGGTTAGGGGAGGATTCTTCATCACGACCTCTTTTTGTGGTGATAATTGGGACAATCTGTGGATGACCATTAATGAACTTAATTTTTATATTTTCTCCTTTAGCCTTTCGGTTGTCTAATTCTTGAAATACTAAAGATAACTCTTCTTTTTGCCGAGGTGTATAGTCATTTGCAACCTTGACATTTGGATATTTTACCTTGGGCAATTTGTCTTTATTACGTAAAACTAGGAGGGCACTTTCTTTGGATGAAAACTCAATTTTTACCGGTCTAGGATTACTTCTATTTTGTGCTTTACCAATTCTGTAGAATTTTTTAAAACTAACATTAGCTTGATTTAAAGTCAGTTGTAGGATATCTTTAACTGCTACTTCCAAATCCAGAATTTCATCAACACCATACATGATTACATTTTTTTCCCTATCAATTCTACTTTTGAATTCACAGTACAATTCCATTGAGTTCAATGGTTTGACTTGTTTTTCAAGTTCAGAAATTCGAGTTTGCATAAATGAATTCTCTTTCTGCAGAATAGTAATTGTTGTCATACAAGAATCAATTTTCTTATTTTGATACAACAAAATTTTATGTATATCTTTAACACTTTCTGCCAAACCAGACAGCTGATCAGTTATTAATTGAAATTGAGCCTCCATATCTACACCACTGGTTTATAAATTAATGTAGTCCTAAATCGATAGATATCTGAATAGTATAAATCCAGTTTTTTCCACACTCGATAGTTGGTTTTACGATAAATTAAATAGATAGGTACTCACTGTTTTGGTAATTT
>OV651819.1:56634641-56767141 GCA_927349885.1 Psylliodes chrysocephalus
TTCCTTTAAATCTTTTTTTATAGATATACTAAGTTCTTTTCTAAAGTAGATAATGTACAGTTGAAATTATTACTGGAGGAATTTTAGTTTTTAAATATATTTTTTTTGTCCTGGCCGGTTATTGGGACACATAAAAAATTCCTAAATTCAAATAGTTTATTCGCATTACGCTTCGTCAATTTGAAAAAATATTTAGTTTATATTTTGCTAACTTTTTACTATACTGGGTGCTCTATATTTTTTGTTTATATCAAATTAAATAACTATAACATTTTAATTTAATTTTATGTTCATTTCTTATTATTATTCATTTGTTAGTAATAGATTTCTTTACAGCAAATACATATTTATTACCTGAGCAGGTCAGGAGAATCGCAACTATTTTTTTCCGTTTAACATGTAGTCAGGCAAAACGCTACCAAAGCGTACCAAATTTTTATGTCAGGCGAAACGGGAATATACCTTTGACTTTGACTTACTTCGGCTATTAATAAGATATTGTGGAAAATACTACAAAAGTAATTCAATACTTTTCACATCTGAAAATCGGGAAATGTGACTTTTTTTCCTGTGTGGCAAATTTGGTCTAAAAAATATGTTTATTATTGTTTCTGTTAAAGTTTGTGCACTAAAACCTGAATTACCCTCAATATTAAATGCCTTTACCAATTTTTGATCTAGTATTCCTTAATTTTTAGAAGTCACAGACGAGGACTCGTGCAAAATTTCGAGAGCAAAAAAAGTTGGAGTCCAAGAAAGGGAGAAGATGGCTGGCAGTATGAAACATTTCTTGCGAAAAAGTCAAGTTTCCAACACTGAAACGATAGAGGAAGGTGAAAATACAGTTTCTGAAGCGGCGGCACCACCATCTTCTGCAACATGTGAACCATCAACATCATCATTACTTATCTAAAATATATTCTCTATAGAGTCGACCATCCCAACAAAGACGGCTACAAGTACGATGAAGTTTCTACTAAGGCGGTGACTGAGAATACTAGTATTCTTATATCAAAGGACCCCGGTTTATGGCCCAGAAGCATTACCAACGACGAAGTCGGGAAACAATTATCAATTTCCAGCTAATAAAGACAAAAGAAAATTTTCAAGTAAGTACTTGGTCAGAAAACTAGGAAATGGAGAAGAAGCAAATAGAATTTGGCTCATTTACTCAGTTTCAAAAAAATCGATATTTTGTTTTTGTTGTAAAATTTTCAGTAATACTTTCAATAGTTTTTCTGATACTCGTGGTTTTTCTGATTGGTAACATATGTCCTTAGCCATAAAAAGACATGAAACATTCAGGGCCGCCTAGAGCCAGGCCGGGCCCTACAATTCTCTAGATCGGACCCCGTAACAAAAAAGCTCCTCAAGGTAAAACTTTTCTTCCTCTACTTAAATTGAGTTTTCTAAAAAAAAAACCTCCCCAACCAAAAACTTCCCCTCATGTCTTCCGTCGAATTTCTCATACAAAACAAAAAAAATCCAGTTGCCGGGCCCCCATTTTAACCCTCGCCCCGGGAATTAGTCCCGACTACCCCCCCCCCTCTAGTCGGCCCTGGAAACATCAATTGTACATAATGTTCACATGAATATGGATGAATTAAAAAAAATATATTAAAATTATCCACAACCGTAAACTTACGGGTTTTAGAAACTGAAAAAAAATATTGGCATGACGTTCTGGAAAGAATTGTTGCAGTTATCAAATTTTTATCCAGACGATGTCTAGCGTTCCAACACGGAAAAAAAATTGTAGAACAAATTTCTACAATTGTAGATTTTTTCTCTACAATAAATAGTACATATAGGGACAGGGACAATTTGTAGTAAAAATTTCCAAATATTTGTGGAGAATGTATTGTAGAGTTATTATCTATAATATTTAGTAAAAAGATCCAAATGCATCATAAGAATTGTTCTACAAATTGTTATAATTTTTGCTATTCATTGTATGAATTTATATTAAAAATGTATTGCGTTTTATGAAAATAAATACGAAAATTTTACACAATAAATAGTAAAAATTCATACAAATTGTAGTAATTTTTAATAAAATTTGTAGTAGTATTCCATAATTATTATAATTATAACCTAGAAAAAAATGTTCCTTAATAAAATATTCAATTTATTGTTTTAATATAAAAGATACAAATTCTTAATTACATTATGTAATAAATAACAGTAATAATAGCGCCCTCAGTCTCAGTTGGCTTTTCTGCACCTGAAAAGTATGAAATAAAAATTAATACCAATTGAATTGTTCATACCCTTAAAACGGGGATATTTATCACCTTTACACTGATTTGGATATTAAATGACTAAGTCAGATAACTAACAAAAATGAGAAAGTAGGTATGTCACAATTAAGACAAAAAAAAAATCATTGAACTTGGCACAAAATTCGATCGTTGGGCACAACATTCAATTGTTGGCCACAGCTATTTTTTTAAAATAATCTACTAAGATTATTTAAATTAGCTATCTAAAGGTAAATTATTCAGAAACAATAATAAATGTACTTACCACCAATAGAATTTATTATTAAAATTTTCTCAAACGCATCGGTGCTTATAATATAATAATGTGTTATAGGTACTCGTATATGTACCATGCTTTGGTATGTGAACATGGCGAACGGCTACTGCTGTCTGGCCGTTTATGATCGACGTCAGAAAACGTTGGCCAATAGCAGAATTCTGTTTTGTTCACATGACTTAGAATTTCTACAATATTATAGAATATTTTTGAAGAAGGGATGTAAAGTATTACTATTTTTTGTAGAGAAAATTACTATTTTTTGTAGAGATACTTATTAATATTTGTACAAATTTTTACAGAAGTTAGTAGTAGTAATTACGATAATTGTAATAAATTTCTACTTCTACAAACAATAGTAAAATATACTAAACATTGTGGACTTCTTTCCTATTGTTGTAGCATTTTATTCGACAATTCAATTGCTACAATAATTAATAGTTTTTAACTATAAATTGTAGTAAAATTTTCTACAAATTGTTAAGTATTTTTCTACAAGTCTACTACTACAACATTGTAGTAAAATTTTCTAGTCACATTTTTTCCGTGAAGGTTCTTCTAAAATACTTTTTGAATTTGATAATGGAAACTTCCTCAAAGCTGTCGAGATGATTTCCTCTTTTGATCCTGTGGTGAGAGACCACATTAGTCGAGTGCAAAACTCACAAACAAATTCTTTAAAAATGGCCCATTATTTAGGCTCAGATACAAAACGAAATTATTGAATTAATGTGTTCTAAAGTAAAAAATAATATTTTGAATATGGTTCGCAGTTTCAATTCCAAACATTATTCAATAATTTTAGACTGTTGTACACCGGATACAAGTCAACAGAGCACATAAGCCTCGTTCTAAATGACATTTCTAAAAGGTTCAAATCCCGGTGAATGACATTTTACAGGTATTTCAACTCAACTCTTTTTAAAATATGGCACCAAAAACAGCATAGTATGTAAAAAATCCACCAGATGTCGGTAGAAGATAAAGTACATCAAATGAAAAATAATGACTGCGAATTGTCAAAAAAATTGTCAATTTTATCTTAAGGAGGTCCTTTCGCCACTAATGTTAAATAAAAAATATTAGATTATGACTAAAATTAATTTTTTTCTAATAGTAGATGTCCTTATTTATCTAATAGTGAACTTTCAACTATACCTTACCATGCAAATTTTTGAGAATTTTTTTTTTAAATGTGTGTGTTTGTACAGTGTCTTATGAGAAAGTAAGACTTCAACAACAATTTTCGAATTATAATTAAGTATAATAGGTTACCGTGGAATTTATTGAGAAATTATTATTAAAAAATCACAAAAAATTTTCAACTAGGTTACTTTTTTTTGTGATTTTTTAATATTAATTTCTCAATAAGTTCCGCGGTTTACTATATATATTTTATTGTATAAAACAAAATCTAAATATTTCGAAAACCTTATTTTTAGTTTTTTTTCTACTCCATCTAATCAATAAATAATAGTATAATTCGAGAATTGTTGTTGAGGACTTACTTTCTCGTGAGGCACTTTACAAATACTCACATTCTTAAAAAAAAATTCTCAAAAATTTGCAAGGTAAGGTATAGTTAAAAGTTCAGTATTAGATAAATAAGGACTTCAACTATTAGAAAAAAATTAATTTTAGTCATAATCTAATAACTTTTTTTTTAACATTTGAGGCGAGAGGTGTGACGAAAGGACCCTCCTTAATCGAGTAAAAAATACGTCTGTATCCATTTTTTTTTTAAATAATGGTAATTTATTAATGTCTACCAATAATACTCTATAGGTATAACAAACGATATGGAAAGTGAAAATGAGAAGAAAAATACTATACCTGATTACTTATAAATAACCACCCATATATTTCATCAAAACAAAGTGAGAACATTACTATTTTTCATCATTTTTAGTGTACAAGACAACAATAATTAAATAAGGAAAATAGGGTGTATTCTTTCCTACAAAATTGTAAATATTGTTAAAATGTGTTAAGTGTCATTTTGATGTTATGTTTATAGAAGAGGTATTAAATTATAGGTTTGTAGGTGTTACTACACACAAATTGATAAAGAAAAACGAAGGAAAGGTAGGTCTTTTCAAGTGTGGAAATGTTATTAGTATCCGCCTAGAGCTTGCATTATAAATGTAAAAAAAGAACAAATTATCAATCATTCCATTCTTGTTTACATTTATAATATACGGATGATGTCTTAACAGTCGAACTGCTAATTCTAATAAAATGTACACATAAGTATACACGTTTAAAAAATTGAAAATACCATTATTCGTTTCTTTTCTTTATCTACAAAATAATATAAAAGCTTATAACAGCAATTATTGTCGTCTTTATTTTATTTCTACTTCGTCCACTTCTACTTTTGATATATCTAAATTAAAATTTAAAAGGTACATCATTCATATCTAAGATCAACAATAACTGACTAAATAATAACTAGACCTCAACAATGATGAAAGAAGCTACTTTAAACTAACTTTAATAAATAATATTGCAAAATTATTAGAGTTATAAATAAAATACAATTATATTTGTTCGTAAATATAATATATTATGTCATGCTGCGTGAACATTAGTATAATGACCTGTCAAATGATTGACCAATCATATGATGGCCAAATCTTGAAGTTGGATACATGTTGATGTTTAAAATATACTTTATCTAGCTCTTATACTGGTCAAACGGGTACCTCACCTTTTAACGACATCTGGTGATTTTTTTGGAACTACGTTGTGTTTGGTGCCATATCGTCTTTTGTTTTTATATAGGATTTTAGGGAAGATAAAACACCTATTGTCTTTCATCGTGGTTCAAATACAAGAGAGTTTCATAGCGTTCAACCCAATATCCGACTCGACAGGTGAAGGGCTATTTCATTTTGTCGTTGGACTTTTGAAAAATTTGAATTTAGATAGGTACTAAAGACATGAGGTCAAGGGTATGATAATGGGGCGAATATGCGAGGAAAACATTATGGTTTACAAAAACGTATACTCGATGCTAATCCCAGGGCATTTTTTGTGCTATGTGCTGCACACAGCTTAAATTAAGCAGTAAATGATGCTGAAAAATTTTCAAATTAAACCGTTAATTTTTTCAATATTGTACAAGAAATTTATATATTTTTCTCTTCATCCACAAGAAGGTGGGATATTATAAACAAGCATTATAAAACCCCTAAGTGATACCAGATGGTCAAGGTCAAGTAGGATTGATGTTATAACGCTAAAGTTTCATTTAATTCAAATTTCTAGAAATAGCAGAAAATTATACTTTTAACATAGAAGCTAGGCATAAAGCAAGTTCTATACTATTAAGTATCCAATCTTTTAAATTTATTTGCAGTGTAATAATTTGGTATGATGTTTTATTCCAGATTGGCATTGTAAGCAAAATGATGCAAAGTGTAACGACTGATATTAAAGTGTGCCAAAACTATTTAAAGAATCTAGTTTTAAATTTTAAATTTTAAAAATTATAGAGATGATAATGTTTTTGAGGAAAAACTTGCTTAAGCTGCAGAACTAGCAGCCGCTCTTCAGATAGAGCAAGGTTTTCCTCCATTAAATACTGTTAGACGAAAATATAAACCAAAACTGTTCGATTTTGAACATAGAGATAAGACACCTCAAGATCCAAAAACAGCGTTTTAAATAAATTGCTTTTTAAAAATAATTGATCGAACACTAAGTTCTTTAAATAGTAGATTTGAAATGATATCTGATTACGACAACATTTTTGGTTTTTTTAGTGATATTTTCAAATTAAATGGCGAGGATCTTTTAAATTGATGTCCTGCTCTACAGCAAAAGGTAACTAATCAGAAAAAGGAGGCTGACGTAGAAGAAAATGATTTATTTAGGGCCGATTCTACCGTTGCGTTAAACGGAGATTAAAATAACATTGTTGATGTAAAAATGTCATTTTAAACGTCGTTTAACACAACGGTGGAATCAGTCCTAAATGAGATAAAAGCCTTAAGATTGTTTTCATTACCTGAAGCGTCAAATCCTCTCGACATTTTACAATATATATTTGAAAACAATCTAACTTCATCTCTACCAAATATTACCATTTCGTTAAGAATCCTGCTTACTTTACCTGTATCTGTAGCTTCTGGTGAGAGATCCTTCTCAAAATTAAAAATAATTAAAAATTATTTGAGGTCTAACATGTCACAAGAAAGATTATCGGGTTTGGCAATCTTAGTAGCCAAATCCAGAAAAAAACCTATTTAATTTTTGGATAATTGAATGTTTTATTTGTTTACTGTTTGATTTGTTTTTTCGTTTGTAAGAATAAAATATTGGTTTTTGAAATATCTGTTGTTTCATTACAAAATTAAAATAAAATGTGGTTTCGCAATTCGCTCAAAGGTTAAACGACTACAAAAATATTACAGCAAACCGGAAAATTTAAAAAACATATGTAACAGCTCTAAGTTGTTATTCTTTAAAATATTATTTATATAAGTACTACATATATTCAAAGGGCGCCAAAATATTTCCGGCACGCGGGCGGCGATAACCCTTGCGGGGGCCCTAACACAAATTGTGACTAAATCACTAGTTTTCAACGTATTATCCGAATCAACTCTTAATATATCGATCAAAGATATTTGTCCCCCGCCTTCAACCGCTGAAGTTCGGTCAATGCAACGTGGAAACTCAGGAACGTTGAATTCTACACCGGAACTTAATGAGCTTAAAGAAATAGCTCTTCAAAAGGCAGTCAAGTTACGAAAAATTAGTGCGAGAACAGCGAAGCGACAAGTTTTTGTAAATAATAAAGATTCTGCAAGTGACAGTGATGAAGAAAATCAAGTGGTTCTTAAAAAATATCTGGAACAAAAAAGTTCGGAAGACGTTGCATGTCTTTATTGCAATAAACTTTATTCACAATAAAAATCAAGAGAAAAGTGGATTTAGTGTCAGGTCTGTAACTCTTGGTGCCACAATGATTGTGCGGGAGTTAGCCCTAGGTGCAAGTGGTTCGTTTGTGAACCTATAGTAGTAGGCTTGGTATCTTCCTGCTTTTGCTGCAACTTTTGTAGTTATTATATTTTATATTTTTTTAAGAATAATGTACAATTTATTTTACCTTAAACTTTATTTTGCAGTTTGTTTTGAGGAATGTGATCTTTATAGTATAAAATATTACAAACAAGTGCTCCCTCATTATTTTTTATACATATTCTAAGTGGTCCAACATAGGAATATATATTCCTATGTTGGACCACTTTAAATGTTTTTAAAAAATACTGTCAAAAAGTAATTTATAACTTTTATCTAGAATACAATGCAGGTCTTGAAAGACCCGTTGAATGAGCTGAATTGGCTAACAAAATATTAATAAATATAAAAACTATAAGGCATTATTCTTAAGAGGGCATACTTCCCCTACCTATCACAAAAAAGATAAAAAACAGTTGAAATAATTAGTTGAAACTGTAGGTATTTATGAGTACTGGAACAATATACCAAAGACAAACATTTTATATCAGATAAAGCAAATTAAAAATCTACAACACGCAGATTCCACTTTTAACACTGCAAAAAAAAATCATTTACCGTCAAGCATGTCAGAAGCCAATAAAATTAGTAATGAAAACTAATCCCTATTTAGCAAAGGAAGATAAATGTACCTATACGCTTAATTTCCCGTTTTATATGCAGCTACGTAACAAAGGAACGACTAGCTTTTAATATTTTTAATCGAAAGATCCATAATACCGATAAAATATAACACCCAATGAAACCACTGCGGCAACAACTGAAAAATAAAAAAATTAGAAAAAAAAAAACACAGTTCACATGCACTCCGAGTACAATAATGTCAAAGATAATTTCGTTGTTAAGAACTATCTTTATCGGAGATCGCTCATTGTTTCTATTTCGTATTTGTTTGATGGAGACAGTAGCGTGTTTTCGCTAAGGTTATACAAAAATAATTTTTTACTAAAATGTGTCAAAAAAACGTTGTTTACAGGACACAAAACAATCAAAAAGTTGAACTTTTCTTATACTTCAAATAAGCTGCTCCAAAAGATTTATCCCCACTTTGTACCGTAACCCTAAAATTTCCCACTTAGTACTTACCGCGTCCCAAATGTAGGTATACCTATGACTAGTCCCATTTTGTACCGCGTGTTATACCTAATTAGATACGAATGATTATTTCAAATACATACCTATGGCACAGCTTATACAATACAGCTAAAACACTCTCTTGGCGCCAACGGTTTGCGTCGATTTCGTCGCGCATCGCTTAAGCTCCGCCTTCGAAGGGAAAAGACGGTTTTGGCGTTCAGAAGCGTACTTAGGAAACGAGTTGAGTCGTGCGTATAATTTCGTTGATTGTATAATTTCGTGGAGCCTATAATTTCGTTGATTTTGTTTGAGTTAAAGGTATTGTTATTATTTTGGTGACTCTTTAGCTGTGAGTAAAATGAGTTTGTGCAGTCAAAAGCTGCTTTAATAAGGGTTATACCTGCAAGAAAACATTCTTTAGTTTTCCCAAGGACCCAAACCGATAAGTACTACATTATAAGAAATTTTCATTGTTAAAAATATAATTTATACAGGGTGTCTCATTAGTGCGTTATTGTTCATTATTTTGTTGTAGACACGCAAGAAAGTTTTAAATAAAAGTTATATGGATTTGAAAAATACCTACATATTTTAAAAATATCTTTGGATATACAGGGTGTCACGTTTTTGCCTGGAAAATTAAAATGTATGTTTTTTAAATGGAACACCTTGTATTTTATTTTATGATGAAATTATTAACACCCTAAATTATTGTAAAGACGAATTGCTACAGAAAAATTTTATCAGGTATGTGTGTGGTTACCTTTTAATAAAAGCCTTGCGGATCCACTCCTGCGATACCTGTCTTAAATATAACAAAGATCACGTTGAATTGGACGATTTTTCTTTTTATTGCTTTTAAAAGGCATATGATAACGCCAATTCAGATACATTTGGAAATCTGCAACTGTCAAATGATGAATTTGTAGAACTAATATTCAATATTGAAAAGATATTTTAAAATAATTTTGAAGAATTGGCTACAAAAAATAACATTTGTACCACACTTTTAGAATTAATTAACCCAATACCCTTTAGTCATCCATGCTAACGTTTTCCAAAAGAATAACTTATTTTATTGTATGTTTAATCTCAATAACTAAAAAATATACTGACAATTAGTTTGACAGAATTGTCATTTATTTAAAATTTTAAAAATAATAGCAGTCGGTTGATCAAAATATGAACGGTGATTGGCGAATTTATTTTTTTTTGCAGTGTTCTCACTACCTAGAATGGATATGAAATATATTCGTTCAATTGAAGGCAATAGCATACTTTTTCGTTTTGTAATCTGTGCATGGATATTAGCCAATCTACGCACATACTACAAAACGAAAAATTATGTTATTGCGTTCAACTACGAACATATTTCATATCCATTTTAGGTAGTGAGAACACTTTAACAAAATTAAATCTACAAATCACAGTTCATATTTTGGTCACCCAACTCCTATTATTTAAAAATTTTTAAATAAGTGAGGCCGAGGACTAATTAATTTTTCATGTTTATTTTATTTTATAAATTAGTCAACTTCGTAAATTATTTTAAAATTAGTTATTTTGTCTATATAACCTAAAATAATTTTTTAAATTTGTAGATTTTCGTTAATGGGTCGTAGAAAAAATATACTGACCATATCGAGTGGATTGTTCATATCACAATCAGACGATTGAGTACTCCGCCTACGACGTCGTGCTCAAACTTCGTCTTTGTGTGATATGGCTATCATATCCACCCTTGTTGAACAAACTACAATTTATTTGTTTTCTTGGTTTAAGTTTTACATCAGAAATAAGAACTAAATTAATTTACTTTTCAAGTTTTCTTGTAAAAATCGATATTACTTTCTCCAAGTACAAATTTAGTACCTACCTAAAATAAGTACTAATTATGTAATATCGTGTAATATTGTAATTCAAATTTCACATTATTATAAAGTTTCAAAATTCCCTACTTCGGTATGGTCAGATAAAAATTGAATATATTATATTAATAAAAACTGTTAAAGTATTACTTCTACAAATCTGTATTTCAATTAATAAGAATACATCTAAATATAACCAATATTGTTAAAATGAAAGCACAAATTCTTTATAATTCCAAAATACCATAGAGTTCCCAGACCTCAGTCGAAGCATTCGTTTATCTAGGTATAAACCCTTTGCGCGAAGAGTAACACTTGCCAGAGACACGGGGTACCACTTGATTTGCATCCACGAGCGTGACACATTTCTTTAATAATTGAAGCCCTTGGTGTAAAAAGGATCCAAGTCACAATTTGTCGTGAAGTGACTGTTTTAGCTCAAAACATTTGTTAACGAGGATTTTACTAGCCACATACAAATTATTTTACCTCTAATCCGAAAGATGTGCTATTTTTCGTAATATTTATATTTAAATAATTTTTTTAAATATATTTGACAGATTTAAAACAAATTAAAAATTTAATTTCCCAAAACTTACTCAACATGGCATGTAACCAACCTTATTACGTCAAGGTTTTCAATTTTTTCAATAATAAAAAAATTGCTTAATCCGGGCCCGACTTTTCCCTTTAATCTAACAGAGATAGCACCATTCCGCCTTGCTTGGTTCTCGACCGCCAGATCAAAGACGCCGACTCGGAGTTGTGGAGCTGTATTGTATAAGCTGTGCCTATGGGTCATTCCATGTTAATTCGCAAATGGCCGCCGTCACAATTGGCCCCATGCTTTTGGGACGTACAAAAATTCAAATTGTAGATCTTTTGACGTAGAATCGAATGCCGTGTGGTGTTTTTGGTGATCATTGATTCTTTGACAGTAATACTGTCAAATCTGACCTCGCTGATATGAAATTTTATTGACGTTCGAGTGGCGCGGAGAACTTAATCAACGGATTATGATGAAACTTGGTACTTGGGGATTATCGGAGCCGTTGATCCCGAATCCGAGATCAGATTCGCGAAATTTATAGATGGCGCCACATTTTGGCGCATATGCAGAAGGAAAGTGATTGAGAATTGACTGGTTACCCTGAAACTTGGTACTCGGGGGGTTTTGGGGGTTGCTGATCACGAATCCGAGGCCAGATTTTCAAAATTCGTAGATGATTACCTTATTGAAACTTGGTACTCAGGGGTTTTGGGGTTCGCTGATTATGAATCCGAGGTCAGATTTGCAAAATTCATAGATGACGCCCTCACATGGCACATGTGCACTAGAAAAAGCGATAGAACTATTACTATTCCGTCTGAAAATCCCTACTCGGGTGTTTTGGCGGTACTTTCTTGGTTTGAAGTACCGAAAGTATTTCAAACTGACACAACTTATTTTAACCTAACGCAATACAACACAATCAAACCTGACCTAACCTCATCTAGTCTGACCGAACCTTAGCCAAACTAACCCATTCTCGTTGGGTTAGGTTAGATTAGGTTAGCAGAAGATGTGTGAGTTTGATGTATTTCAACCAGAGAAAGTACCGCGAAAAACCACAAGTAAGGATTTTCAATCTAAATAATCTAAGGTATATCAATTTTGATAACCGATTCGTGATCCCCACCAGCGGAGCCAACCTTGCTGACGGTGTGTTCAAAATAATATTTTGAAGTTGGCGCAGTTATCATTTATTCACTCGTCAATAGGTGGCTACGGTCCCGTATCGCGATTCTTGTAAGTGAGGTAGCGGATATCGAGTATAAGTAAAATTTTGCACCAGGGATCGAATCCATTGTTCGGCCACGCGCTGCCCAAAATTTAGGACATATTTCCTGACGAGTACGTAAACACCAACATGAACCGCAGTCGAATTTTAAGAAAAGATAGATGTGCTAATCCTTACAATAGAGAGGGTCATGTAGTCAAAATTTAAGAGAATTTTCATCTCAAAAAATTACATTCCCGGATTTTCCAGTCGGCAGTATGATTTGTTACAAATGTAGAGATATGTTTGAGGATGAACGTAAATCAACTAGAACCAAGGTTTCCGGAATTAATAATAGTATCAGTTGTAGTGAAATTCCAAATACATCAAATATCAGAATGTTTCTGCAGAAATTTAATTAAATAACAATGATATTGCAGAATCAAGTACCTTAGATCCAAGTGGGAGCTCTTTGAATTTGTTCTTAAACTTTAAAGAAAATGACTTCGATGACATGATGCGTGGTTTAAAAGATAAATTTTCTACCCTTCATGTGCATGACCCTGACAGAATAGCTATTCTTACTGCATTGCCGACAAGTTGGTCAATTGATAAGATAGCAAGAGAATTTAGCACAACTCATTATGCAGTCAGAAAAGCTAAAGATTTGAAAAAACAGAACAGTTCTTTCTCAAGACCAGCACCTCATCTGAATAAACCTCTAGAGGCTCCGATAATCACTGAAGTCATAAGTTTTTATGAAAATGATGAAAACAGTAGGTTATTGGGAGGGATAAAAAATAAAAAAAGTAGTACCTGAGTACCAAGTTTCAGGGTAACCAGCCAATTCTCAATTAGTTTCCTGCTGCACATTACGTTATATAGTAGCGCCGTCTACGAATTTTGAAAATTTAACCTCGGATTTGTGATCAGCGACCCCCAAAACCCCCCGAGTACCAAGTTTCAGGGTAATCAGACAATTCTTAATCACTTTCCTTCTGCACATGCGCCAAAATGTGACGCCATCTACGAATTTCGCGAATGTGATCTCGGATTCGTGATCAGCAGCCCCGATAAGCCCCGAATACCTAGTTTCATCATAATCCGTTGATTAAATTCTCCGCGCTACTCGAATGTCAATAAAATTTCAGCGAGGTGAGATTTGACAGTATTGCTGTCTACGAATCAATGATCACTAAAAATACCACACGGCATTATATTCTACGTTAACAGATCTACAATTTGAATTTTGGTATGTCGCAAAAGCATTGAGCCAATTCTGAAGGCGGCCATTTGCGATTTGACATGGAATGACCCATACTAGTGATGCCGCTAGACGAGAGATTCTCGTCTCTCGTCTCGTCTTGTCTCGTCTCGAACGAGACGAGAGAGACATTTTCTCTCGAAAACAGATTCGAGACGAGACGAGAGAGTGTAATCTCTCGACGAGAATTTCTCGTTTCTCTCGAGCTCTCTCGGGCTCTCTCGAACAATTTTCTCTTTGCTTATTTCAAATTTTCATTTGTTTATCGTAACTTAAAATTTTAACATATTAGATTTCGAGATAGTCAAAAAGTTGAGTATAACACACCTATTTTATATATATATATTAAATGGTAACAAATGATACTTGTGTTATTAGGATTTTATAAATATTTATTTATAAAAAAAATTCTCATTTCATTTATTTAAAATTTATACAATCATTTCTTATATTTAATACATTCTGCTTTTCTGAGGTTACTTTTAAGATAAGTTGAAAATTTTTAAGCGTTTTTTCGAAAAACTATCAAAAAAAAGATAATATAAACAAATGTACAGTGAGGGCGAAAATTGTACCGTCCTCTATTTTAACTTCTAAATGAAAAAAATAATGACGAAACAAAAACGAAGTAAAACTCAAGAGATATTATATTTTTGTTATAACGAGATGCACTTTACTTGAGACACGTAAGATAAAGGAAGTTACTAGCTTTAAATTTTCTAATGGAAAGTAGGGTCATGTGATACCTCATTTGAAAGATATTTTCTATATTTTTACGTTCATGTAAGCAGATTTAGGTTTTTATGTTTTTACAGAAATTACATTAAATAAATTCATAAAGCAGGTTAAATTCTTTTTTTATTTAGTGTTTCAACCTCAAAGAATCATTACCGGAGGTATAATACCTTATAAATGCTATTTTTTACAATAGTATACAATGTATAATTAATATTTTGTCTAGTACAGAGTAAATGTTAGTATCTTTTGTAAATTTAAGTAATTTTTTAGTGTTAGAGGGATTTAACACTGCACAAATGGCAATTTTTTGTAGCTGGTACTTTGTTCTTATACAGATATGTTCTGGGCCTTTATTAATAAGTTACATTCTTGATAACTCTCGTATTATTGTTTATTACTAAGGAAACTCTTCTTGTATTTACTAAAATAAATAAATTAAGAATATCAAAGGTGATTTTAAAACTACTTGACTTATTAAATTTTTCATAACTTCTTGCCAAAGAAAGCTTATTAAAAAATTCTCTTCTAACATTATCTCACATATCTAGGAATATTGCGGACACGAGGATTATCAAGAATGTAATTTTGTATAAACAAAAAAATTAAAACTGTTTGCTTGGACGTAAATATAATCAAAATATCTTTTAAATGAGGTATTACATGACTTTACTTTCCATTAGAAAATTTAAAGATAGTAACGCCCTCTATTTTTCGTCTTAAGTAAAGTGCATCTCATTATAACAAAAATATCATAATGTTTCTCTTATTTTACATCGTTTTTGTTTTATGTCTCTATCTTCTTGCATTTTGAAAACATACTACAAAATGCTTTCATTTGACATCGCAGGATTGCATTAGAAAAATTCTAACTACCAATTTAATCTCTTTCCGCCCTCCCCAACTGACTTACAAAACAAAGTATTTTCGTTTTTAGTTAACGCCTAATCTGGGCCACTTATTACTTCAAATTTCAATTGTAAAACGACTGTGACAGACAGAGAGACATAAAGTGTTTCTTATTGCCAAATTTAGGTTCTAATGCGCAAATTACTTGAAAAATTCTTTGTTTTTGTCTCACAAATTTGACCGTTTTTTCATGTTTCGTCTTTTTCAAATTTAAATTTGATATTGTTTTATCACGAGAAAAACGAGACCAGACGAGACAAGACGAGAGAAAAGCTCTCTCGAGCGAGAGAAGCGCCTTCTCGTCGAGACGAGAGAAAAGTTTTCTCTCGCCCTACGAGACGAGACGAGAGAGGCCACTCTCTCGTCTCGTCTTGTCTCGCGGCATCACTAACCCATACATATATATTTATTTTCGGAAATTGATATGCTGATTTTATAAAGCATACCTACCTATTCATTTAGTTGGTAAAAAATATGTTTATTGCAATAAAATATATATTAATATTAATTAATAAATTTATATACATAGATACAGGTATTCTACCTAAATTTCGGAAACCAGTAATATTTTGTTTTAGCACGTTTGGTTTAATCGTCCTAGTTTTAATCAGAGAATCTTCAATTGTTCTGTGTCCCATTTTTAATGAGGAACCAAGTATATCTTCATTCTAGTTTTAAAATTATTTGGGTGACTGATTTTATTATTAAACTAGTAAATTTCTAAAAATGACACTGTGGATTTTTTATAAATGCATAACTCGGTTTTATCAGCCAGGATTTTTAAAACGACAAAATATTTCTGCAGCTGTTTTGTACAATCTGTGATTTAGAGATTTATTATTGAGTAACTCTTTATCAACTAGTAAAAACGGTTACATTTAGAAAGAACTAATATACTTATTATAGTTTTATAAAAAAGTTTATTCCTTAACTTCTGCTTAAGTCTTTAATTGGATTCAATTAAAATTAGCCAATTTATCAAATTAATAACCTAGGTTGTTGAATACACCTGTGCGAAATAATAAAATTTTAGATTCGACTTGTCCTTTCCTTGTACAACAGACGATAAATATTTGTAACCATCAAGTGCTCATGTCTGGCCTACCGCTGAATATTGTAGATGCATATCATTTTGTCACAAATCCAACTTAATGCCCATTCAGTTCGCAGTCCAAGACCCTTATTAAACTTCATTTCGAAGTTTAATCATACATGAAATAGTACTTCATTTAAATTCTGATCGGAAGAAATGATATCTCGCTTGTGTTTTTGCTTCGTTATTAGGTAGGTACCTACCAGGGTCAATTGGTTTTAAAGAAACTGCCTTTTTTGTGTAGATTTGCGGAATTATAGTTATATAACTGCTGGATACTAAATACTCTTTTCTTAACCATTTCCTTAATAACAGTGAGAATTACCAAAAAAATTTAATCAAAAACTAAGACTACAATTAAAGGTTTAAGGACGTTATAAGAAAGTATAGGTATGGATCAATAAATTTTTAAATGATGATGACTCATCTTGCGGATTGCACTGTGTTTAACCGGCAACAATGTAATTCTGTTATTTAAAAAGTGAGATTATTCCATTATATTTACTCCTCGTACAAATATTAATATCTAGCCAAGTTAGGTAAATACTTTGAATCAGCGATAAACTCGTCAATACTAAGAAGGTCTACTGGGAAAGCTAATAAACCAGTTAGGTATTAATTCAATTAAATAAAACAGTGTCGTAGCGTGAGACAGGTATGTTAGTTGTAGTAGTTTATTTTTATGTTAAAGTAACGTGTTGGAAGTGTATAATATCTTTCTTTGTCTTAACATTGTCCGGTTGACTGAGATAGACATTTTTTTATATTTACTAACTTGAAAATAAATGTTAATTAAGGTAAGTAAATAACGGATATGTAGACTAGTCTAATTATGGATGTTACAGCACTTCCGGTTTTTGATATTATGATATAAATTTGAATTTTACTTAATCCTTTCCTGGCTATTTAGGAGTGCAGGTAGTTGATGGGTTAAATATTTATCGTGTGGCACTGACCCCGCATAATATGTTATAAACGGGCACATTTATCCTAATTTCCAAATAATGATTGAAATAAATAAGTATATATATGGGCTATTTGTTATAATTATTTTAGTAACGTGCATTATTTATTTTTGTTCAAAACTTTGATTTGAGTGTATTTATTATATTTCCAGTAGCTTTTTGCGTTAATTTGACATTTACTATAAAGTTTTTTTGTGTATTTTATTTGAGTGGTAAGTACCTATCTAGCACTTTTATTTTATTAAAATATAATTTAAATTCATTTTACATAAAAATATAGTTTGTGGATTGAATGCCTCCAAAAAAATTCATCGAAATCAGGGTCAGGTCATTTCAACTATCGATTCCACCTAAAAATTTCGGATGGCCTTATGTATGGTAAAATATAAGTTGAAATCTTGAATTTTTGGGGGTGAGGCAGTGCATCTAGGCAAGGAAATTCCACATACTTTTCATACATAGTTACCTTGATTTTTCATAGAAAATAAAATATTTTATTAAAATTTTAAATTAAAATAATCTAAAAAATAATCTTTGTAATTTGTAACTTTTTTAATATGGATGATGTACTCAAAAAAAGTACTCTCTTATAATCCCTTACAATCTATGCAGGATACCATTGAAAATTTTGAGGTAAGGTAGGTAGATACAAAGGGAGATAAAAAAGATGTAGAAGTACTCGAAGTACGATCCCTTTGCCCTGCTTCATATCTTAATAATTCATAATTTAAGTTTAAACACAAACAAAACCGAAATTTTCGCGCGGATACCGGGTATATATTTTTTAAATGGATTTTTCCTTTTAATGCGTATTAGGATGTACATGATTACGTTTATATCTTTCATATTTTTCAAATTTAATTGGCACTGGTGAAGCCAACAGGACAGTATGATCACGATTATACCTATATAGGGTGTCCCGTTAATATATCGCCAAACTTTTAAGGGTTCTAGGGGGTACCATAAAAATCATGTTTGTTTAATAAACATATTTTGTATTTTTGTCAAAATTTTGACCACTGTACGCTCTGCGCCACCGAGCACATTTTGATGGAAGTTTGGAATCGCTTATAATAGTATATAACAATTTATTACAAATATTTACGAATTATTTCTTTTTAATTAAACAAAAATAAATTGGAAACAAAATTTTATTATGTCAAATGATACCTACATTGTAATTTAATGGAATCACATAAATATATGATTTAAAAACTATAAAAGTATCATTATTACTTTAACTGTATTAATTTTTAATCTTAGAGATGAAAAGTTCAAACATAAGTCATCTAAATAAATCCATTTTTTTATTATACTCCGAAATATGAATTTAAAATATACAGCTGTAAAAAGACACGTGACCAATAGCCAATAGCAGCGTAGAGAAAGACTGTAGTAACGACGGTGATCAGCGCTCTCACTCACACCTACAGCCATACGCAGCCTATCTCTTTCTATAGTAAATAAGACTTATTTTTATGTTGGCCGGCAATTAAATCCCGGAAAAAGTGTCTGCCTTTATGGAATTATTTTTTTTTATATTTATTTAAGACGCTATTAAAATTTCTGCGTGAATCAAACAGTTCAAATCATATTTAAAAAAAATCAACTTTGGAGTTGATAATAAACCCTCTCGAAAGTGTCTGCCTAAATTACTAGTATTTTTAGAATTACCTAATTTTTCAATTGTTGTTTGTTGGCCTCTGAATCAAACACTTTTTTGGGTCATATTATACGACCCCTTTCTATCATGCGCAGTACCTGGTGTCCCGGGGTGGGTCTAGCCAACATAGGTATATCTGCTTTTCCATCCAAATGATTTCAAATTACAAAATTTTAAAGTGCATCAAACACTTAATGAACTTTGTGTTACTAGCTCTCCGACTATTAGAAGTAAATTCCTAATTCCTATGAGTACTAATTATTTATTTGTTTTTTCAGGATAAAAGAAAGAGACCTTCAGGTGCGAAGTTACGCAAGCAAAAGAAACTGAGACTACAAGAAAGGGAAAAAAGGCTGGATCTTTAAATCACTTCTTGCAAAACAATCAAGATTCCACGGAGACTATCGATGCGACCGAATCTCAAGATTCTAAATCCGTAATATCAGTAACGGTGAGAGGACCATCGTGAAATTTCAACAGAGGCGACCACGGTAACATCAGGTCCTGCAACAAGTGACGGCGGTTGTAGCAGCAAAACAGCTTCTACTGAGCTCTGTGAATCTGGCCCCCCGAAATTCGAAAATTTTAGTTTTAAAAGCGGCATACGTTTGACCACCTATTGACCATGTTTGACCACCCATTATCTTGTTATGACCACCCTCAGAAACCTGAAAAGACCGCGTGCCCGCTGGCCCCCCGAAGTTACTATTTTTTAAAACTGACTGCACCATCAGATTAACTAATTTTTGAACATGTTTGACCACCTCTTAAAATCCCTTAAAATAATTTAAAGGGGGTTAAATTATAGATAAATGGGATAAATTTCAACTTTGAAAGATAGATCAATGGTCAGAAAGACACAATAGGATCAAAAAACGTCTAAAATTATGTATCGGCGTTTGATCACTCCCTAAAATATCTTGAAAGACCCCAGAGGGGTTAAAAATTCAAAGAAAATAGAATAGAATTTCTAGTTCAATTTCTAGGTCAATCGACATAAGGACAAAATAAATATCCATAAAGGTTTATAATTATGTTTTGAAGTTTGACCACCCCCTAAAACAATTATAATGTTCCCAAATAGGGTGAAAATTCGAAAAATAAAATTTGGAAATCGAATTTTTACTTGGAAAAAATGGTCCAGGACATAAGTATACAATAAAGATCCATAACGATTTAGAAATATGTTTTGACGTTTGACCAAACCCTAAAATAAATTTAATGTTCCCAAGTATTGTGAAAATTCGAAAAGTAAAATTTGGAAATCGAATTTCGGCCTTGGGAAAAATGGTCAAACGATATAAAATTAACATTTAGATCTATTACGATTTAGAATTGTATTTTGCTGTTTGACCACCCCCTAATTTTTTTTAATGTTTCTAAGTATTGTGAAAATTCAAAAAATAAAATTCGAAAACCGAATTTCGGCTTAAAAAAAATGATCAAACGACAAGTTTAAAATTAAGATCTATTACGATTTAGAATTGTGTTTTGACGTTTGACCCTCCCCTAAAATAATTTTAATGTTTCTAAGTATTGTGAAAATTCAAAAAATAAAATTCGAAAATCGAATTTAAGCTTGGAAAAAATGGTCAAACGACATAAGCTTAAAATTAAGATCTCTAACGATTTAGAATTGTTTTTTGACGTTTGACCACCCCCTAAAATAATTTTATTGTTTCTAAGTATTGTGAAAATTCGAAAAATAAAATTTGGAAATCGAATTTCGGCTTGAAAAAAAATGGTCAAACGACAGAAGTTTAAAATTAAGATCTATAACGATTTAGAATTGTGTTTTGACGTTTGACCACCTCCTAAAATAATTTTAATGTTTCTAAGTATTGTGAAAATTCAAAAAATAAAATTCTAAAATCGAAACCTTTATGGATATTTATTTTGTGCTTATGTCGATTGACCATTTTTTTGAACTAGAAATTGGATTGGGAAATATTTTCTTTGAATTTTCAACCCTTCTGGGGTCTTTCAAGATATTTTAGGGAGTGATTAAACGGCGGTACATAATTTTAAAAGTTTTTGGATCCTATTGTGTCTTTCTGACCATTGGTCTATCTTTCAAAGTTGAAATTCATCCCGGAACTCTTGTTTTTCTATAATCTATTACCGCTAAATAATTTCTAAGGGGTGGTCAAACATGGTCAAAAATTGGTTAATCTTATGGTGCAGTTAGTTTTAAAAAATATTAACTTCGGGAGGCCAGCGGGCACTTGGTCATTAATATTTTTTCAAAAAAGTTAGTGGGTGGTCAAACATGGTCAATAGGTGGTCAAACGTAAGCTGCTTTTAAAACTAAAATTTTCGAATCTCGGGGGGCCAGCTTCACAGAGCTCTTCTACTTATGCAGAGCCCGATGAAGCGATGACACCAACCTCGTCTACAGCACTTGAACTATCCACTTCAGGTAATTCAGCTTGTGTAAGAAGTTCGATAATGTCAGCTACCGAAATACCTGCTGCAAGTGACACTTTCTATGAAGTCTATAATGAGGCTAGTGTCGATATAATTCCGTCAGACCTTGGTTTGTGGCCCAAAAGAATCACCAATGAGATAACTAGAATATTGGTTAAACGTGGTCCGCCCTTGATAGACATCAGTGTTAGCTTTTCTAGTAATAAAGATAAGAGAAAGTTTTCGTGCAAATACTTTGTAAGAAGTGTAGCAAATGGAGAAAAAGTCGAAAGGACTTGGCTTATTTGCTCTATTTCTAAAGATTCTGTATTTTGTTTTTGTTGTAAGTTGTTTTGTAAAACTTCTAACACTATGTTGTCCTTAACACCACTTAAAAAAATCTGATGTGTCCAACACATGACTTTCCTATCTAGTTAACCTATTGCAGCATCTCTAAAAATGTTTAGAGGATAAACTAAATATATACATTTTCCACATACATCTACCTCGAAACATTTTTCTATAGATATTCATTGAAAACGAAAATACTGAAAAATTTTAATTTAGCACTTTTCCTCCAATTTTTCCATTACGGTCCATTTTAGAAAAGTCATTTAAAAACAAAAATTATAGAGATCGATATCGCAAACAACTTTTAGATTAACAATTTTCTTAAAAATCAGAATTTTGCACATTTTGTCAAATTTCTCGAATACGGACCATTTCAGGAAAATTTGACATAGAACAAAAATTATAGATAATAATATTGTAAGTAACTTTTATTTAAAGAATTTTCTTCCCCAAACGTAAATAACGAATATATTCCATAAAATATAAAAATGACCACCAATAAAGTACCCCCCCAAATGTTCCGACTCTGTCCAAAATCTAATCAGTTCACCTCAGGTCGAAATAAAACTTAAGTTTAAAATTTAATGTTTTTTCCTTTATCCGTTTTTGAGTTTTCTTCAAAATTCGAAATTTACACATTTTCTCAAATATCTCGAATACGGTCCATTTTAGAGAAATTATTTATAGGATAAAAATTATAGAGAATTATATTACAAACAACTCTTATTTGAACAATTTTTATAAAAAATTATTTTTTTTTTTACATTTTGTCAAATTTCTCGAATACGGACCATTTTAGGAAAATTTTGCATAAAACAAAAATTATAGATAATTATATAAGAAGTAACTTTTATTTGAAGAATTTTCTTCTCCAAACGTAAATAACAGATATATTCCATAAAATATAAAAATGAACACCTATAAAGTACCCCCCCAGATGTTCCGACTCCGCCCAAAATCTAATCAGCTCATTGGACGCTGAAACAAAGCTTAAGTTTAAAATTTGGTGTTTTTCTGTGTATCGGTTCATGAGTTATGCGACCTACAGACACACACACACACACACACACACACACACACACACACACAGACATCATCGCGAAAATAGTCAAAACGGATTCAGGGGACCTCAAAACGTAAAAATCCGTCGAAAACTCGAGGTCGAAAAAATCATGATTCCTATACTTTCCTTATATCTGTATACAGATAGGAAAGTAAAAAGGTTGAAACTAAGAAAAGTTTTATTGCGTTTAATCCAATACTGGACTCTACAGGGGAAGGGATATACACATTTAGAAAAAAATAAATTTAGATATAAAAAATATTAGGGGATAAAGTTATGATAATCGGGCAAACATAAAGGGAAAGCATGTTGGGCTTAAAAACGCATTCTTGATGCGAATCGGAGAGCCCTTTTTGTACCTTGTGCGGCTCATGCTTTGAACTTAACTGTAAATGACGCTTCTAAGGTGTCAGCTGCTACAATAAACTTTTTAATCTTGTGCAAGAGTTATATAATTTTTTTTTTCGTCATCCACAAAAAGGTGGGAGAAAAAATGTCCCCGGGTTAAGTTTAAAGCCTCGAAGTGAGACAAGATGGTCCAGCAGTATTGATGAAATAAAGCCCCTTAAACTTTATTTAATTAAGGTTTGCAAAAGTCTTCTAGAAGTAACTGAAGATAATTTATTTCACATTGATGCAAGACATAAAGCGAGTTCCCTCTTAACATATGTACAAAATTTTCAATTTATTTGTAGAATTATTATTTGGCATGACGTTTTATTTCATATAAATATTGTCAGCAAACAAATGCAAAGTGCTGCAATTAATTTAGTTGATCACTTTCAGCAATCTGACCAATAATTTCAAGAAATTCTTGTACAAGCGAAAGAAGTAGCACTCTCTCTCGAAATTGAAGACTTTCCACCGTTACCAACGGTCAGGAGGAAATTTACACCAAAACTGTTGGACTATGAACACCGAGATAAGACCCCTCATGATCCAAAAACCATCTTTAAAATTAGTTTTTTCCTAAAAATTGTAGATCAATCTTTAAGTTTTCTAAAAAGCCGATTTGACTTGTTAAATTAGTATCATATTTTCGGATTTTTAGCGACATATTCAAATTAAGTGACAGCGATCTTTTAAAACATTTTTCTGTTCTTGAAGAACGACTGACAGATCAGGATAATAAGGATATAAGACTCTAATGATTTGTTTAATGAAATTAAAGCGTAAAAGTTGTTTTCATTACCCGATCCCAAGTAGCATTATATAGTATAGTCGAAGTAGGGTTTAGGGTGGAACTAATTCCCACAAAGACGAGGTTTGAATTTTTGAGCTCATTACTCATATTCTTTCAACATACTAAAAGTCTAGAAAAATTGTGGGTGTGCGAAATGCGTTTTTTGGCTGCCGTCTTGAATATTTTTTCAAAATTCATAAAAAATTGTGTGTGGTATCAAATAACGGGAAATTTTATGCTGAAAAAGAACAGATTATGGATTAAAAAGAATAAAAATAAATAACAAAATAGTATGGAAAAAACTAAGTCTATACGATATGTAAAAATATGTAAATTCCTTTTTTTTTTCAGGTGAATTTCCCAAGTTGTGACAAATCCTAAGAAACTTAACATGGCAGATATAAACTGTATCTTGTGCTCTGAAAAAGAAGGCGAAACTTCAAAGTTCGTTAAGTTATCTGCCAAAAGTATACAAGGAATTATAAGTGCAAGTAAAATTCGAAAAGACTATATCCATGAGTTATTTGAACCATTTCCTGATGACCCCGTGAGAGTCCGCATGTTGCATGTGAATGCCGCCGTATATATACAAATCCTAATAATATCCAGAATGATGCAAAATTAAAGTTATCCACTCAGGATGAAGCACAAGGTAGTTGCAGGCGAGTACGAATATACCAATATTTTTATTCACAGAACAATGTTTATTTTGTGGTCGCTTTGTTGCTGATCGTGAGAAACGGGATAAATCTGAGGATATACAGGTCCGTACAGTAATGTTTCAAAAATCAGTTATGAAGGCGTATAACTCCATAAATGATTTATGGTCAGCAAAGGTTCAATCCCGTTTGCTATTAGTTAATGACTTGCCTGCCAGCAGCAGATGCCATTTACCACCAGGCATGCAGCGTACATTTTCGAAAAGGTGACCCGATCCCAAAAAAGTACCAAGATAATTCCAAAGACGAATTACGTTACAAACCTCTTGGTCGTCCTATGGAGAAAGACAAGCTAGATGCTTTTTTGGAAGTATGTAAGTGGTTTAAAGAAAATGATGAGCCGGTTTGTGCCCAGCAGCTGGTTACTAAAATGAAAGACTTTCTACCAGTTGGTAGTGAATCATATACTTCGATATAATCTCTACTTGAAAAAAATCACAACTGCCAAAAGTGAATTCAATATTGCAAGATTGCCACCAACTGAAGAAGCTGCTATTCAGCACCTTCTTCGCGTATATTTACAATGCCTTTATTGGAAAACTATTAACACTAATATTTCCAACCCCGAAGAGGGGGGTTGGAAAAAAGTAGGAGACCAACTACAGCCCATAATATGCGAAATGAGCCCTGCACCAGAAGTAATACTAAACACAATCCGCTGCACCTGCAAAACGGATACAAATGAGTCGTGTGGTAGTGGTAGATGTACTTGTCGACGGTATGGTGTGGAATGTACTGAGATATGCTGCAACTGTTCTGGTCGCGATTGTACAAATAGTACCTCGAAAGAACGTGTTGAAAATAATGAAGAAGACTATTAGACTTAATTTTTGCATTTTTTATACAGCCTTTTGATTATTAAAAAGAAAATTTTCTAGATAAGCTTCCTATTTTTCGCCCACCTCTTTGTTATTATTTTTTATCTTTTTTGCTCATTATCATAATCTTTTTCAGCATAAAATTTCCCATTATTTGATAACATACGATTTTTCATGAATTAAAAAAAAAATGGCGGTCGAAAAACGCATTTCTCACACTCACATTTTTCTAGACTTTTAGTATGTTGAAAGGATATGAGTAATGAGCTCAAAAAATTGAACCCCGTATTTGTGGGAATTAGTTCCACCTTTGGCCAATTTTTTGTGTAAATCTACTATACTAATAGTGACGTAAACTTATATCGCCACTTCGATTAATTGATTATTACGTTATAATCACTAAATGTACCCCTATATAGTGAGAATAACTTCAGTAGTTTTGACTTTCTTATGGTTTCTATTCTAACTCTTAGATTAAGTATTGCTATGATTTCGTAGCATGGATAGCATGAATAGCGGCAATGATTTTTTATTTAGTTTATGAGTGTTATCCTCAGTTAATTCTATTTCCTTCTTTATAATATTGACGGCTTCTTTACATTTCTTGTTTGGTTGTAGATGGTAGACCTCTAACCATAACTTTAATGTCTCTGTTCTGTTTAATTTCATGGGAATGCCAATTTATGTCTTTGGCATTTGATATGACATTTTTGAAGTCTTCTTCTTGTTTAGTATTAATTTTAAATTGGTTATTGCTTAAAGCTGTGGCTTGAAAAGAAATATTATTTTCTACCAGTGTATTGCGCAATTCTTCATACTTATTTATGTTGCTTGCTATTATCGGGGGAAATTTCACTGTTTTTTTGACTGTTTCTTTCTATTGTTAGTTTTTGCTACCTCCAGGTTGTCCAGGAGAGGTTTCTGGAGAGGAGTTGGCTTTTTGTTTTTTTCTTATATTGTTTCTGCTTCCCGCTATTATCCATTCTACTTCTTTGTTAATTTGATCACCGATTTCTTTTGCCAGTTCTTCCTCATCAGTCTCATAATTCGTTGGACTTTTAGATTTTTCTTTGTTAGATATTAATTTGTTTTTGCATATTTTTCATATTGTTTTGCATTTGTTGCAATACACTTTCTAGTTGCTGTTTTTCAGCTTTTTCCTGTATCCAAGTATTGAATAATGCCTGTTCATTCTAACTTCTAGCTTGATTTTCATGAACTAAGGCCTGATATTGTTGGGCTAGAAGATTGTCTTCTACTTCCATTGTTTCCATATTATTTGTTTGATTTACCTGAAGCAGGTTCTGTTTTTTTTTGCTCCAAAAGCACTTCGGCAGATGTCGATTCTGTTTTATTATTTTTTTTAAACATTGTAAAACATTTTTAATAACATTATTATTTTTATTTTTGTTCTTTAACCAACTTTAAAAAAGGAGGAGGTTCTGAATTCGTCGTAATATTTTTTTTGACCGACTTCAAAAAAGGAGGAAGTTCTCAATTCGTCGCAATTTTTTTTTTATGTATGTTCAGCGACAATTCTTTAACACTTTGTCCGATTTCAATGATTCTTTCATCAAAATCTAATAATTGGATCCATGAGAAAATCCTGAAACTTTTCATTTTTTATGTATGTTTAGCGAGAATGCTTTACCACTTTGTCCGATTTATATGATTCTTTTTTTGTTAGTAAGGGGGTACCTCAGGGGTGGTCCTATATAAATTTGGTTAAGATGTGATGGCATCTGCACGTTTTTGAAGTTGTTTTTTTTTAATTTTTAATTTCTAATACTTGTTTAATTTTTTTTTATGTATGTTCAGCGATAATTCTTTAACACGGTGTCCGATTTTATTGATTCTTTTTTTGTTAGAAAGTGGGTACTTTAGGGGTGGTCCCATATTAATTTGGTCAAAATGTAAAAATTGGGTCCATGACAAAAATCCTCAAGCTCTTCATTTTTTATGTATGTTTAACGATAATTCTTTACCACCTTGTCCGATTTCTATGATTCCTTTTTGTTAGTAATGGGATACCTCAGGGATGGTCCCATAAAAATTTGGTTAAGATGTGGTAACGGCATCTGCACGATTTTAAAGTAGGTTTTTTAAAATTACTTTTAATACTTGTAAACATTACGTTTAGCAATTATTGTTGATTTTTTAAACAATCACGATAAAAAAATATTTACACTACATACGCAAAGGAAACTGATCTAATTACGGAGTAATGTTAATAAAGATACATCCTCACCAATCGGCAGCCGAAAATAAACTTTTAAAAAGATAATTTGTTAAAGAAAGTTCTTATAGATAATATTAAATTTAAACTTTAAATAAGTGTTTGACTGTATTTTAACAATAAGTACTTTTGCAAGTTTCCATAAAGTTTGGCATATTAAGTTTATTTTTCAAGTTTCGAGTGAAGCAGATTCAAACCTATCAATAAATATTTAATAAACTTGCAATAAATTTGTAGCAAATGCATTTTGCTTAGTGGGGAGGAGTAAACAAAAAAATATATTAAGGTAATTGATAATTTTATTTATCGTGGTCTCATCTCAAATTTTATCATCAACATTTAGGGGGGATTTGTAAAAACTTAAAAGCCAGTCCTCGTATATTATCAGAATTACCAAAGTAAAAAAAAACACTACTTATATATATTATCTAAAATTCTATGTAGACTGGCGTCACAAACAAATTTTAAAATTCTATGAAATAATTGCAGCGGATTTGTGGCGACGTCAATCGTATACCAAGCAACGCTGTATTTAGGAAAAGAGTGACATGTTAAGTAGAGGTTCCCTTTCATTTTTTTCGGCTGCCGCCTTATCATTTCATGACCCACCTAATCAAGAGCTATCTGGTCTAATACCATGCATACGGTTTTGTTTTTATCTCACGCCTATTGTTTGTTTGTTGCAATCATTAACCATTCTATAAGTTAGGAGTTAAAAGATCTAAGTATTTGAATTAGGATCAAGGTTTGAATATGTTCTAAGAATTTAGATAATTCTAAAGTGTGACGTAAAGAAAATTAATTGGGAGGGAATTTATAATTGGGTTATTTAATTGGAAGAAATAATGGGTAAAAGCTGTTCCCTAGTCCTTTCTTTAATTGCATTTAATTCTAGTTCCAAATTAATTTAAAAACTACGAAGGAAGAAGACCTAAGAATTGGTAGACATTTTTTAAATAAATCAGAGTCGTTTCTGACGCTAATATCAATATGCATCTTTAAAGACAATAAAAATAAAAGTTTAAACAATTATAAAAAATAAAATATTACGAAGAAAATTGAGAACTAAAATACAAGACTACCTACATCCCCAATTAGCCATTCATAAAAGTGTATTTGTTGTGAAGTTCTCATCATCATCTATTTGTATAGTCCAGGAGACAGTGACGATTTTCGGTATTTATTTTCCCAGTTAGCAAGCACGAATAGAGAATTGTAGGATTAGCAATTCTAAGCAAAATTCATATATATTTAGAGGGGGGATCCGATGGGCTGAGGCCGAAAATGCGTCAAAACATACGAGAACACGGCCCTTTTTTTCCATTGATAAAAATAGTTTTAGTAGTAAGAAATGTACTGAAGTTAAGTAAAAAAATAGTCTGATTAATCTGTATGGATAACATATTTGGCAAGTGCATAAAATACACTTTCAAACGAGTTATGTACACAATTATTTCTACGACCACAATTATTTAAAGAATGTTCCAGATGTTTTGTATATTAAAGTGTACGCATAGGACACATAAATAAAATCTTATATCACAATGTTTCACCTAACCAGTTGATTTATTTATAGAAATTAAACATAATAATTGAAGATATTACAGAAGAAAATAGGGGAATAAATTACATTTCCTTTTACACTTTTATAAAATAATTGTTTTATTTAGAATTCACGAATCACTTATTACTACTTGTTACAGAAAACTTCCTTTATATTTAACGGCCTTTAAAAATATTTTCTTCTTTAATTCGGTCACTATTTAAACGGATCTTTAAAATACATTAGAGGACTATCTTAAAGAAATCAGTTTAAATAATGATAGAAGTAAATTAACAAATACAAATATACTTTTAAAGGCCGCCAATATTTTTAAAGGCTGTTAAATATAAAGGAATTTTTACAGAATAGACCCCTATATATCTTTATTCTAGTTTGTGTCTGTGTAATATTGTGTATTGTGATGGGACTGATCTTATAAAATAAACATTTAAAACATTTTAGTTCTTATTTTATTTGCCAATAAAAGGTATTTAAAAAAATATATTTTTTATTTGACATCTTTGACAAATTGTGAAAATGATTAAACTTACAATAGAAACTAAAAAATGGTAGGTAAAGTTTCATATTAAATTTTTACACAAAAATCAATGTCTACATAACTTGATATATATTTAAAAATAATCTCAAATTATGAAGAAAAGTCAGTTTACTTACCAATAATAATAATAATAATAATAATAATAATAATAATAATAATAATAATAATAATAATAATAATAATAATAATAATAATAATAATAATAATAATAATAATAATAATAATAATAATAATAATAATAATAATAATATTAATAATGTTTATTTATATAAGAAATTTGATAACATTAAATACAATACAGATAATTCAGAATAAACATAAAAAAATCACAGAAGTGAAAAATTTTACTTGTATGAACATTTTTTTTTTGTACATTTTTGTATTTTGAATATTTTTTCTTTATATTGATATTTAAGGAGTCTAATAAACCCATTTATGTCCTTGTAGGGTGCGCATGGGTATTCGACTACTTTATATCATAATAAAATTACAATAATAAATGACAAATTTTAAAACAGATGTGCATACTTAAAAAAAATTATAATTACATTATATATAAAATATTATTAATAGAGCTTAAATGTGTAAGGTTGTTAAATATATTTTGTATTATATCGCTTCGCAATTTCAGATCCGACTACTAATCACTCAAAAATTGCATGAATTAAAGTTAATCGAGTATTTAATAAAATTTTTTTGATAATTTGCTTGAATAAATGTTTTGAGTTTATCGTCAATAAATACAATTTGTACATATCTAGAATAAAGTTGTAAATTTTACTTATTAAGAAATTAAAATGTCTTTGTCCAATCGATTTATTTGGCAGGTAAGTTTGCACATGACCTTGTTTAATTCTGGTGTTATATTTATGATTAATTTTTATTAAAATGTTTTTATTTTTATAAGTGTACATAAGTGATGTGTAAACATATAACTGTTTGATATCAAATATATTTATTTCAGAGAAAAGGGTATCCGACGGATATCGAGTTTTTTTATTGTGTATAATTTTTAATATTCTCTTTTGTAGTATTTCTAATTTGTTTGTGTGATTCTTTGTTGTAGCGCCCCACGATAAGATGGCATATTGAATGCGACTTTGAACTAAGGTATAGTATAATAGTCTGAGATGAGATATATTTAACAGTTTTTTCAGGTAATTAAATTTAAATAAAAATGTTCTTAGAATATTTGTTTCATTATTAATGTGCTTATCCCATCGCAGGTGACAATCCAGTGTGATTCCTAGATAGTTCATGCTGCCAGTAATATGTATTGATATTTGTTGGTAATTAGAGTTTATATTTATGACATCGTAGACAGGGAGATTATTTTCATAACTAGTAAAGGACATAAAAATGTATTTTGAAAAATTAATGGTCAGATACCTATGACTAAACCATTCAATTATTTTTGCAAGGCCATATTCAGTTTTTTGTTTTAGATCATCCCAATTTTCAGCTTCATATAATATGGCCGTATCATCTGCAAAACTAATTATGTGACCATTACTTTGTACATTGAATAAATCATTTAGATATAGCGAAAAAAGGGTTGGTAATATGGTTTTCAACGTATTAAAAACAAAAAAAATATTACAAATATTACACTAACTAAACTATTCTTTTATTAATAGTTGTAGTGCTTGAAAACAGAATGATGTTGATAATAATAACTACACTTAATACAAACTCAAATAATAAAAAAAACAGCGATATTGACTCTTGTACAAAGTTTTGATCCGAACTTACAAATGATAAAATTATTGGAAAAAGTGAACACCCATTTTAAATTACTACAAGCCGGCACTGTCTATAAATTAATTGAAACAATATTTTCTGTTAATAAGTTTTTTGGTACTGAGAACTGTTTCCTTACGCAAAAAAAAATTAATTAGAATACTGCCACAATCTTCTAAAATTAAAAATATTTTTTCTAAAAATCTATATGAATACCTACATAGGTAAAGGTTCGTATATATTTAGCCGGAGGCATCCCAGGCATCATATAGGTAGGTGATAAAACAAATTCCTCAACAATAATTTTATTTGGTTTTCTTCTTCGCCAGCATCGCACAAGCAACCAACGAAACGATACACCGGTAATATCTTAATAATAACATACGAAGTTGATTCGCTTGGTTTATGATAATGCGTCAGTGCCTTCATAATTCTCGCCCGATTCTCGGTATTGTGTTTGATGCCGAGTATATTAATTAATCCTCTCAAAAGTATGTGAAAGTACACAGAGAGAAAACTAAAGATAAAGATTCAGTGTATCAAAATTAACTAGATTTATTTCTAACCTCAAAAGTCAATAAATAGTTAACATCTGACATGAATCAGAGTTCTTGGAATGTGTCTCTGAATATTTTTTCAACATCTCAGATTAACCAGACAATTTGAAACATGTATCAAGATATTATTTCAACATCTCACATCAATCAGACATCATGTACTTATAGAGTTTTAAAATCTTTTCAACATCTCAGATTAATCCGCTTCTTTTAAAAATGTATCAAGCAGTGGCGACTCTAGGTATTTAAAATGGGTGTTCACTTTTTCCAATAATTTTATCATTTGTAAGTTCAGTTCAAATATTTGTAGTAGTGTAGTTATTATTATAATATTATACTGCTTTCAAGCACTGCAACTGTTAATGAATGAATAAATAATTATTTTAATTATTGTAATATTTGTTTTGTTTTTAATACGTTGAAAACCATCTATAAACATTATTAGTTAGTCAACGGACTTTTCATATTTTGAGATTATTTTTAAATATCGGGTTATGTAGAAAGCTTGACATTAATTTTTGTGTAAAAAATATTATATGAAACTTTACCTACCATTTGTCAGTTTTTATTGTAAATTTAATCATTAGTCACAAATGTCAAATAAAATATTATATTTTTTAAATACCCTTTATTCGCAAAAAACAAGTGAACTAAAATGTGTATTTTATAAGATTAGTTCCATCACAATACATAATATTACACAGATACAAACTAGAATGAAGATATATAATGTGTGACATTCTGAATTATACTCTTCATAGTTTGATAGACACCCTTAACCAATATTTTTAATCAATTTTTTTTTCACAATCAATAGGCCTCAACTCCTTATAGAGCTTGATTTCTACTAAAGATTTCATGTTGAAATTGTAATATCAAACATTCTCATATTAATCTGATCTTTATATTCTCTATCAGAATATTTTTTAACATTTCACATAAGTCAGGTTTCTTGTAATCCGTATCAATATACACTGTTCCAACATCTCAAATATATAAATCAGATTATTTGTAATTTATATCGAAAGAAGTTTCTTTAAATATTCTGATATTAATGTGATTTTGTATTCTCCATTCTCTATTCTCTATCAGAAAACTGATATTTATACCCAAGAAAGGATGGAAGGATGGATTACAGTGTCCCAAAAACATACCGACCAATTAGTCTGACATGAAGACATAAAAACACTGGAAAAGCTATGCGAAAGGTACATAAGAGATGCGGTGATTACAACACCACTACACCCAAACCAACACGCAAACACCCCAGGCAGATCTACAGATTCAACCCTTCATCTAGTTGCTGGCAGGATAGAAAGATCCCTGGACAATAAGATATCCGCCTTGGGTGTTTGTGAATATGTGAATATAAGAGGCTTGGTTGCAAGGGGATGTTCACAGGGAGGGGTGATATCACCTCTACTGTGGAATATGGTTCTCGACACCCTCATCAGCCACCTCAATAATGATAGTCACTACACAATAGCATATGCAGATGACCTGGTAATTCTGCAAACAGGGAATTTTGAGAACATACTCTGTGAAAGAATGCAAGTAGCTCTAAAATTTATAGAACAATGGACCATTCACTGTCTATCAGTCCTAAAAAAACAGAAATGGTCCTTTTCACAAGGGAAAGGATCAAAATGAAATTAAAACCTCCAGAACTCCTAAACACAAAAGTAAACTTTGCAACAGAGGTGAAGTACCTAGGTCTCACCTTTGACAGCAAGTTAACATAGAACTCGCATTTAGAAAACAGAGTTAAAAGAGCATACATTGCTTATAAACAATGCCGCCGAACCGTGGGGCGCACCTGGGGTTTCTCCCCCAGAGTCGTCGCATGGACTTACACGGCTATCATAAGACCTATGCTAACATACGGTGCAGTTGTCTAGTTGTCGAAAACCCAAAAATTAACAGCTATCCGTAAACTAGTACAAATTCAAAGAACAGCATGTCTCAACATAACAGGAGCTATGAAAACAATACCAATCAGAGCCATAGAAGTCATTGTTGGTCTCATTCGCCTTGATATTTACATCAAGGAGGTTGCTCTGACGACAATGAGACGCCTGCGCAATAGAACCTGATGTATGATCTGGTGAGGCGAGACGTCGCTTTTGGCAGAAGGCGCTCGATATGCTACCACTGCTTCAAGCGAACACGGACTCCACCTCACCGAGATATATCTTCCATAAGCCATATAAAGTTATAATAGAACAAATAGAAGAGCAAGAAGTGGCAGGTACGATTCATATCTATACCGGCGTTTCTAAAACAAAAGAAGGCTCAGGATGTGGAATATACTCTAGATTCTTAAACCTTAAGATAAAATGGGCTGTGAGCAATGGTGCCAGTGTAGTTTAAACAGAGCTAACGGGGATTCTCATAGCAGCAAAAGAAATAACCAGAAACAATATCACTGGAAGGAGCATGCTCATCTATACATAGAGCAGACGAGCACTACTCAGCCTGAACATACCACGAATTTGCTCAGGGTTAGTACCAGAATGTCACTAAGCTTTGGCCGAAGTATACATCTACAATGTGGTCACCTTAAGATGGATCAAAGGTCACGCCTTATCGAAAGGTAACCGTCTTGCTGATTAACTAGCCAAGAAAGCAGCCAACCAAATACTTTTTGGACCTGGCCCTTCTATTGGCCTGACAAAATCGTTAGTGATAGACCTAATTAAAGAACATTCCCTTGTGAAATTCAAGGAAAGATGGGATGAAAAAAGAAACTGCAGAGTTGCCAGGGAGCTCTTAAGTTATCCTGACAACACTGCAGCAAACAAATACTTGACTATGACTAGACAGAATCTGCGCCTAGTCACAGGTATTCTGACTGGTAATTGTCAAGTACGGAAACATCTCCATATCATGGGGCTGTCAGAATCCGCACTCTACAGAGGGTGCGAACAAGAAGATGAGCATATCCTTTACAATTGCTCGACGCTCTCATTTATTGGAAGAATTTGTGTTCGGCGAGTATCGGCTGACACCGGCCGATATAAGAGAAGCACCTCTTGGTGACGTTTTCAACTACATTAAATCTGTAGACTGGCTCACGAGCTAGGAGGTGCCTATCATCTTAGGAGGATGCTATGTATATATATTATCTTTTCACTTTGTTTGAAGAGAGTTTTAATATCTTTTTAACATCCCACATCAGTCTGTCTTCTTAAAATCTGTATCAAGAGATTTCTTTAACATCTAATATAAATCAAATTTGTAATTTGTATCAAGAGATTTTTAGGTTTCTTTTCTCAACATCTCACATTATTTAGACAATTTGTATTATGTATCAAGAGATTATTTAGCATTTTACGTCTTAAGTATATTAGACTATTTGTCATATATCTTCAGTACCTCACATAAATCAGGTTTCTTGTAATCTGTTTAAATTATATTTTTCCAACGTCTCATGGTATATATCAGGTCTTTTTTAGTTTATTTGAAGATAGTTTTAATATCTTTTTAAATTCTCACATCAATCAGTTTTCTTGTAATCTGTATCAAGAGATTACTTCAACGTCTCATATGAACCAGGTTTTCTGTACTTTGTATTAAAATATTTTTCAAGCATCTCATATAAATCAGAATACTTGTAATTCGATATTTTCAACAACTCACATAAATCACGCTTCTCCTAATCTGTATTAATATATTTTTCCAATATCTCATTTAAATGAACTTTTTGTCACCTATATCAAGAAAATTCTTTAAACTTTCTCATATTAATCAACCTTGTGTTCTTTATTCTCTATCAGAAGATCTTTTAAACATCTCACATCTATCCGCTTCTTTAAAAATTATATCAAGAAATTCCTTCAAATAATCTACTATTGCATCTTCTATCAAGAGGTTGTTTCAATGTTTCACATCAACTAGGCTTATTGAAATTTGTATAAAAAGGGTTATGAGATGTTTTCAACATCTCACAGTTAATTTATTTTGATCTGTATCAAGCAATCTGTATAAAGAGTGTTTTTAGGTTATAATGAGGATAATGTTTATTCCAATTGTTTGAATGGTTAATAAGAGTTTTTCTCAGTGTACCGACCTGGAAGTGACCGGCGCCCCGCAGCCTTGGGGGCCCAGGGGGGCCGGCAACAGCCGCTCACACACCTCTCGCGGCTCCCAACTTCTTCGCCGCACAGACTAATAAACAATTGACTGGAAACTCATAAATATCATAATAAATTTCGAGTGAAATCCATTTCAATGGTAGTTCTCGCGGCTCTCCGGCCAAGTAAATATGCATGAGGCCGTAACACCGGGGCGTAAAGGGAGCACCCATGACCCATGGGAAAATATCCGCTGGATGAAGGATGGCGAGTGCGTAAACTAGTTGAACTTGCTGTAATTATCAGTGATATATCGTGTGTGTCCGACAAAATTTCTGAACAGGTAGTACATGAAGATAAATCGGCACGTTTTTGATTGATTTCATACGTACTGGAATCCGTCTATTGAACTAGTAACAAAGAGTAAAAAAGAAATATTAACAAATGAAGAGCACACAGCAAAAATAAGTTAAATAGACGATAAAGTATAAAGTCTCGGAAATACTCCAAGCCTATTCGCTTTCTTTATTGTTTAAATGTAAAATTGATATTATATCAAGTGGCAGTTATCAAATAAAAGTTTCTATAAGTATTCAACAAAATGCTGAAACGATTTAATGATCAATTAATAACTTTAATTCAAAACGTAGTTTCCTATTGAGACACAATTCTATTTGCGATGCTCTTGGAAAGAGGTACAATCAAATGGCTGCAGAGGCATTAAATATTGCGCAGAAAACTATCTATAGACTTGGTAAACCAACAAATTCTAAAACAAAGTATTTGAAAATAATGTCTAAAAAGTAAGCCAAAGTAAAACAAAAGTAAATTCTTTAATATTAAGTAAGTTGAGGAAAGTTAAATATACACTGAGGAAAACGCTTCAGTAAGAAAGTGGGACACGTATAGCACGTGTGAGGGGACGTGACACGAGAGACACGACTAGTACGTGCTACACGTTCTGCGAGGTGATCAGCATATTGAGGCACCCGGTTTCAAATAGGAAACGGCGGGGTTTGGATTTGATTGGTAGTTTGCGACTATCCGGCAACAAAAAATGTCTGACATTTTTGACAAACAAACGAAACAGTGTCTGACATTATTGAATTCAAGTTCTGAATCAGAATTGGATGATGCTGAGGAGAAAATATTGTTTTATTCCTTGATGAAGAAGAAATTTAAATTACCTAATAAATTTATTCTATCGAAGAGAAAAAACAGTGGACAATTTACAATTACAACTAAAATAAGTGATGTTGATTTTATTAATTATTTCTAAATGAATCAAAACCAGTTTGCTGAAGTACATGAGATGATCCGACAAGACATCGAGTCAGATGGATGTAATGCGCAGACGCCAATCGCGACTAAAGAAAAACTTATATTATATATATATATTTTATTTTTATTACAATCTGTTATAAAAATCAAAGTTCCTCAAATTCGGTCATAGTTAGTGATGCCGCGAGACAAGACGAGACGAGAGAGTGGCCTCTCTCGTCTCGTCTCGTAGGGCGAGAGAAAACTTTTCTCTCGTCTCGACGAGAAGGCGCGTCTCTCGCTCGAGAGAGCCTTTCTCTCGTCTTGTCTCGTCTCGTCTCGTTTCTCTCGTGATAAAACAATATCAAATTTAAATTTGAAAAAGACGAAACATGAAAAAACGGTCAAATTTGTGAGACAAAAACAAAGAATTTTTCAAGTAATTTGCGCATTAGAACCTAAATTTGGCAATAAGAAACACTTTATGTCTCTCGGTCACAGTCGTTTTACAATTGAAATTTGAAGTAATAAGTGGCCCAGATTAGGCGTTAACTAAAACCGAAAATACTTTTTTTTGTAAGTCAGTTGGGGAGGGCGGAAAGAGATTAACTTGGTAGTTAGAATTTTTCTAATGCAATCCTGCGATGTCAAATGAAAGCATTTTGTAGTATGTTTTCAAAATGCAAGAAGATAGAGACATAAAACAAAAACGATGTGAAATTAGAGAAACATTATGATATTTTTGTTATAATGAGATGCACTTTACTTAAGACGTAAAATAGAGGGCGTTACTATCTTTAAATTTTCTACTGGAAAGTAAAGTCATGTAATACCTCATTTAAAAGATATTTTGATTATATTTACGTCCAAGCAAACAGTTTTAATTTTTTTGTTTATACAAAATTACATTCTTGATAATCCTCGTGTTTAATAAGCTTTTTTTGGCAAGAAGTTATGAAAAATTTAATAAGTCAAGTAGTTTTAAAATCACCTTTGATATTCTTAATTTATTTATTTTAGTAAATACAAGAAGAGTTTCCTTAGTAATAAACAATAATACGAGAGTTATCAAGAATGTAACTTATTAATAAAGGCCCAGAACATATCTGTATAAGAACAAAGTACCAGCTACAAAAAATTGCCATTTGTGCAGTGTTAAATCCCTCTAACACTAAAAAATTACTTAAATTTACAAAATATACTAACATTTACTCTGTACTAGACAAAATGTTAATTATACATTGTATACTATTGTAAAAAATAGCATTTATAAGGTATTATACCTCCGGTAATGATTCTTTGAGGTTCAAACACTAAATAAAAAAAGAATTTAACCTGCTTTATGAATTTATTTAATGTAATTTCTGTAAAAACATAAAAACCTAAATCTGTTTACATAAACGTAAAAATATAGAAAATATCTTTCAAATGAGGTATCACATGACCCTACTTTCCATTAGAAAATTTAAAGCTAGTAACTTCCTTTATCTTACGAGTCTCAAGTAAAGTGCATCTCGTTATAACAAAAATATAATATCTCTTGAGTTTTACTTCGTTTTTGTTTCGTCATTATTTTTTTCATTTAGAAGTTAAAATAGAGGACGGTACAATTTTCGCCCTCACTGTATATTTGTTTATATTATCTTTTTTTTGATAGTTTTTCGAAAAAGCAGAATGGATTAAATATAAGAAATGATTGTATAAATTTTAAATAAATGAAATGAGAATTTTTTTTATAAATAAATATTTATAAAATCCTAATAACACAAGTATCATTTGTTACCATTTAATATATATAAAATAGGTGTGTTATACTCAACTTTTTGACTATCTCGAAATCTAATATGTTAAAATTTTAAGTTACGATAAACAAATGAAAATTTAAAATAAGCAAAGAGAAAATTGTTCGAGAGAGCCCGAGAGAGCACGAGAGAAACGAGAAATTCTCTTCGAGAGATAACACTCTCTCGTCTCGTCTCGAATCTGTTTTCGAGAGAAAATGTCTCTCTCGTCTCGTTCGAGACGAGACAAGACGAGACGAGAGACGAGAATCTCTCGTCTAGCGGCATCACTAGTCATAGTTTCGCTAAGAGGAAATGCCAGTTTGATCTGTGAAATCTTGCAGGTTTCCATGTTGTTGTGTTTGAGGATGGTGGATTGGCATCTGGCTTTGAGAATCTGACCAATTATGAGACGATGAATAATAAGAAGAAGTCAGTGATGAAGTTGGTCGGCTTGGAAAGTTAATGATTTCTTCTTCCGCTATTGATACGGCCTGGAAAAGTTGGCTCCTCACTCTATGCTGGTAATTAGTGGTCATTTTTGTTTTGTTAGTTGGTACATAGAAAGGAAAAAATTATATAGAGGGTCGTCTGTGGAATTGTCCTGTGATAACAATTGTTTTCTTTCTTCCGCCAGTTATTTTCTTTTAACCCCGGGGGCCCATGAGCGTCGTTAAGGGGGGGGGGCAAGGGGGGGCAGTTGCCCCCCTGGCTTTTACGACTTTACAACGCGTAATGGCTGTGTGCTGTATGTCACAATACTAAATTAAGTACTAAAATGTAGCCCTAAATTAAGTACTAAATTTGAAACTAAAAATATTTTTTTAAAAACTCTTTTTAGTATAGCGATCAGTACAATTTACTTCAAAATAAATTATTGTGAAGTATTATTTTTCTAATTATATCACTAACCTTCAATTCAGAGAAGAAATAGTGGATGTTGCTAAATACGTATGTTACATATATTTAAATCCTTTTCTCAGTGTATTATCAGAATTTATAAGAATCCTGGTAATTTTTACCAGTGTAACAACCGGCAAGAACGTCAACTTTACTGTCACCGAGTGTCACTTTAAATGTTGGCCACCCCGACATCAAACGTGCCGACGCAAGCCTTCACTTCTGTAATATTATTCTGTGATAATACCACAGAAGAAAGAACAATACAGAAAAGAAAGTAATGGTCGGTTCTTTGAAGTTGAAGGAATAGAAATACTGGACCTTCAGTTCCACCACAGAGGTACTCTGAGAAAACGTAATTATTCACAGTACACGCGAACGTAGCTACTCACTGAACCTACACTGCGAAAACTACATTTCTCTTTTACCTAATTATGTGTAATATTTTATGAAAATTGGCATGAATGCATTTGAAACTATTCTCGATTTAAGTAAATTATTTTTTGATTTGTAGCGCTTCCGACAGAGGTTTCTAAAATAAAAATTATAAAGTTTTAAACAATAGTTTATTTTACCCTGTCATAATGAACTATTAATATTGTGCCACAAATCTCACTAGTCACTCACGATCCATAAATTTAAATCAATTGGGATAATTGTTAAATCATTAGCTAAAGCATATTTTAGGGATTTTATGAATAGAAAAAAAAAAAAAAGAAAAATAAAAAAACATCTATTTATGTAATTGATAAGTTTACAATCTAGTGCATGTATTTTATTAAAATAGAATTATTTGAAAATTAAAATAATTAATATTGTTTACACAGATTTATAGAGCAAGCCTAATTTATAATACATAGATAAGTATCTTTATTAAAATAGCTATATCCTAATATACAACAAAAACATAGAATTATTATATAAACGGTACTTATAAAAATATTACACAATGAGTAATTATTTTTTTTTTGTACCAAACAAACGTTTCTTCAACTTTGATATCTTCAGTCGCAGTCTCTGCTTTATTGAAGTGTTTGATGATAACACACTACTCGTTTGAATTTGTGCTGTTACACAAGGTAGAGGAACAGCTGGTTGACTATGCACTTGTTCAATAAATTCTACTTCTGCTGAAGTTGAGGATAGACACAAGTTGTCTTTGCCTTCTTCGCCATGAAAAACAAATTCCTCTACAAAAAGAAAGAGAAACCAAATTTTTATCAGATCAACTAGTGTCAAGAAGGTGCATCATTTGTCCGAATTAAATGTTTGAGTCACACTTTTTAGCTAGATGAAATTTAAAATAATTTTATAAAATGTGAATATATTTCTGTGCCTAGGAGGTAAACTGCATTGTCATTCTAGTCAACTTTTTAGTACAGCAGATTGAATGTTGTTAAATTATTAAATTTCAACTAAATATGCATTTAGACACCCATTTATTTTCACAATATTTGTATTTTTTACTAACCTAACTACTAAAACTACTTTATTTTAATTTGCCTAAGTTGTTGTATGTGCAGTTTACCTCCGAGGTAGTTCTACAAAATGGAATGTATGGGTTGATATTCTAAGATTAATAGTATTTATCATTTTGTTTTTTAAACTACTAAATGTAATGTAAAAAAATTACAAGGAAGACGAGTAGCACACTTTTTGTAACATTTAACTATAAATTGTATTTATTTACCTTGCAAAACTGTGACTCTTTTCGTAGGTTCTGAATGGGGAAATACTGTTAGGAATGCATTTACAAATAATCGTTTTCTTGTTCCTGACTGATTAACGAATTTATCCTGGAAGTGCAGTTCACAAATTTTGTAATTTTTACTTAAGTGTTCAACAGTCTTTCCCAATAAGTTCTCTCTATTTGCTGCCTTAAGCCACACTTCAAGTTTGAAAAATACATACAATCATTTTACTACCATGTTATGGCAAGGTCAATTCCTATTTCACCCTCAATGTTTGATACATACCTCACTGGATCTTTCACAAGAGTGAAAAATCCTTCTTTGCCACCTGTTCTTGAGATACATCCACGATAAATACAAGTACATATATCCTCCTCCTCTTTGACGCGGCATTGTTTATAAACCTAATCTTAATAAGTACAATAAAGTCTTAAATTAACAACTCCACAATTAAAAACATCAACAAAAACTAATAATAAACCACTAAAAAAACGTAATAGTTATCAGAATATTCGCTAAAAACGACTAATAAAGACACGACAGGAAAAAAAATATTGATTTTCTAACAGCGACAGCAGTGACAGCTTCGTTCATCTGCTATGAAAGTATGCACTGTTACACTTCGAACAAGTAACAAATCTACGGTTCAATTTTGACAATGCTCCATGAAGAAGGTGTGGCTTCGGTTGCTAGGTTCCTGTTTTAGCCCTATGTTTCTTTTCTGTATTGTTCTTTATCCTGTGATAATACAATAATCTAAATTAACATCGAAGGTAAAAGTAAGAACTTTGATGAAATACTTAATTACCGGGCAACAGACTGCTCCATAATACAGTACTATCGGTTACGTAAGTAGCAAGCGATCAGTACTATCTCCATCTATTAACGCGGGACGAACTGTTAGGTCTGCCAGGTCTGCGATGTAAAGACTAAAGATAGCCATCTTAAAGATGTGTAATTTGTACACATTACTGTGCTGTACTGTATGCGAGTTATATAAATTATATAATTTAACATTGTATAAACGTTTTTCACAGGAAGTAACTAAAAAGATGTTTATGTAACTGCTAATTCAAGTATTCCAGCGTACATAAAACTTCATTTATAGAGTTATATGCGAGGGATGATAATGAATATGATGTTAAAATTTAAACATCTACGTAATATTTTAGTACCGTTTTAAAAATATATCAAGAAAAGTCTCTATGAGAAACGTTACAAAAAAGACAGGTAATATTTCATGTTTAGTGGGGGGCACACTGTATATTTTTAAAAACTCTACTTATTTCGGGAAATTTCTGTAAAAATAGTTATTTTGCAAGTCAGAATAATCGATTTTTTAGAGTTCTGTGTAGAAATAATAAAAAAATATATTATTTATTGTTTCGGCCTTTACTTGATGAAAATCCATTTTATCTTGAATGAGTAAAACCAAATTTGGTAGATTTTCACAAAACTTTTATTTTAAAAAATAAAAATTAAAAAAAAAAACACTATACATGACATGTTTCGAAGTACAACTTCTTTTTCAAATGTGACTAATTTACAATTCGGTATCGAATATATATGCGAAGTAATTAAGAAAACATCAATAACATAACAAAATAAACTGACTAATTAAAGTAAATAAGGGTACTTAAGTAATTATGATATCAATCAGATAACAATAAGATAGTAACATTACCGGGATTATCTCACAGAAAACTAGGAAAGAGATTTAATAAGTGTGAGTTATTAATATCTAATTGATCATTTAGTAGGTTATCTGAATTTTTAAATCTATTTATTTCAAGTGTTTCTAAATGGTTTAATTTAATGCCCTTATTTTCTATATGTAAAATTTCAAAAATGTCTGTAAAAAAATGATTTTCAGCTAAAATATGATTTGAGTAAGTAGAATTATTTTTGTTTTTTGTATAGCTATTATTATGTTCGGTGAAAGTACGGCCTGTTTGACCAATATACAATTTTGGACAACTACCACAATTTAATTTATATACCCCTGATTTATTATTAGGATTAATTTTACCCTTATTGTTTTTAATATATTTCCCAAGCGTATTATTGGTTTTAAAACCTACGTTAATATTTTGGTTTTTTAAATATGATGATACCTTTTCACTAGGAGTTCCTATATATGTAAGACTCTTATATCTGCAATTTTGATCTTTAATTATGAGATAAACTTGTTGAATAGCATGTTTAAAAAGTTTTTTCTCTAAAATGTTGTCTACTAACTTTGAAATAAAATTAAAATTAAACAAATCGCAGTAAACAATAATTTTAATTTAAAGTTAGTAGACAACATTTTAGAGAAAAAACTTTTTAAACATGCTATTCAACAAGTTTATCCCATAATTAAAGATCAAAATTGCAGATATAAGAGTCTTACATATACACTATGTCCCAAATTGGTGCAGCATGTATTGCTATCTTGGTTAATATAAGAGTTACAAAATCGGTTAAATGGGCAATGTTTCTCAGGATTCTATTACCATTTCAGAACTGCTGTTACATTTTGTCAGTTATTTTTGGTTTTTGAATAAATCGCGAAAAACCAAAATGGTGTGTTTTTGACATTCCTCCGTATCTCGATTATTTAAGGACATACGGTATTTTGGTCTAGACATTGTATGGGCACTTTTTTAAGGTCTTTACAATAAAAAATAAAACAAAAGAATTTCTCCTTCCGTTTAGGAGATATTGACTATAACTTCGTTTTTCTTACTGACGCCATTTTGGATTTTTATTGAATTAAATAGAATTATTGTTAATTCCCTTTTTAAAAATGTATCACAACATAGTACTTTCTTTCATATGAATGCCGAAATAAACAAATCTGAAAATTTCCTAATTAATTTTGCTGCTCTGCTCAATTTGGTCTAGTAGGCGAGCCAACAATATATTTTAGAACTTTCAAATTATAGTCGGTTTAATTTAAACTTTGTAAAAACCGTATGAAAACAAGGATTTGCGATAATTTTTGGGACAATTTACAATACAAGCTTTAGATATAAACTGTCTAATTTAAAGAAATTGTTCTATGTGGTCACCATTTTGATCACAACACATTTGACAATGATTTTGTAGAGAGTTTATTGCCCCTAATATTGTGTTTCTATTCGTTGCACCCATAGCGTTTCAGAGTCTTTCTTCTAAAACTGCAATATTTTCAGGAGCTTCAAATGAGTAAGTTTCGTTTTTAATGTGTCCCCATAAGAAGTCAAAGCAATTTATACCAGGGGATCTAGCAGGCCACAAAATGTCGCCATTTTTCGCAATTAATCTATTAGGGAAATTTTCTTCCAAATAATTCTTTACGACGGCGGCATTATGAGCTGGATCATATACCAAATTTGATCCAAGTTCCCCACAGATGCCCTCACAGCGGGCATTATTTGTTCTTGTAAGAGCTAAAGATATCGTGCTGCATTAAAATTGAAATTAAAAATTATTGGCCCAACTAATTGATTTCCTGAAAGTAAGAATTTCAGTCTCATTGTATACTTGCCTATTATGCCTCACCAAACATTAAATTCAAATTTTGTTTGGAATCTTCTTTATGAGGGGAATTTTGGGTTTTCTATAGCCCTGTGATGGGTATTATGCCTGTTAAAAACTCCGCAATTAGTAAATCGAGTTTCGCCAGTCCATAGTAATATGTTCATGGAAATACTGGCATTTTCTCGCATATGTTGAATGTACCATTCACAAAATCTTACTCTTCGGCGAAAATCATTTGCCGATAAACCTTGTTACAATCCTAGTTTTGTAGGGATGATATTTATTAACGTTCAGTATTCTATGAGCGGACGACTTTGTTACCAGTTTTTCTAACCGATGCTGTGGGATTATTATTAGTGTATTCTAATACAGCATCAATTCTCTTCTTATTTTCAATAGCATATTTATGATTTCTGGGTTTTTCAAAACTTCCATAATTTAGCAAATTTAATACCAGATCCCTAAAATGTCTTGCGTTAGGTTGATGCCGTTCAGGAAATTTATTTTCATAAATTTTCGCAGCCGCTGTAGAGTTCCTGTGGGCTACGAAGTAAGTTTCTAACATGTCTAATTTTTCTTCATTGGTATACTTAAGAGCCATATTTGAAAATAATAACGTAACGGAAATTAAATTTAACAACAAAAAAAACTAAATTAACGAATTGAAAATGAACGAATAAAATGTAATGTTAAACCAACAATAATTTGACAGTTTTAAAACAGATTTTTGGCTCGCCTACTAGACCAAATTGAGCAGAGCAGCAAAATTAAATAGGAAGTTTTTAAATTTGTTTATTTTAGCATTCATTTAAAAGAAAGTACCATGTTGTGATACATTTTTAAAAAGGGAATTAACAATTCTATTTAATGCAATAAAAATCCAATATGGCGTCCGTAAGAAAAAACAAAGTTATAGTCAATATCTCTTAAATGGAAAGAGAATTTTTTTTGTTTTATTTTTTATTGTAAAGACCTTAAAAAAGTGCCCATAGAATGTCTAGACCAAAATACCGTATGTCCTTAAATAATCGAGATAGTGAGGACTGTCAAAAACTCACCATTTTGGTTTTTCGCGATTTATTCAAAAACCAAAAATAACTGACAAAATGTAATAGCAGTTCTAAAATGGTAATAGAATCCTGTGAAACATTGCCCATTTAACCGATTTTGTAGCTCTTATAATAACCGAGATGGCAATACATGCAGCACCAATCTGGAACATAAGGAGCTCCTAGTGAAAAGGTATCATCATATTTAAAAAACCAAAATATTAACGTAGCTTTTAAAACCAATAATACGCTTGGGAAATATATTAAAAACAATAAGGGTAAAATTAATCCTAATAATAAATCGGGGGTATATAAATTAAATTGTGGTAGTTGTCCAAAATTGTATATTGGTCAAACAGGCCGTACTTTCAAAAAGCGCTATTCCGAACATTATAATAGCTATACAAAAAACAAAAATAAATATACTTACTCAAATCATATTTTAGCTGAAAATCATTTTTTACATACAACTTTCAAATTTTACTTATAGAAAATAAGGGCATTAAATTAAACCATTTAGTAACACTTGAAATAAATAAATTTAAAAATTCAGATAACCTACTAAATGATCAATTAGATATTAATAACTCACCCTTATTAAATCTCTTTCCTAGTTTTCTGTTAGATAATCCCGGTAATGTTACTATCTTATTGATATCATAATTACTTAAGTACTCTTATTTACTTTAAATAGTCAGTTTATTTTGTTATGTTATTGATGTTTTCTTAATTACTTTGTTTTGTTAAATTACTTCGCATATATATTGGATACCGAGTTGTAAATTAGTCACATTTGAAAAAGAAGTACTTCGAAACATGTCATGTATAGTATTTTTTTTTAATTTTTATTTTTTAAAATAAAAGTTTTGTGAAAATCTACCAAATTTGGTTTTACTGATTCAAGAAAAAAATATATACTTTGTACCTCTTTCACGCTTCAGTACAAAATGTAATGAAGTAATAAAGAAAAATGATTTGGTATACCACACCTTCTGCGTGCGAGTACTTTTCACACAGCGAATACTTTCTTTTCCTAGTTTTAAACAGTGCAACTGCAACCGATATTAAACGCATGCTTTCAATCTAATTAATATAATGAGCTTTACAAGATAAAGATCAACGCAAACACATGGCCTATCATTTTCAACTTATTGCGTCTGATAGGTATAATTTGTTATTTTTGCACACGTACTGTCTAATATGGCATATTATCTGATGGCTGCCATATAAATTATCGGCTAATCATTTCGACTATGCACTATCAGTATCAGTATACATGTAGTAGGCATATGAAATTAATTGGTGGGGTAATTTTTATTAAATTATAAATTACATAGTCTCATACTCGTAAGCATGTGTAAATCGGAAATTGGAACTGGCTGGTTATCCATCAACTCGCACTATTTAATGTATTATTGGGTGTGAATTAATTATTACTTGTACTTACAGGGCGATTCAACGAAGGTGACGATCATCCTTAACTCGGTAACAGTGTATCTACAAAAGAGGGCGTTTAATTATTACGTAAGTAGGCTTGGGGGCATGGTGTTCAAATTTTTCTTTTTCTTTTCCTTACAATGGGAGCAGATGGGAAATTATAAATCTTACATAAGATAAAAAACAATTACAATATTTTTAATTTAAATTATAATATTGAGAATTATTTTGACTTTAATACCTAATCAAACGGATTTAAGCCTGGCTTTTGTAAATAAGCTACCAAATATTTATAATGATGTAGAAACTTTGATATAGAGTACATGGACAATACATTTTCTGATATTATTAAAACACTACTGCTTTAATTTAAAAATAATTTAGTTTATTGTTTTATTTTAATTTTGATACATAATATTCAAACACTGAATTTAATATTATGGGATCTGATTAATATTTTGTGTTTAATTCTCATTAAAAAAACACACAATTATTGGAAAACTATAATTGTGGTTAAAACATATCATAAGTGGACCCAAAACTGAACCCAGAGGAACCCCACTCAATGCGAATTCCCAAAGGACCAGCTACCTTCCTTATGGAGAAATGGCGTTTAGTCAAATATTCTAAGACTTTAGTCAACTTAGTAACCAAAAGTGTCCATGGCCCCAATCCAATCCTATGGATACTTTTGATATACAGTTCTAAAATAGCTTCTTTTCATAACGCCGCAGTTGGAAACTGGATACAACAATTAAGGTTTTCTATGCCGGATGTGGTTTTTTAGTTCTTACACCATTTATTCACATTAAACATTTTTTGTAAAATATTTTTGTTGCAGGGTGATTTGAAGATTTGGGGAAAATATTTTTTTTAATTCCTAAATCTTTATTACAACAGCGAAGCAGTTACCATCTCACACCTTTTAGTATATTAAATGTTCTAAAACTCAAAGCGATCTATTTCAAGGGTAAATTATACAGGGTGACCCAGAAATAAGCCTAATAAAGCATTTTTTGTTTACTGCTTCATGTGTGAACCTATGTGTATTTCTCTCTACTTTTAAAATAATTAGGAAACCCTTTAGTATATAATATACAGGGTGATACTTCCAAAATAATTATTTACTGCTACTACTAATTGGTAAAAAATCACAGTATTCTGCACCACCTTGCATAAAAAACAGATCTTAGTGCAGTTACCAGCCAAGAAAAATCATTATACATTGTACCAGGAGGCATTTCACAAGTATGACAATTATATTACATATTTTATTTAAACAAGGATAATTTCTTGACCCTAGTACAATTTTGTATAAATAATTATTGTTTTATTTTGTAGGTTGTTCCCAAAGTTGTTCCTAATAAATTTGAAGTTATATAAAGATGTCCCATTTAGAAAGGCTAGAGTTACTGATAAACAGTGTCAGACTGATGTAGCGATGAGGATTTTACTTGAATGATAGTGTCGCATGCATTTACAATAAATTAGAAGCTAAACTTACATTACATTGTTTTTAAGACGATATAAAAAATAAATAAATCACTTGGCTAAATTCATTCAAGAAACTAAATAGTCGTGTCTATGTTAGGTATGTACCTATATCATGAAGACTTTACCAATATCAGTACCTGGGAGGTAAACTGAACTATGTCTTACTATTTTTAGAGGCATGTTGTAGGTATATGACACTATGTCGTAGGAAAATTGTTATCACAACATACAAATATGTTACCAAAACTAACAAGTCATGTATATTAAAAAAAGTTTTAATAGTTAGATTATTAGTAAACAATACATATTGTGACAATAATTGGGACTAACTGCATTTCTTGATATTGATATATGTAAATATGGAACATAAAAGTATCCAAACAACATTCAGTCTGCTCTACTAAAAAGTTGACTAGAATGACTGCAGTTTACGTCCGAGGCACTAATTACCTTTTCAATTTTCAAAACATTTTTTATTGTACCTATTTTTTTAGTCTATTGTGTTCATGTTTTAGCCTTGATTGAATTATTATTATTATACTCTTCATACAGTAGTCTGTGAAGAGTATTATTGGTAGGTATACTTTATCCGTCTGTCCGATGTCACGTTTTTTGTCTGCACGATAAGTCATAAACGAAAAATGAAAATTTTAAACAAAACACAAGCTCTATAAATACGGGGACAAAGTCTATTGATTTTGGAAAAAATCTGATTAAAAATAGGAAGTTAGGATGGGTTGATATTAAAAAAGAAATCCTAAATTAAAAACGAAAAACAACAAGCGATATTATCATGAAATTTTTTACAAACATCAAGCTCTATAAGAAGAGGAAGTCCTTTGATTTTAAAAAAATCATAATTCAAAAATGAAAAGCGAACTCAATATGAAATTTTTAGTAAAAATCAAGCTCTACAAGGAGATGAGGACTATTATTTGTGAAAAAACTTTGAATAGAATAGGGGTTAAAGGAGGTTATTAGTAGTTTACCTAACAAGTATGGAAAGTGATACTTTTCGGCACGCGATTGCAGATGACCGAACGATGCGTTAGCTGTTAGGTACACTATTTTTTCTACTAGCGTGCGGAAAAAACCCAAAAGTTAACATAGGGAAAGATTTATTATTAAATACATATCAACAAATTAATTATTCTTAATATTAATATTGAACGTGCAATTTGTAGCATTCTGCAAATTAATTGTAGAGGCTAAAATGTTTTCCATTGAAGTCAGATTTCGGTTTTCCACTGCTTTGTCAGCACTAATTGTTGCAACCGTGGCGATGGGAACTTGGCTGGAAGAGGTCTAAGGCTTTACTGGTGACAGCTGCTGACTAGTGGAAGGGCCAGCGACAGCGTCATTGAAGTTTAATATTTTATTCGATATGCCCTTTTGGAAACTTGGTGAGCTTTCTAGATAACCTTTTGCGACTCTAGAAGATTTCCAACCTCCGAGGCGTTTAATATTTGTTATTCCTTCTCCGGAATCTGCAAGCATTGTGGCGGCGGAACGTCTGAAACTGTGGCCCGTATATAATTTAGGATTTGTAAGCTTCAGATAACTTGCAATCTCTGATGGCATTTTTCCGAAGGTGTTTATTCCGATACATTGTATAGTGCAAGTTCCTTTCTCATATTTCACAAAAAATCGCTTATGTGGGGTTTCAGGCTTTCTTAAACTCAGGCCCGACTAGAGGGGGGGTAGCCGGGACTAATTCCCGGGGCCCGGGCTGAAATGGGGGCCCGGCAGCGCTATAAGGGGGCCCGACAATAGGGTTTTCTGTTCTCGCATGGTGATGTGATTGAAAGTTGAGGAAAAGTTTGAGATTAGAGGAGGTTGTTTCGGCAGAGGTCTTTTTTTTTGAAGAAGAATAATTGAAGTAGGGATAAGATAAAATATTTCTTTAGAGGCGAGGACCTTTTTTTTTAGAAGAAGAATAATTGAAGTTAGGGATCAAATATTTTTTTAAAGATAAGGATCTTTTTTTTTTTTTTTTAGAAAACGAAAAGTTTTTGTCACAGGGCCCGATGTAGAGAATTGTCCCGGGGCCCAACCTGGCTCTCGGCGGCCCTGCTTAAACTCTCACACTTTCTGAACAAATTGAACAATTTTTCATTTTCAGCTTCCTCAGAAATCGCAAAGCCTCTGAAAGAGTGTTTTTTGTGTCTGGGATATTTATCAATAAAATATTTCCTTTGTTATCAATATGATCTAAAGACATCTTTGTTAATTCTTCTCGCCTACATGCGCCCGCCAAACCAAAAATCGTAGCGACTTTTATATGAAGATAAATTTTCTCAAGCGCTTCATTTATAAACTTAAATATTTCTTCTTTTGAGAAAATGTTTGCCTTTTTGGGCTAAATCCAATGTTTTGTTTTTTTATATATGCCGTGACCTTGATAAACTTGCTTAAATCGACGTCTTTTTTGAGTTTAATTACACTTTTTAACATTGAGTACCTGGACCAAAGAGTGTTTGGCTTGCATGTTTTGGAAATTTCAGCGAAATAAGCCAAAAAAACGTCTTCTTTAAAAGTTTTAATTCCCTTATTCTGGCACCAGTTTTCAAACAAAAGGTAATTATTGCGAAGACGACCTTTTCTTAAAAATGCATATTTTTTTACAAAACTTACATTTTAGTCTTTAGGAAGGAAAGTATTTTTCAAATACACCACCGGAAACCCCAGTAATTACTGTTTTCTTAAAAAAATACATATTAAAGGCTTATGAGGATCATTAAGTGATCATTTGTGTAAACTTATTCATTAGAATTTAGAATTATGTCCATCATGCTTTATCAATACAAATTTAGTGCGGTGTTGCCAAGTATCCAACTAAAATCAACGAAAAAGAAATCAGTTCTATTAATTTATTTCCAGTCACACCCGATATACATTTATTTATCCATTTTGATTGAATTGTTGTAGTACATTTTTTTTTAATAATTTGTTTATTTAATAAATTTTTAATCCAAAACGCTTATTGTAAACCTATCAGAATTTAAAACAATAAAAAGTTCCCAGACACACACCATAAAAGCACGCTTTTGGTTTGATGTTTCGAAATTTGCCTGTGTCCTTTATACACTTACACCGTAAGAACACGCTTCGCACGTCCCACCCATCTGATTACCGCTACGGAGGTAAGCAAGCCCGCCAGGCCCTGCGCGCTCTTGTTACACCTACACCCTAATAGTACTGAATGCTCGTCCCACCCACTTTCTAACCACTGCACAAGCGAGCGAAGCGAGCGCGCCCGGCCGATGTTTCGAAATTCGCGCGAAATTCGAAACGTCGGCCGGGCGCGCGCTTTTTGCACATATACCATAAGAGCACGAAACACTCGTACTAACCACTACAGAAGCAAGCGAGCGAAGCGAGCGCGCCCGGCCGTTGTTTCGAAATTCGCGTGAATTTCGAAAAGTTGGCCGGGCGCGCTCTTTTTCCATCTACACCATAAGAGCACACTACGCTCGTCCCACTCACCTCCTAGCTACTACAGAAGACAAAGTGGTATTCTAGTAACCCATTCCATGCGCATGCCAGCACGTGAATATACAACAAGAAGACGAAGCAAAGACTTCTCGTAGGGTCACCTAAAAATACTAACCCATACCTGCTACACCGACCGGCGTGGACTCCAACGGCCTGTACACAGCTCAAATAGAAATGAAAAGTCTCATATAACCGATTATATTCTCGTATTATCATCTGCGCATGCGCATGGAATGTTTTAGATGTAAAAAGGGTGTGTTTGCTTCGCTTACTCTCTCCTGTACTTGTCAGGACTCACGTGGGATGAACAGTTGGTACAAACGCGCCCGGTCGACGTTTCTGTGCGTGAATTTCGAAACATTGGCCGGGCGCACTTGCTTCGCTCGCTTTCTTCTGTAATGGTTAGGAAGTGGATGGGAAGAGCGTTCCGTGCTCTTATGGTGTAGGTGTTAAAAGGCTGCGCCCGGCCGACGTTTCGAAATTCGCTTCGCTCGCTTGCTCCTTTAGTGGTTATCAGGTTGCTACGAGCGAAGCGTGCTCTTACGGTGTAAGTGTAAAAAGGCATTTGCGAATTTCGAAACATGAACCAAACACGATCGCTTCTAATGTAGTTAGAACGTGGGAGGACGAGCGTGCTTTTATGGTGTAGGTGTGTCAAGGAACTTTTTAACTTTTTTGAATTCCGATAGGTTTACAAAAAGTGTTTTGGATAAAAAAATGTATAAAATAAATCAAATTGTCAGTGTGTTAAAAATATACCACCATTATTCCAAAATAACGCAAGGATGTATTCCTGGTAATAAAGTTAGCACAATGAGGTATTATCAGATTAATTTTAAATTTAACAGCGTACGAAAAATTATTAAAAAAATGTATTATTGCGTAATTGTGTAGTAATGGTCAACCCAGCATATTTCATTTAATAAAATTTTAAAATTGTTTTGCAAACCTATCAGGAATATACATATTAATAAGTTACGTTACTTTTTCTACACTGTGTACATAAACTTCGACTTATTCCTTAACATTTTAAATTTCTCAATATTTCTTAATTTAAAAAAATGTTTAAATAACATGGCCATTGCATTTAAATTTATTACCTACTACTTGCCTATTTATTTACTCCTATAATTTTTAAGTGTCTTTAATTATCTCTCTGGGTCAAAATGATCTTTTGAATTTAAAAATGTTTGAACGTCGTAATTTAAAAAAGGGGTGTATCGATATACGTTTTAAATGGGATGACTTTTAAAGTCTCCACCGAGTGACGTCACAGTTAACCCAATACAAATTGAACTAATTTAGCTATCCTTTTGTTAATAGTAGTCTTTAAATTTGGCTAGCTAGATCATTTGTCAACCAACTAAATTCACTTCTTTTAAACTTCTGGATAATTAAGGTATGGTCCGTTATTAACCGACTACTAACCGCTAGTAGAAAACTAATTTCTTGGTTACTTTTGGACCACGGCTGTGATTTACTTCACATTTGTGACTTGTTGACATTCGACTTAATAGTAACCGTAAAAATATAGCGGTTAGTGAATTGACGTTTGAATCTCCATTTTTAGGTAACCGCGTCCTTAATTAAACGGATTTTTCAGAAATGTCAAGCAGAGCGGTTAGTTTTGGACCCAGTAACCGATATTTCGGTTAATAACAGACCATACCCTTAGACATTCCAACGACCTGACAAAATGCTGCCAGTGGGAACTGACAGTTTAGATATGGCAACCTGTGGGTCTGTTGTCGTTGATACATATATAGTCATATAGAGTGCTCAAAGCGTGTCGTTTGCGAGCGGCCATATTGCCTGGCAAGTGTCCATTAATTTGAATCGGTTTAGCAAAAATGTGTTTTAAAACCAATTTCCAGCCTTTGAATATATAAAAAAATATAATTTCCTACATTTTTACTTCAAGGCATAAGCTTATGTTTATTTTGAAAAACATGGATGATCAATCTATATAACTGTCTATAGCATTGATCCTATCAAATCACAGTGTTGCCATATTAAAACCTGTCAGTGTCCTGTCATTTCAAACGGGCAGCCATTTTGTTTGGAATGCCTAATACAAAATAATAATAAAATTATGTTTAAAAGTTTTCGAAAAGCACTTTGTCTATTACTTTATAGATTATGTTATATTAATATTTAATTATTATTACAACAATCAAAATCGTTAAATAAATCATCAGATGTGACTGCAAATAAATTAAAGAAGTGCTTTTTAAAGTGTATGGAAATGTTATGTAAAAAATAATATTTATTTTTCGCTGATTTTAATTAGATACTTGGCAACATCGCGTATATTTGAATTGACATAGCATGACAGATATAATTCTAAATTATAATGAATAAATGATCACCTAATGATCCTCATAAGCCTTTAATATGTAATTTTTGTTAAAATACGTTAATTTATGGGGTTTCCGGTGGTATATTTGAAAAATACTCTCCTTAATAAAGCCTAAAATGTAAGTATTGCAAAAAAATTTATATTTTTAAGAAAAGCGCGTCTTCGCAATAATTACCAAACAAAATATATTCCTTTTCATACCTATAACGGGATTTTGATGGTAGTAGATACAAGTTTGCAGTTCTAGCCGCTTCCAAAACTGACTGGCAAATCTGAAGAATCCATGAAAAATTATCTTCTAGAAAAAGATGCGACGGTAAAATTGGTTTTGACAAGGTAGTGCACATACTTTGATTACTATACGGGGCAAGAGATAAGTCCGATACACCCAACATAGGGCGCGGCCATTTTGAACCCTATGACACAGTTTATAGCTAAAGAATCAGATCGCTCACTCTGCGTCGGCACTTTTTATCTCAATGTTCCAGTTTATACACTGCGCAACTCAGATAATACAATATATGACAACCGCCTATAATAAAACAGCAGTCTTCTGCGTATCCTGAATTTGTATCCCTGGAGTGGATGTTATTTTGGAACTTTCAACTGGTCCGAGTGAGCTAACTGATTCTTTAGCAATAAACTGTGACTCCAAAAATAATATTCACTGATAGCAGCAAGCAAAATATCAGGTGTGTTTTAATCATCCGCTTCTGCATCCGGAATTGTCGGTTCAGTCGTTCTAACTTGTCAGATTAAAACAAGAAAACCGACAATTCCGAAGCAGAAGCGGATGATTAAAACGCACCTATTAAAAATATTGCGCCAAGATGTAGGCAACACGTAATAAGGGTTCAAAATGGCGGAGTTTTCTATCTCCTTTTAAAAGGCACTCAGAAAGCTGCGCAGTGCGACCATTCTCCGTATAGTAAAAGAAAATCAAAGTATGTGAGGTAGTGTTTTGACTGACAGATTTATTTTTTCTTTGTTGCTACGGTGATTCAAAGTGACAAATAAAAAATATCAGATGTTTATTATTATTTGACATTCATTTGATGAGGCTTATACCAGAGCCATTAAAAAATTATTAAAACATACATTCCTTTTTATTAAAAATTATAGCAGAATTCTAATAATTTTCTTAATTTTTCAGTCATTTTGTAAACTACAACCATACACATATATATTTTAAATATTCAAATGTCAGTATACTCCCCAAAAACTTAACAAATTTACTAGTGTGTGAAAAAGTTTTTTCCGCACTAGTGCGGAAAAGTGACTCTTTCAACACTAAAATGAGTACGGAAAAGTGGACTTTTCCGCACGCTAGTAGAAAAAATGTTTAAAAATATAATATCAACTTGAAATTTTTGGAAAAATCAAGCTTCGTCCTCTTGAAGCCTATTCATTTTCAAAAAAATCTTATTGAAAATGGGAGTTAAGGGGGGTTTGTTAAACTGTGAAGAGTATAATTTAGAATGCCACGCATTATATATCTTCATTCTATAGTTTGTATCTGGGTAATGTAATGTATTGTGATGGGACGATGTCATAAATTAAACATTTTAGTTCACTTGGTTTTTTGCCAATAAAAGGTATTTAAAAATATTTTATTTGACATGTGTGACAAATTGCGAAAATAATTAAATTTACAATAAAAACCGAAAAACGCTAGGTAAAGTTTCATATAATATTCTTTACACAAAAATCAATGTCAAGCTTTGTACATAACCTAATATATATTTAAAAAAATCGTAAAATATGAAGAAAAGTCAGCTGACTATAACTAATAATGTTTATAAATGGTTTTCAACGTAATAAAAACAAAACAAATATTACAATAACTAAAATATTCATTATTAGTTGTAGTGCTTGCAAACAGTAATCATATTGATAATAATAACTACACTTAATATAAACCTAAATAAAAAAAAAATCAGCGATATTGGCGCTTGTACAAAGTTTTTAACCAAACTTACAACCGATAAAATTATTGGAAAAAAGTGAACTCCCTTTTTAAATTACCACGAGCCGCCACTAGTGGGCAACCCAATTGGAGGTTTGAAAGGAGAGCTTTGGATTCCAGTACCCAGGTGAGTCTTAAATTTTTTTCAAATATTTTTCCTAACCACGATGTGAGAGATATACCTGGGTCGATAATTTTTAGGATCAGCATCCGATGCATTATTTTTAGAATTTTCTAGAAAACCAAATTTTGTTATAAAGCTTCAATATATTACATTTATCGTTCCTTGAATGGTGAGATATCATTCCGTACATAACAGAATCGGGGCCCGCTGTACTTTAATTGCAGGATCCTAAAACATGTTTCAGCTCTTCTAGAATAAATGATTCATTATGCAACTTCATATTTGTATCAAAATTTAAGAAGTATGTTTTTTTCGTACTTTCAATTTTTGAAATTCTTAATTATAGTTTTGAGAACTGCTTACAGCCTCAAAATGTTCCGCAAAAAATTCACATATATATTCAATTTCGGTCACAACCTCATTATTAATTTTTATTGCCTGTGGAATTAGATTATTATATATACCTGCTATAACTTTTATTTTTTTCCAAAGTTCACTTACATTGGTATCCTCAGTGAGAATAGATATATATTCTTTCCCTTTCTTTGCTTCATTGATTATTCTTCTCGCCTTAGCTCTGATTTTTTAAAATTCTATTAGGTTTTTAAGTTCTTAGAGCTTTTTGCGATCTAACGTCACTACACGTATGTCTTCATTCCATCATGGATACCACTTTGGATAGCTTACGACTTTTGGACCTTGGGGTGGTTTCATGAACACCAAGCAAGATGGAATTAGTGACTGCATTTACGGCTTCTTCAATGTTATAGGTATAGACACTATTTGAGAATATTCGTTGCTATTTTAATAAGTCATCTTTCAGCAAATGAAAATGCATATTACAATGAGGAAGAACTTGTATTTAATAATGATAGTAAAAAACCTGGAAACAATGCCTTTTTTTTTAAATATAAAAACTTGTAGGTACAATCTAAAATTAAAAAAATAAATAAATAAAAAACCAACGAGTGTCCAGTTTCGATGGGCGAAGAATTTTATTACATCGCCTAAGAAAAAACAGAGCTACTTAACATAAAAACACGAGTAAAATAATTCGCACTCTGGGACGCCGATTTCCGAACAAGACGGTGTGTTTTACGAGCGCAGATACAAATTATTGAGGTTAGTCTTGTTCGACGGTTCGAAGAGATCCGACGAGGATCATAGAGGGGCCCCCCGTTGCCTTGATTTACATTGTACGTCCAAGAGATGAATGGTTTTCAAACGACCAAGCGCCTGTTCACTGAATATCCGAATTTGGTTATGTTACTAAAGCCGGTTTAAATTGTTCTTTAAACAGTTTCCGCGCAAAATTAGATACCAATAAGTTTTAGGGTCAATATAAGGATAATTTTATAAGAAATTTTAATATTCATAAAGATTACTGCCCCTGGTCTATAGTCTGTTAGATTCACTGTTTCATCTCGATCGAATGGGCAAGGCAAAATAAGATTCAAAATATCATCGTTTGCCAGATTAAAATCAAGTAAGAAACCAAACATTTAAACAAAAATTTGAAATACCTTCCTTTGATGATTAGACGTAAATGAGCAATGATGAAATTTCTGTTAAATTTAATGAATAATTCAGGTCTCATCTAGCACGTTGTCCTTAAATGTTCAATTTTCAAACAACCTTTACGCATTCCCCATTCTATGTCATCAATATAATTAATATAGGAATAGTATCGGCTGGTTCTATTTTAGAAAAAACATAATAATAAAATTCTTATACTTCTGAAATATCTTCTGATACAATGATCTTGCTTGATTGGCAACTGCAATCTAAGATCTGTTTAAAGCAGCCATACTCAAGCTGCGGCCAGCGGGCCGCATGCGGCCTTCCAAGATTTTTTTGTGGTCCGCAACACTATTATTGGTCGCAGCGCTAAATAGCATGCTAATTTTTAAATAAACGTTTGGAATTTTGGAGGGTTACTGCAAAAACAAGATAGCTCTACTTTTGGAATTTTCGAGTTAAGTAGGTACACTTTCTACAAGTGTGAAAGAAGTCTATATTCATGATAAAGAGATAGCTAATAAAAACTAACTCCATGTTAATACCAAAACATAAACATAACATTGTGTTCAATTAATAAGTGTGTCTACCAAAACGAGATAATAGGCATATAACTTATTTTTGCTAAATATATTTAGTTCGATTCTTAATAGTGTTCCTGCCAAAACAAGATAAAGGCCAGAACAGAGGGGAAATCAATAAGGTCAAAAAGTACCTGTATTTCGGAAATTACATAAAAATTTTTTATGTAATTTAGGTGATTTCACTGAAAATCAACCTTAATTTTATACGATGATCTTTTTTCTCGCCATTTCCGGTTGTGAGCGATAAATTGATTTCGACCATGATTTTAGATGATGATTTTGGAATTTTCGCTACTTATTTTTGTTGAAAGTGTTTGTTAAAATATTACAACATTGTGCCCATGCCATTTGTTTTGTTATGACTAGAGTCGTCTCTGGCCTTTCTCGATTGTTCCGAAATCCACGAGATGATTACGTTACCCTTTCTTTCCGCGATACAGCTAACCTTAAACAACCACTAGATAATAACACGTGATGTTCAAATCTCCGTGGTGGATGAGTGATTGGTCAAGATGTAACGGGTGATTGGTCAAGCTGTAACGACTGATTCGTTAAGCCGTAACGAGCAAATCTTTATGTGAAAATTCGTAAATAAAAGTATTAGCGGTAACCATATTTTCTAATAGACAACGTATTGAAAGATTCAGCTATCCTAAATACATTCCACCAGAAAAATAGATTTAATTTATCAATGGGCGAAGGTGAAATTCGGTTTTATATGCCAAATTCGCACAGTATTTATTCAGAAGGATGCATGAAAGGATGAAACCAAGTTTTGAAAATACTCACAAAAAAGTGCAAGAAGAAAGATATACTAAAATTTTGCAAAATCAGATACACCTGATGAATTTCACCATTATTATCACAATCTACCTGTATCCAATAATGTTACTAAAACTTCGATTGAAGATAGTGACACACATTGAATTATGATTTGTATGTAGAGCTAAAATTAGCTAAGTGACATTTTCTCTCTTTTTTTACCAATTATTGATAGATTATTAGTTTATACTTTGTAAACAATGTTTTCAATACCTTCTTCATTGAAGTTAATAAACGGTTTGAATGAAGCTTTTACTGATTTTTTATTCAGTTTTAAACGTTTGAATGTGAGTTATCTGGTTTTACAGTAACACAACGGGGTATATTTATGTTTTGTGTTTTATTTATTAGAGGTCCTCACTAACTAATTTTAGATAGATGGCCTAAAAAAAAGGTCATCATCCAAAAATATTGCGGCCCGTGTAACATATACGAATGTGGCCCGAAGGAAAAAAAGGTTGAGTATGGCTGGTTTAAAGTTAGGTAGTTTACATCATTGCTATTAGAGTCCATTTCTTGATGAAATCCTCTCATCGTTTAAACTGGATGGTTTTCCTATAAAAGAGTACCGTTTTTAAATAAAGGTTCACCTAAAAAAGTTGCTATAGTTTATCCGACACATTCGGATATAATTAAATTTTGTCTCTGTGAGATCTCTTTTGATGACATTGTATCCATTTACGCAGTTTTCTGTTTTTGAAACTTCGTTTATGTCTTTTGTAGGAAAAAAATTAACAAATTTTTGCTCACTGTACAGTACTTATAGTTGGGTACAAAACGCATGACTATTCTGAAGTAGTTTTAGACACTGGAACAAAAATAAAATATAAATTACAGTCATAAAACTAAATTATTGTTTAAAATTGCAAATAAACAAACAATAATACTTCAAAAATACTTTTATGCTTAAAATAATAGTAAATGATAGGTACCTTGGAGACGTGTTTCGGTAACAATCGTTGAACTGACACACATACTTCCGATTTATTAAAGTCGCAGTTTTATTTATAGTAGATTCGTGATCGAGCCGGAGTAATAAATTTGTCAGATCAGGAAATTTTAGGTGTGGGTGCCTATATAACTATTTATGGGGTACATCAAATCATCATTTAAAAATATTTTTTTGAACATGTATTATTGAGTATTATTTCGGTATGTAGGTACTTTACAAAATGTTTTTTGAGTTATTTGCAATTGTTATGTAAATAGTAGAGTTATAGTCTAAGAGCCAGTGGACGGCTACCTGTATGTATTTGACCAAACCTAAGGTTTCGTACACTGAGGCCCCTATACCTACCATACCTGAGATAGAGAATAACTAAGCTCAAAATGGTGGACGCGGCGGGTGCTCAGGTAAGACAGGTATCGATTTTTGGCAAATTTTAAATGCATTTGACCACGTCTGTCGTTTTGAAATTTGAAAATATATTATTATTATTATTATTATCGTCATCAGAAAAAACAATGGCAGACCATTATCGCGTGTTTAAGATTGTGGCAGACAGTTTTAAAAGTGCTGAAAATAATAAAATTTTGAAAGTAATTGACCAGATCTGCCATTGATATATTTTATTTAGAAGGGTCTTAAAAACTTATATTCATCACGGCAGACGTCTTGATTGAGTACACACGTCAGCAGACAACAAAATCTTAGCTACTATCCGGCCAGGTTTTTGCATAGACTGTCTATAGTTATCATTCTTGTTTTCCTCTATGGATTACTATTGTACTCTTTCTAGCCTATAGCATTTTCTTTTATTGTTACTAGTATTCAAATAATTCAGATTTTATAGCTGAGAGGGCCCAGATATCTCCCCACCATAATGGTTAGTGGCAGATGTTTTCAGTATATTTGTGAACCATCATACAGATACCTCGTGTTTTATGAAATTAATAAAATACATAGTATTGCTTTCTTTTATTTTGTTGATTAGTCTATTATTTATTTAATATATATGAAATTATGTCGAGTGAAAAAAAAAGAACTGAAGTGTTTTTTTGTGACACGGTAAAAACTGATAAATTACTGATATTTTCAGAAGAGACTATGTCAAAAGATTTTCAGGTTACGAAAATGTCATAAATTGAAATATGAAAATATCATTTTACCGGACGAAATTTATGATTATGCATATCATAGTAGTTGTTACAAGACATTTACAGCATTGAAAAGACGTTTTATGTCGACAGATGTTAAAAAAAAGTTCCATGACAGCCCAGTACGTCTTCGTCTGCAATTAAACAACCATCTACATCAGCTGATAGCTCAATAATTGATGATACAATTGTACATGATTCCCTTGTAAATGATGTGAATCTTCCTGAGACAGAAGAAGTAGAAAAAGAAATTGACGCTGAAGCTGAACAGACGTTGTAGGCAGGACCTTCTGAAGATTTAGCAGAATCATCGACTGTTCATACTTCTGATAATGTAGCTTCAGCAAACTTAAGTGTGTGTTTTTTTTCCAACAAAAAAAGAAACAATATCGCTCTAAGAATCAGCTATTACGCACTTCAGGGAAGAATCAATTTGAAACGAGTATTTTACTAAACTTAAAGCCATATACTGAAATTTACACTGAAACTGTGACCAAAATACAAAGTGTTTTCTCTTGTGAAGTCTACTATCATGATATTTGCCGGCAAAATTTCAGGAATAAGAAAAGATCACTAGTAAAAAGTCCTGTCCGTACTTCATGTCACATCTCCCGAGAAGTACAAGAAACTGTTTATAAGGAAATATGTTGTTTAATTGAAGAGAATGTCATAAATTGAGGACGTTGTAATTTTCTAAGCTATTTACATAAAGAGTATCTCGAAATGTTTAAAGAATTAAGTGAAGGCTCTAAAGTAACATCAATATTTACCACACACTCTTTAGAAGAAAAGATTCATAAGAAATTTAATGACAAAATTTAAATTTTGATATCGAACAAAAATAAGTTGTTATTATTTGTTATCTGCAATATACCTTAATATTTGGGATCCTTTCGAAATATATTTACTTTTATATCATCAAACTTATAAATTTTAGTCCATAGTTTACTAAATTAAATAAGTCCTATAGATAAATTAATAACGTAAATCATATTGATGTGAAACAAGGAACGTAATACACATACATCTGACCGGATGGTAGCTAAGGTTTTGTTGTCTGCTAACGTGTGTACTTAATGAAGACGTCTGACGTGATGAATATAGGTTTTAAATAAAATATATGAATGGCAGATCTGGTCAATTACTTTCAAAATTTTATTATTTTCAGCACTTTCAAAACTGTCTTCCATAATGTTAAACACGCGATAATGGTCTGCCATTGTTATTTTCTGATAAAAATAATAATATATTTTCAAATTTCAAATCGGCAGACGTGGTCAAATGCATTTAAAATTTGCCAAAAATCGATACCTGTCTTAACTGAGCGCCCGCCGCGTCCACCACTTTGGGCTTATTGACTCCCCATCTCAGGTACGGTAGGTATAGGAGCGTCAGTGTACAAAAACTCAGATCTGGTCAAATACATACAGGTAGCCGCCCACTGGCTCTTAGACTATTATCTGTTAGAGTAAATTAACAACAAGGTATATAACAAATATTTTTCAAGACCTATAAATTTGACTACATTAAATTGTTTAAATCGTTATTCATCATGGACTTCTTGGTAATTTTTGATGTCAAGGTGAAAGTTAATGACAAGTGGAGAAGAAGGTTTCAGCTTAGATTATAGAAAGTAATCTGAGGGTTCAAAATCTATAAATGTGACTATAATTGTATTAAAAATGTAAATGGGATAAATCCTTAGATTATAGAAATCTATAATCAAAGGGTTAATCGTTATTTTATCATCTTCTTGAAGATTACTAATGCCATGCAAAAATCAAAATGATAACAAGGGGGTGGGATTATATGATGGATACCTACCCAGGTATTGGTATGAAGATAAGATAGGCAGTTGCAGTTAGTAACTTGATCAGTTCCTAATATTACCTACCCTGTTTGATTAGCCTTTTATAATATCTATTATAGTAAGAAGTTGTGGTTGTTTTCGGTTAATAGTGACAGTAGAATTAAAAATACGGTGTGGTTCAGGTTCAAAGTTTACATCTGTGAAACGCATATGTATATGTCAGTTAACGATAAAATATTTGTAAGCAATGTTCATAATTGCTTAAGAATGAAAAATCCTTCGTTTTCTGTTGACGATGCTGTTGAAAAGACAATATAATTGGTGTAAGCAAATCAACGATATATAAAGTTATAAGTGAATTAAAAAGTGGAGTTGTTAAACCCCCAAATAAAAATGCAGGAGGTTAGAAAAAAGTGGAATTTACTAAACAAATTAAAAGCGGAAAAAGAAAAAAAGTTCACGAATTTTATTTTAAAAAAGAGATACCAACACTTACCAAGGTTTTGGACGCAATCAACAGTGATTCGTATTTTCCTAAAATGGGAAAGACAAAACTACAGGAAACTACAGGATAGGAAAGCAGCACTTTTTGGAAGGATTATCTACAGGATTGAAGGTTTCTTCCGGTAAAGGACGTCGTGTTTAATTATAACTATTATTAGAAGTTATGACGGGTTTTCAAAACGTGGTTCTTTAATATTTCAATTTAAAAAAACCGGAGACTACCATGAAGATATGAACGCTGATATTTTTGAAGAATATTTTCAGTATATGATAAAACATTTATCAAAGGGTTCAGTTATAGTAATTGATAACGCTAGTCTATTTGAACGTGTGCCTAATACTTCATGGAAGAAAGATGATACCGTTAAGTGGCTAACAAAGAGAAACATTAACTTTCCTGAAAAACTAATAAAAATAGAACTACTAGAAATTGTGAAATTAATTAAGCCTCCAGTAAGTTATGTAGTGGATGAACTTGCAAAAACACATGGTACTGATGTTGTACGTCTTCCTGCCTATCACTGCAAACTATTGAACTGATGTGGGCACAAGTTAAAGGATATGTAAGTCAACTTAATACTAGGGATGTGCACGAGCTTGTAAAGTTCGAGCGCTCGCGATCAAGCTCGAAAAATTGCAGCTCGAGCACGCTACAGCGCAGTTCCGAACAATACGAGCGTTCCGCGCATCGCGTACCGATACGGCTCGAGTCTCGAATGATCCGAGCGTTCCGTACTCAGAATGAATCATTCAATATTAAATTTAGTGGTGAAAAGTGATTAATATGTTTCAGTCCCCGTAATATAAGTGTGATAAGAATAAGGTTTTGACTTCATTTACGTTTACAGTAAGTATATTCGAATAAATGAAAATTATTTGATATTTCGAATAAGTAACCAGTCATAAACTCGGTCCATCTAAGAAATGAAGTGCTCGAAAACATTATCACACCTTGTACACGTGATCTCTCTGACGAGGCTGCTTTTACAGAGTCACGTTAAGGGACGATCGAGGTTTTATTAATTTTATTAAATAATGTGCGACTAGGTATGGAAAAATTACTCAAATTTTAACTAATGAAGAAAAATAAATTCAGTTTTGTGTATTTAATATTTAATGAACTACAAAAGAACGTGGACATTTTATTTCAGCAGGTCAAACAGGTAAACATTTTTCAACTCCAAAATGATGTTTATTTAATAATAGAGTATGAATAATAAAAACATTATAATAAATCATTTTGTCATTTTAGACCGGTTACTTAGTATCTGAAGAACTACTACTAGAAGAATCATGATTTAGATTAATTATCAACTGATTTCTATCAACTAATTCATCCATTAGATGGTCTAGCTCGAGCCGAGCCGATACGCGAGGCGTTCGAGCCGAATATTATACAGGAGCCGCTCGGGCATCGGACTGGTCGTACTGTTCTGAGCTCCACTCGAGCGTGCTCGAGCATTACAAGCAAGAACCGAGCCTGCTCGATCAAGCTCGTGCACATTCCTACTTAATACAACATTTAAGTTAAAAGATGTAAAAGCATTGTTAGAAACTTTCATATCACCTTGTTACGAAGGAAAATTGGCAAAAGGCAACCTAGCATGTGTTAAATGAAGAAGAAAACATGTGAAATCTGAAAAAAATCTTATTTGGGTGTTGATATTACAGTGCCACCTTTAATATCAGTAAATAATGGCTCATCAAGCGAATATAGTGATTCAAAGACTTTCACATTTCCTAATGTTCGAGAGTAGGTAAGTATTTCTATTTTATATCCAAATGTTATGCATAGCACCCCGGCGATTGAATTACAATTATTTAAGTTTAAAATAGTAAAAATAATAATAATACAAACAAATGCCCCTTAATTTAACCAACCGTGCGCTCATCAGAGTCTTAAAAAGGATTAAATTAATGGTAGCATATTGTTTATGTTCCACAAAACCGGGCGGTACAGGTAATATTCTTAATGAAACCTAACCTATTAACTGTTGGCTCTTTAAATTCACAGATTTTATTTGAACCACCTGTGCCGGAAAACTACCATAAAATTTTGATTTATTACTCCGTGTCGATTGCGATTCTACTATAATCACAATTTTTAAATAAAGACAATTAAAATTGTCTTAAGGTACGTTTACATCTAAAATTTATTGCATGAGATTTATGTCTTACAGTTGTTTAGTCCAGTGTAAACACACAAAAATTTCTCTCGGAGGTATATGGGGATTTATAAATTTAGAGTTTAATTGGAAACATCGAGATAGAATGCAGTACAGACGACATAAACACTATTTTGCGATATGACAAGTGAATGCACTTTGAGTCGTATTTTAATTAATTTAAAGTTATTGATTTTATATTTGAAGATTGACGAAATGAAAATGTTTTTATATCATTTAGATTTATTCTCAGTAAAGTTGACTAGCCGCATTACCTCGAGTTTGGCATATGACGTAAAAGTGTTATGTAAAAGTGTGGACACTTTTAGTTGGTATCGTCATAGCATCTCCTCTTTATTCTATATCAATGATTAGAAAGGTTCATATACCATTCCTTACTTTGTGACGTCACGCACTATTTATCTGCGATGCACAAAATCACGTGATTTTAAGTAGTCACATGGTTTGTTTCATGGATCTCTTTTTAACTACAGCCATTTGCGACAACCTCTGGTGCTCAATCAGCATAGTGCATCGGCAGAGACACGACGAGCCAGAAAGTAGAGATGTACGAAAAAAATAGAGGTTATTATGTATGAAAATAATAAAAAAATATTAAAATTAAATTTATATTTTTATGTTATTTATTTGTTTTTATGAAATTTAACTGGGTGTTCACTGCACAAATAAACCAATGTAAACATCGCCCCTGTATAGAAAGCAGTTTTTTATATTTATAATATTTTGTTTGTAATTACCTAATCGAAAATAAAAATCGTCTATTAGGTACTCTAAATAGTGATAACCATAAAGGTAAGCATATATCTGAATTTTGTGAGCAAATTTATATTAAATACTTAGCAGTGTTATGTTAGAAATAGCGTGATGCAAGATTGGAATGTTTGGAACTGAGCAATAAATCAAATGATTAAATTTACTGAGTGCCAATATTAATTTACAAGTTTCAAGAACCAGACTAGATTGGCGACTACCAAAGAGATTAATTGATGTAATTAGATAAACGGTGATTAATTAATCAGAAGTCAAGATTTGATTTTTAATGGCTATTAGATCCGGGCTGTTGAGTTCTTATTAATTTGTTTGACAAGAAAATATTTAATTTGTTTTTTTCGGTTTACTCGTCAGAAACGTCACTATCCCAATTAATGACGTTACTTTGACGTCGTTTTGCAACGTTAATTAGACGACAATACAGACTCGTCATTATGACATAATTTTTTAGTATTAATTTATTCGAAATACAATATCCTAATTAGTAACGTGTATTTGATGTCGCAGTGATGACATCGAATAGACGTCATTTAGAGTCATAATTACGTTATTTTTTCGTATATTATAATACTTTAAGTGTTGAATTATAAAGAACCTAATTGGAAATTTGCTTCAACTGAAACCACGTATATATTAAGTTTGTTCGAGTTGCAGTTTGTAAATTTGTTTAGTAAAATTACGGTGCCATATGTTTTGTTATGGTTAATTAGTAACGTTACGTTTTCTAGCATTAATCATTCAAGAGTTTGTTGCCTGTCTCTTTTTAACGTATTGCTAACCCAATTCCTATGTCCTCGAATGTCAAATAGCAATAAGTTTTACTAATCTAGTATAATTGTACTGGATTTAGTACATCCTAAAGGTAACAGATACGCTAGAAACGAAATTCAGTACATTGTCCGCTATCATCCAGTGTAATTAATATAAGTTAAACTAGTAAAGTACCATAAAGACTTAATAAATCCTTAACAATTGCTAATATTCCTGAGGCAACCAAAGAGGAAACCGATTCTAGTACATTTTTATGAAATCTGGTACAATTATTTATACCAATCTAGTACTAAACTAAAAAGTATTCTATTAATGTCATATTGTCAATTGTCAGTTGTCATTGTTGTTTCCTGTTTCCTCCATCTTCATGATTCTCGTGACAGTCGTGAACGTGGTACATTTTTAAATTGTATTTTATTTGATAAGACGTTTTAGAAAAAGGTAAAAAATAGAATGTGACAGAATAATAAAGTATATTAAACCGAATTGGGTATTTTACAGATGTATTGCATTGTTGAGTTTGAAAAACCTGATGATGACGGTCTGGCGGTTGTGAGGTGAACAGAAAATGGCTAACGCCGCGTAAAAAACAAGTCATTTGGCCGCCTTTGTAAAGAGATATATAAATAAATATAATATAGGACTGGTGAGTAATGTTATACTTTTATTTTTTAAGGGTATTTTTTTAATAGTTTATTAAAAATGAAAGATTTGTAGGGGGTCACTTGATTTAGATACCTTTTATCATCTCACAGGATACAGGATATATGATCTTTTTTTTATTAACTGTTATTATAAACTCAGAGTATATGTATACCTCTGAGAAGGTAGTTTTTGGGGCTACTACCTCAATCTCCGATGAAGTAATGCCCTCAGATTTTACAACTAGATACACAATTACTTTCTATCTTCAAGAATTTTCAGTGGTCTGTATTTTAATAGTTCTTTTACCTCATATCTACATTCCGAGGCTAATAAAGTACCTATTAAAATAAAACCTACTAAAATAAAACTAAAAGAATTTTCAGTGGTCTGTGTTTTAATAGTTCTTTTACCTCAGATCTACATTCCGAGGCTGATAAAGTACCTACTAAAATAAAACAGGTGCCAATTAGATGATAATAAAGATGATGAAATCGTAAAGCATGCTCGCCCACCCCCAATTACAAATTAAATCTACAATTTTAGGTATGTTGTGTCAGTTCCTCATTTTTTTGTCATTTTATTCCTTTTGGTTTCTTGCTCATGACTTTTTTATTTACCAGTGTAATTTATTTTTTTTTTTAACATATTTTTCATGTATTTTTTGGAATAAATAAATAACTTTCATCTGCTTAGGGTCGATTCCACCGTTGTGTTAAACGAAGTTTAAATCACTAAATAAAGATTAAAATGACCTTGGCAATGTAAAAATTTCATTTTAATCTTAGTTTAACACAACGGTGGAATCGGCTCTTAGTATTTTTAATAATTCCATCCAACCTTGGAACACCCAATATAGACGCCACTTTGGCGTTAGGTAGATTCGTGACGTCATTTCGCTGTGACATTCTCATGTTACCATAACGTTATTTTCAGGTCATCAAATGACGTAACGCTCACCAAAAAATCACGTCATAATGACGGCATGATGTTGCATGGGATAAAATAATCCCTGTATGTTAATTCTAATATGACAAATGACGGCGACTTTTTTATCACAAGAAATACAGCTCTGAACGATAATATTTTAAAAAACTGTTTTCATAAATGGGTTCAAAAAACTGTAAAAAATGATGGAAAGTCTATGGTTTGTTTTACTTTTAATGCATAATATTTTAATAAGTGATATTTAACAAATATTTAAAAGTTATGGACTTTCCATAATTTTTTATAGTATTTAGAAGTTAAAACGCAACATACATTCTTTTATTTTTGCCTAATTATTTCAGGATTCTTGTGATAAGATTTAAAAATGAAGGGCCCATAAGATGCTGCCATCTGAACAGACGGAATAGACACTAAAAATTGAAAAATTGCAACATCGCTCCCTATGCAGACGAATGTAAAATGGCTTAGCCCAATTTGACCATGTTTATGGGTGAGGGGCGAGGTGGTGTGCGGGGAAAGGTTGCAAGTAAATAAATTATTCTATAAATGCTATTTTCTGTTTGTTTTGAAAGTTTGACGTTTATGGTTTGACGTGTCATTTCAATTTAATGGACTTTAATAATTTAAAAGATGCAATGTACTTATATTATTTATATATATTATTGTAGATCCAGGTATGTTTTCGGTTTTTATTTTATTTTTATTTTATTTATTTGGCTTAGTTTGCTAATATCACAATATTCAAATTTAGTAAAAAATAATGTGATAATATAACAATTATTTTAATAACATTCTAAATAGGAAATGTAATTTAACTGCAATTGTTTTGATAACAGTATTTGCATATGGTCTGTGAATTTCATCTGTTTCCGAATAATTACCCTTAAATATTTGAATTTTTCTACTAACTGTATAGATTTTCTTCCAATTTCCTGTATTGTTTGTCCACAAACTGCATCTAGTTATTACTTATCAGCTTATATTTTGTTTTAGGTATTTGTGTTGATTTTTAACAAATGATTGCAACATCATTTATAAACATTTTGCAGAGTTTCATTGACAATTAACTCTTAGTTATCTGAATCCTTACAACTTACAAGAAACATAGATAAGGACATCATAGGCAAACAGGTAAATGTCATATTAATTATTGCAACATTAACAATCATTAATATAAATTAAAAATAACAGGGGACCTAATTTTCTTCCTTTGATGTGGTTAATTTCTTCTGATCAGAACAGTGATTCTTTTGTACCAACTCGACACATTACATACAGAATAGAGAGAGACATTACATCAAAATCGCTGTCTGTCGAACAAAGATAGGAGTCTCGATAGGAGACATACTCAAAAGATGAGAATCCCACTCTACATATGTTATTTAATTTTAATCTCTCTGACCTGATACTTAGATAATCTACATGCTACCCCAATGCATGCTTTATAGCATAGATATAAAAACCACCTTTATACCAATACTATTTAATTTTTTTATCGAATGATTTTGATCAACAGAATCAAGTGCATTTTAAAGAAATACAATTAATTTTGATTTGTACATATATGGCGGAGTACATATATGGCGGAGTGTACAATAGGCAGTTAAAATGTAGACTTAGTTTAAACTGTGAACCTTGTTGTATACTCATCGGTTATTGTTAAACATAGTTTTAAAAATGACATTTGTTTTTGAATATAACTAGTTAAAAATAAAACTCTTGTTAGTTAAAATATGTTTAGAATATTTTTTGTACATACATAATGTATTTTGTAATAATTAAAAATCATAATATTCTTGTAAGGAAGTTGGAATGCTTAGGGTTTGATCAGTCGCTGTTGAGATTATTTTCATCTTACCTAAATCATCATTTTTATTATGTCTTTTACAACGGATTTTCATCTTCACCCCTCAAAGCAACATCTGGAGTTCCACAGAGCTCCAATCTGGGACCACTATTATTTAGTATATTTATAAATGACTTTGCAATAAATTTAACCTGCTGTTCGCTGCTGACTTAAAAATATTTACCTCAATCTCATCAATTCAAGACTGTTACTTTTTACAGACCCAACTTGGGAATCGTTGAAAATTGGTGTAATGAAAACAAGCTGAATGAATGTGTCTAAATGTGAAGTATGTTCCTATACTAGAAGTATTATATATCTATAAGTTCTTGTAGCTTTGACAATAAACATATATTGATTGATTAACAAGGTGGAGTTTGATTATTTATTTAACAGCCTACATTTATCGGACTTGTGCACAAATTGAAGATTAAGGTATATTATTCAACCAAAAAGTTACTTTTTCGGATTATATTGAAAATACAGTTGCTTCTGCGTTGAAAAGCTTAGGGTTCTTAATTCGTAATACTCGTTCTTTTACAAACTCTTAAAGCTTGGAGATCCTTTACTTTTCTTTATTTATTTATTTATTTATACATTGTTCAACAGGTTAAACCCAATTACAGAACAGGAGTGCATTTGAAAGAAAACAGTTTAACAAAAAGCATATAGATAACTAATCTAAAATTACAGTAGTTCGTTCCAGGCTAGAATATGCATCTCTTATCTGGAACCTTATTTACAATATTCATAAAAGATCATTGGAAAATGTTCAGCGGCGATCTCTCAAGTACCTTTCTTTTAAAATAGATGAGCTGTATCCCATTCGAGGTATTGAAGAATCTGTGCTTCTTTCGAAAATAGAAGGGTAGTTTCCAGTGTTACATTTTTACTTTCCTATCTGTATACAGATATAAGGAAAGTATAGGAATCATGATTTTTTTCGACCTCGAGTTTTCGACGGATTTTTACGTTTTGAGGTCCCCTGAATCCGTTTTGACTATTTTCGCGATGATGTGTGTGTGTGTGTGTGTGTGTGTGTGTGTGTGTGTGTGTGTGTGTGTGTGTGTGTGTGTGTGTGTGTGTGTGTCTGTAGGTCGCATAACTCATGAACCGATACACAGAAAAACGCCAAATTTTAAACTTAAGCTTTATTCCAGCGTCTAATCAACTGATTAGATTTTGGGCAGAGTCGGAACATCTGGGGGGGGGGGGTACTTTATAGGTGGTCATTTTTATATTTTATGGAATATATCTGTTATTTACGTTTGGAGAAGAAAATTCTTCAAATAAAAGTTACTTATAATATAATTAACTATAATTTTTTTTCTATACAAAATTTTCCTAAAATGGTCCGTATTCGAGAAATTTGACAAAATGTAAAAAAAATATTTTTTTATAAAAATTGTTCAAACAAAAGTTGTTTGCAATATAATTATCTATAATTTTTATTCTATACATAGTTTCTCTAAAATGGACCGTATTTGAGATATTTGAGAAAATGTGTAAATTTCGAATTTTGAAGAAAACTCAAAAACGGATAAATAAAAAAACATTAAATTTTAAACTTAAGGTTTATTTCGGTCTGACGTGAAATGATTAGATTTTGGAAAAAGTCGGAACATCTAGGGGGTACTTTATGGGAGGCTGTTTTTATATTTTATTGAATATATCTGTTATTTATGTTTGGAGGAGAAAATTGTTTAAATAAAAGTTACTTCTAATATTATTATCTATAATTTTTGTTTAATGTCAAAATTTCCTGAAATGGTCCGTATTCGAGAAATTTGACAAAATGTGCAAAATTCTGATTTTTATGAAAATTGTTGAACTAAAAGTTGTTTGCGATATCGATCTCTATAATTTTTGTTTATACATGATTTTTCTAAAATGGACCGTAATGGAAAAGTGCTAAATTTAAATTTTTCAGTATTTTCGTTTTCAATGAATATCTATAGAAAAATGTTTCGAGGTAGATGTATGTGGACAATGTATATATTTAGTTTATCATCTAAACATTTATAGAGATGCTGCAATAGGTTGTATAAAATAACCGGAAAAAGCCTATAAAAACTAGATAGGAAAGTCATGTCTTGGACACATCAGATTTTTTTATAAAATATTACATAACACTATTGATGTACTATTTTTGATAAATTAAATAAATTTTAATGTTCCCCAAACAGCCATTAGATATCAAAACATTTTATACAGCAAGTATTTGAACGAACTTGGGAAGAAATTCACCTATAAGGCTAATGTGCTCAAATTTTAATTAATTTTGTTCTGATTGGGATATTTATTTCGACCATTAGTTGTACTAATTTGTAGCTAATGTATTTAGGATTCTTTCTTTTTTTTTCTTTCTTGCTGTTGCTAAAATTATTTTCTGTCAAAATATTATGTTTAACATTTATTTCATGTATTTTGTTCTGTAAATGGATTAATTTGTTGGGCAATAAAATTATTTTTATTTTATTAAGCAAAAAAATGTTTATTTTGATGCACCTACCACCTTTAAAAGTTTGTCAGTATATTAACGAGAAATCCTATATAATTCCCAAAGAAAAATATTTTTGGAATAAATTCCGAATTCTATTTATTGATATTTGTTATTTTTTAGGTTCAGTGACTCGAAACATGATGATCAGCTACACCAAGAATATCCTTGATACTTTAAAAAAATGGTACGAGATTAAGCAGATTTGATGCTATGTCACATTGTGGTGCGAAGACGTGGCTTGTATAAATTTGGGGTATCAGTTGATAGAAAACAGTACGCAAAAATAAATTTAAATCTGCAGATGCATCAGAGATAGCCATATTCCATACCACAATATGTCATGCGTGAACTCGATGAGATTTCATCGGCTAAGTATCATTCCTCTGTAATATTTTGTATCATTAGGAACACGCAACATTGTAAACAATTATGACCAGGGTTTTCTGACCTTTTCCCTAGGTCAGAGAGAATAAATGAATACTAAATAATGTATAGTAATAAAGATTGAAAATATATATACTTTTAAGAGTTTTATTATGTCAGCCATAGTTTTATACCAAAAATGAAAATAAACTGAAATTATACATTAAAAATACATTCATAAATAACTATATTTATAACACTCATCGACTCTCTCCTGGCTAAAATATAACTTATCTATCTATTAGGCTCTGTTCCGTCTATTTTTTGCCTTTAGCCTCCTTCTGACACTTCCATTCGTTCTTATTCGGTGTAGTATTCACATAGTTTTCAGAATATCAAGTGTTATACCTATCTGATGCTTGGTCCTGCAAAGTTCATCTTCAGTACACCGGCTTATGTGACATCTATCTCGATGTCAAGTTTGAACACCCGTTTCTTGCCTATTACTCTTATACTTAACCAGAACTAGCTTAGACTTGAACGCATATGTCTATTTCGGCCAAAACACAGCCTTGGTACATAAATATCTATTTTACCGCTGGTTTCATTACAAAAAATTGGAGTAAAGGGTAAAATTATCTCTTGTCCAGTACACTCGTATAATACACTTGAGTATTGCCTATATTATTTTTGATTGAAGACGTATACATTTAAAAATGTCGTTTACTTAAAAATAAACATTTAATTTTGATATTTTATTTAACTCGATCAAAACATTAAATTATTATTTTCCATGGCTTATACCGGACCTGTATGTACTCTAGTAGCCATGGAGTAGCTGACAGTGTTGCCGTCAGTTGCAGCCACATATTCATTAGAGACATACGTTTTATAAATTCATCGTGTTAGAAATTTGTTGACATAAAGAGATAGAAATTTAAAGTGACGTCTTTTATTACTTCGAATGAAAAAAATCGATAATGCAATTTTCTAACCTAAAAAAATCGTGATGATATGTCAAACAAAATTGAACTTGGCCTTAAGTTTAAAATTATTTCCTTTTTTTATTTATCTTGTCAAATAATTTATATGGCCAGCATTTCATGGAATACCCGGTACCTATATTTATTAAATCCTTATTCTGTCTCTTTCTCGAATTAAAAAAGAAAAAACGAATTTAACTAATGAGTAATGCATTTTTGCTGAACAGACTCCAGTTTAAGTAAATAATTCAAAAAAAAAATAAATATATAATTAACATTGTAATACTTAATAATTAACTCATTTACAACAAAAATGCATTTTATAAATTTTTTTTGAAACCAGAAGGCCCTAAACTCCATGAAAACGTTTTAATTAGTCTTATCACGAGCCAGGAAATATTTGAAAAAATGCAGCTGCATCCAAAACGATGTCACCGAACCCGTTCGTCATTTTTTTCTGTCCATCCAATCGAACTGAATGTCTAAACGTCTTCATTATCATTACTTTACGTTCACCTTACGCTGACCAACTCTTTTATTTCTTATCAGACCGAACATCTCCACGCAAAAACTAATTAATATGAAATAGTTGCGAATCGAATATAAAATTTTTAATTGGAAACAATTAGAGCAAAAAGTAAAAAAAAATACTATAACCCATTTCACTGTTTATGGCGTGTACGTCATAACTAAGTTATGGTTTCCATGTAAAGGCGATTTTAAAACAGTTACTGAAAATGTGACCAAGTCAAGTGTGGTTAAGGTTCTTACGTCATTATAATGATGTTCTATTAATCTGATTTTAAAATGTTTGGTTTTTTTGACACCAACTTGACAATGCGCATAACATTATCAGATATCGCGAATTTTTGTTTGTGTATTATAAATTGTATTTAGGATTTGGTTTTGAAATTGTAAGAATAAAAAAGAAAAATTTGTTTTGTGTACTGATCATGGATGAAGAGAAAATTGGTGTTGTAGTTGCTTTGGCCTGTGAAATTTTATCAAACCTTTTGCCATGTTCATCAATAAATCTTGGCTATCTTTAAAATTAATTGGCTTTTCATTTACAAAAACCTTAAATGCGTCCATATCTAGGTACTCAGCTAGGGTTGCCAGACCATTTCAAGACAAAATTCAATATGACGTCATTGTTTTTGATTTATATCAGTGTAATCATTCATATTCAAGGCATAGTATCTGATTTAAAATAGCCTTAAATGGTAGAATCCGTTTCACGCACATACTTTAAAAGAAAATCAAAGTATGTGGTTTCACGGGAGAAGAATCCACCTGAAGTTGCAGTCGTATGCGCGAACGTGTCGTCATAACGGGCGCCATATTAAAACTTTGATGTTTGACCTTAAATCAGTAGCGTAACCATTTCAAATTTAATGCTTAAATATGGAAATAATGTTAGTCTTTTCACCAGTTTTAATGCAAGAAATGTTAAAATAAAAAAATAATACAATTTGCAAATCCCTTATAGATTCTATTGAATATGTAATATAGAAAGGAATGATCACTTTTATGGGTTTTTATCGCATAAATCATTCAGATGGTCAATAAATATGCTATTGAATAAGTGGGTAGAGATAGGGGCGAAAATGCAACCCTTAGAGTTTTTAAATTATATCTCGGAAACAAAGCAAAATTCAGGTATAGTTAATAGTTCATTAAAACAAAATTTAGTACAGAAAATATATTACCTTTTATAATTACAAACGACGTAACGGATCATTACACAACTATATTACAGATTATGTTTTCAGATAAACAAGAAAAAAACGAACAGATAAAAACTAAAACATATACAAATTATAAAAAACTCTCTAACTATATAAACTCTGTCTCGTGGGATGCTGTATATTCTCAAGCCGATCCAGAATCTGCAACAAAGACTTTTATTAAAATTATTAAGGAAGCTTTAAAACAAAGTACAATAACTAAAAAAATTAAACGAAAAAATACTAAATTATCCCCTTGGCTAACAAACTGTATTTTACAGTCTATTAATACTAAAAATAGAATGTTTAAAGAAACTTTAAATAATCCCGGCAATGAACTTCTAAAAAATCAGTATAGAAGATACCGTAATAGTTTAATAAATCTCATTTCAAAAACAAAGTTTTAATTCTATAAAAAACAAATTAAAAATAAGAAAAATGAAAAAATTAATAAAATAATTGATATTGAAGGAACACCTAACAAATCCAAAAGATACATGTAATGAATTTAATCAACAATTTATTAAAATGGGAAAGAATCTGGCAGAAAAAATTACAAAAACTTACTACCAAGATCAAAAGCAACCAGCAGTGAATTCTATGATGTTGTCTCCTACTGAAGAAAGCGAAATCATTAAAGTTATTGCTGAGTTAAAAAATTATAAAAGCAGTAGGAACCGACGAAATGCAAGCAGAAATCCTAAAACAAATTTCAAAAGAAATTGCGGGCCCACTCAAACACATTATAAATATATGCTTTGAAAAAGGTGTATTTCCCGATACTTTAAAAGAAACAATTGTAACACCGATCTACAAAAAAGGCGATAAAACTTTAGTTAATGACTACCGACCAACCCATATATCTAAGATCTTTGAAAAGATAATAAAAATTAGACTCACTTCATATGTCTAAGTACAAAATATTGTCTCCAAAACAGTATGGTTTTAGAGAAAATACTTCAACAGAAGATGCCATCCTAGCGTTAGTAGAAAAAATATACAAAGCTCTAGATAAAGGTAGACAATGTATGTGTGTATTTATGGATCTTACAAAAGCTTTTGATACTGTAAGGCATGAGCTACTCTTACAGTCTCTTAAAAATATGGGAATAAGAGGAAACACCCAAAAAATGTTTAAAAGCTACCTCACAAATAGAAGACAGATTGTTAGAGTTGCTAATAAAACGAGTAACTCTGAAATACTAGAGTATGGTGTTCCTCAGGGTACTGTTCTTGGGCCTATACTCTTTAATTCATATATAAACGGACTATTTTCAATACAAAGCCGCGGTGAAATAATTGGATTTGCTGATGACACAGTAATATTTTATGAGGGATAAGACTGGAATACTCTAAAAACAGTTGCTGAAAATGATTTCGCTTCTATTAAACAATTCTTAGACTCAAAATTACTGACGCTAAATCTAGAAAAAACAAAATACTTGCCCATCAGTTGCAATGCAGGTGGACTACCAGAATTTCAAAGTTTAAAGATCACTAGCAATGGAAAAGTGTATAATAGTTTATCCGAAAAAGAATATAAGTATCTTGGCGTGTATATAGATAGACATTTAAAACGGGATTGTCACATAAATTATACAGTTAAAAAGCTACAAATTATTCTCTATAAATTTAAATTTTTGAAAAAACATTTACCCCTAGAACAACTTCGAACTTTATACTATTCTCTTGTAGAAAGTCATATACGTTATGGTATTGTAGCATGGGGTAGTGCTCTGCATAGTCACATTAATAACATAGAAATAATACAACGCAGATTTTTGAAATTAATAATGAATAAAAATTTTAGATACTCATCAGATATACTTTACGAAGAAAGCAAAATATTAGATATAAGACAAATGTACTTTGTTTCCACCAATCTAAAATATTACCCTACTAGACTCACAGCTACAATACCATCTCATACTTACCTAACCCGGAATAGATTAAACCATGTTGTACCCTTGGTGGAAAGATCTTTAACTCAAAGGTCTTTTTCATATCTAGGGCCTAAGATGTATAATCACTTACCAGAGGAAGTGCAATCCAAGGTTACTTTCCATTTGTTCAAGAAATATTTAAAAATATTTTTCATTCATAAATATTTGTTGTATTTCTTATTCAATTGACTGCTATATTTGCACATGTGTGAAATATTTCACAAAATTTTATACTTTTTACCCTTATTTCAAAAATTCAAACTTGTTTAATCCCATTTATAGTTAAACAAATTGATGAAATTTTAAATGTTAGTTACTATAAAGTAGTTATTGGAAAAGTATATTATGAAGAAATTTAACATTTTTTGTTTATTGATTTTAGTGATATATCGATTTTAAAATTATCCATTTGAGCTCTATCACAAAATTTGAAATAACTATGCCTAGAATCTAGGTAGGTATGCTGGAAAAAATGGAGGTAATTTTTTCTTGTAGACCTATGTTATTTGCGTTCATAGTCACTAAGCAATTTTATAATACTCCTACTGGTGTCACTGCAGTGGCGGTTTGTGATAATTTATAAAGAGTGTTCGCTTTTTTCCAATAATTTTTTCGCTTGTTAGTTCGGTTCAAAACTTTGTACAAGCCCCAATATCGCTGTTTTTTTTTTTATTTGGGTTTATATTAATTGTAGTTATTATTATCAATATCATACTGTTTGCAAACATTACAACTATTAATGAATATTTTAGTTATTGTAATATTTGTTTTGTTTTTAATAAGTTGAAAACTATTTGTAACATTAGTAGTTATAGTCAGTTGGTTTTTCTTCATATTTTGAGATTATTTTTAAATTTATATCAGGTTATGTACAAAGCTTGACATTAATTTTTGTATAAAAAATATTATATTAAACTTTACCTACCGTTTTTCTGTTTTTATTGTAAATTTAATCATTTTCACAATTTGTCACATATGTCAAATAATATAATATATTTTTTAAATACCTTTTATTGGAAAATAAACCAATTAAACTCAAATGTTTATTTTATAGGATCAGTCTCATCATCATCACAATACATAACATTACCCAGATACAAACTAGAATGAAGATATATAATGCGTGGCATTCCAAATTATACTTTTCACAGTTTAACAATGTCCCCTATACTCCCACTATCAATCAGATTTTTATGAGAATCAATAGGCTTTTCATCCACTTATTAAGCTTGATTTTTTCCAAAAATGTAAAATGCCCTCATGTAAACTCAGTGGAGTTAAAAGTACCTCCAGGCGGTCACTGCTAACGAGGTAGCTACTAAATTAAGAATAAAGACACTTATCTCCCTTAGAGTTCATACCCCGCGGTACGATTTATGCGCATCTCGTGCGTCGCAACTCGGGCGGAATACTTAATTTTTCGCATTTCGGGCGTAAGGCTACAGGTAGGTTAAATACCCTTCGCAACTCGGGCGTTAAGGATCGGTACCAATATTATAGTAATATAATGAATGTCACTTCTTTAGTTTAACCTAAGAAGGTGTTTTTGGCTTAAAATTAAAATGATATACGGAGTGCCGTACAAGAGGAGCTTGTCAGTTTTTAAATATTATGTAACTTTCATAAAACATGATTTTTTATTTAACTAAAAGTTAATCATTTTGTTAAATATAATATGTAAAATATTATTGTTATCCAACCTTTTTAACGTTTGGTTAATAATATAAATCAAATATCTACGTTATTTTAATATTATTTATTCTAGTTTATTTTAATATTCTTTTCAAAAGTTATTATGTAATTGTGATTTAATCGAAAGTTGAATATTAAGATACATAGGGGTCTATTCTGTAACAATTCCTTTATATTTAACGGCCTTTAAAAATATTTTCTCCTTACTTCTGTCATTATTTAAACGGATCTTTAAAATACATTAGAGGGCTATCTTAAAGAAATCTGTTTAAATAATGATAGAAGTAAATTAACGAATACGAAACTATTTTTAAAGGCCGCCAATATTTTTAAAGGCCGTTAAATATAAAGGAATTGTTACAGAATAGACCCCATACACGTTTAATATTAACGTTTCTGTAAATTACATAAACTCGTAATAAAAACGTTATTGTATCAGAACGCTTTAATGTTTGATTTATATTTTAACTAAAAATACTAATTATTCTACTTTATTTTAATAATATTTTTAAAGGTTTTAAACATTTTCATTGATTAATAATAATAATAATGTTTATTTGCATAGAAATACATAGTACATAATAATTAGTAACAACAAATAAACGGAAATACAGTAAATGAGATAAAAACCACGAAGTAAAGCAAGTTACTTGTATGTGGCTACTACACAATTTTTAACATTATTGGTATATAAAAAAGTATTTAAACTTACATAAAAATAAAAATATAGAACCTTACTATCTAAAATAATGTAAATAACAAAAATGATAATAATAATAATATAAAGTATATATATATATATATATATATATATATATATATATATATATATATATATATATATATATATATATATATATATATATATATATATATATATATATATATATATATATATATATATATATATATATATATATATATATATATATATATATATATATATATATATTCATAAACGGTACATTGTCGCCTCCAAAATATATAATAAAGAAACTTTATCACCTCATATATACCGAAATCACCTCCGATTTTGGAGGCGTCAACGTTTTGCCGAATTTTCATCGGTTCTAGCCTCAGACAACATCTAAAGTCCCAAAAACGAAAGTTTTGTCGGAGGCGATATTGTAGCCTTTATATGACCAAAAAAATTTTTTAGTTCCTGTATATACCGCTAGCGCTAGTGTTGCAAAGAAAGTATACGGCCGGTACGGTGTCACCTCCAACTATATAAATCTTATTTTTGTATCACATACGTTACTTTCCCGCCTCCGCTAAATGGCAATCTCGCAGAAGAGGTCATAAGGATGTTTTCGCATATTACCATCATTTCATATTTGCAGCTCTCGTAATAAAGATGTACCAGTAGTAGTGTATGAGTGTTAATTTGATAATACTGTTAAGGACTGAGGGGTTTTTGAAATTGTGCGGTAAGCACCAAAAAGCTTATTAGTACAATGAGCTCAAACATTGGGCATGTGGACATACAGTGTCTCCATCGATTGATTATCGAAAAACTATAAATAAGAAAATATGAAAATTTGTGAGTATACCTATCTCAAAGGGGACATTATGATATTTTCAAGAACATGTCACTTTTGGTTATACCGATTGCAGATGTCAACTTGTTTATTTTATATAGAACTTATACAGGGTGTTCTATTAGGAATATGACATAGAAAATCTGAAGATTCACTGATTAAAAAAAAACGACTGAACGAAATATGCTTAAGAGCCTAATTCCTGAAACTGTGCGCTGAACACTGCATTCGGTTAGCGACGCATAAACGCCACCGCATGCGACGAAAAATTTCTATTCTTGACTACCCTTCGTTAGGGAAGTTTCGTGTCGCATGATGTAGCGAAGAGTCTTTGATTGTTACAGCAGTTCAATCGTTTTCAACAAATAAAATTTCAGAACATTATAACAAAAACTGCATTATCGATTAAAAAAAAATGTAAAAAAAATTAACCTGTGTAAGTGTCAAATTAGTAGTTTCTATCATTATTAAAATAAATTTGAGTAGGTATTTGGAAATAGAGATTTAAAATGAACAGAAAACTTTAAAATTAGCAAAATAATTTTATAAACTGTCTAGCTGGTAACAAAAATGGATCCTGTCACTCGGTGTAATTCAGAGGTCGTACTTCTGCATCCAGTTGTGCCTCTTCAATATTTTGTATTAATTCTATTAGGTCAAATTCCTCTATATCGTAAATTTTATAAGAAATTTACACTATAACTAATAGTCCAGGATCCGTAAGTAAGGTCGACCTTCACCCATCTGTTTACCGGATGAAAGTTTCTTTTTATTAAATAAAATATGTTTTTAAATATACCGCAAATGGGTTGCCTAAAAAAATACGGTTCTGGCCATTTTTTTGCTTTCCTTTCTGTGTACAGATGAGGAAAGTATAGGAATCATGATAAAAGTTGCTTATGATATCATTCTCTATTATTTTGTCCCTATACATGATTTCCCTAAAATGGACCTAATTCGAGATATTTAAGAAAAATTGCAAATTTTGAAAACAACTCAAAAAAGGATAAAGATAAAAACTCCAAATTTTAAACTTAGGCTTAAATCTATCCTGCGGTGAGCTGATTAAAGTTTGGGCATAATCGAAGCATCTGGGAAATACTTTACAGGGCGTTGTTTTTTTTATTTTTAGAAAATAAATACTCTGGACCATATTTTCTTAGGCAACCATTTTGCGATATATTTATAAATATATTTTATTTAATAAAAAGATACTTTCATCCGGTAAACAGATGGGTGAAGGTCGACCTTATTTCGGATCTTAGACTATAAGTATTGTTAATGACAATGTAGGTTTACTTGACAGATTTAAAAACAATAGCCCTATAGTTTAATCAGAAAGTAGTTACTTTCAAAGGTGCAAAGATCGCACCTAAAAAAATAAACTAGGAAGAATAATAATAATTATTATATTAAATCTATGTGACAATAAGTAACATGCTTGGATTCCCATAGTTACCGCATGCGAGATGAGGTTGTCGAATGGTCAGGGCCATTCGTTGCAAATCATTCGACAAGCGACGCATGCGGGATCACTCGCATACGGCAAAAGTTTTCAAGAATACCATTTTTCTACTCGCATACGTCACCGCATGCGAGACGATGACGAGCGCCGTCAGGAATTAGGCCCTAGGTAAAATGTTACTCGTTTTCGAAATACAGGGGGTTAAAAATAAAAATACGCAAAAAAATTTAATGACCATATTTTTTTTATTACTTAGTATAATTATACTAAATTCGGTAAACGTTTTTGATGTTGTAAGACACACCTTTCAGCAAAAAAATAAATTAAATAAACTTAGTGGCGTACCGCATGCATAAGTAACACCTCTGTAAATTTAATACTAATGTCCTTATAAACTTATTTGAATCATAATTTAAAATTTTTTCTTAAATAAATCAAGTACTCTTGTTTCAAAATTTCAGAAATTAAAATAAAGAACAGCCGCCTTCGTGCGACTATTTCGAAAACTTTATAAGCTTATAAGAGTACATAATTTAAGTGAAAAATATAAAAAAAAAATAAAATTATAGTCCAAATAAGTTATTGGGCAGTGGCGAAAAATTTAGAAGGAATAAGGGTGTACTTATCCATGCCATACGCAACTGACAAAGTTTAGTTAACTGATTTTTTGCTGATAAATGTATCTAATGACACTAAAAACGTTTGCTAAATTTAGTAAAATTATACTGTGTAATAAAAAAAATATTACCATTAAGTTTTGAATTTTCAACTTTTACACCCTGTATTTCGGATTCGAGTAACATTTTACCTAAACATGTTTCGTCTTATTTTTAGTTACAGTTGTTCTTTGTCTCACTCTTAATTGATATATCTATATCTATTTTGATATTTAACCTAAACGTATTTTGTACGATACCGTTTGATTTTTCCAATTTTTTTGTCAGCTCCAGTCAAGACTACTAAATGACTAAATATTTTACTCTGTTAATTTGCCATGTAGTTTAAAAACAAACTATTAAAAGTTTAAATAGAAAAAGTATTACGATTTAGTGCCAACGCACGTCCAAAATGGGACTGAATGCATGAAAGATAATTCCTTATATTATGAACTAGCTGACCCGATCCCTCTTCGTTGAAATTTCTCAAACCACAATAAGTTCCTATCCATATACAAACTGTCCAGCGGCATGAGTATTTAAATTAAAAAGCCAGCACGTGGATAAGGAAGTGTCTATGAGGCCTCCGATAACGTGGCAACACTGTCGGAGGCAACAACAACAACTAGATGTACCAATTTACACAGTTTTCGGAGGTCACATCGTACCGTATATGCCTCCCTTATATACCATATTAAATATATAAAAATCTTTTCCCCTCTCAAGGAATTCGGATTGGTATTCATTACGATACCCCATATATAAATTTTTTTTCGATGTACCTCAACGGAAAGACCCGGAGGCCAGGTCGCCTTTTCAATATACCGGAGGTGACAACTTCTCGTGCATCAATATATATATATATATACACAGGGATTTTAAAGACAAATTCTAATTTTCAATAATTTGATGTGCAAAGGCACGTGGCATGCTTAAGATAAATCTTTTTATTTTCTTTTTGTATATCGGAAATTTAATTTCGTTTCTAATATCACAGGGTAGTGAATTATAAATTTTAGGACCTAAAAAGGAATAAGATTTTTGTCCAATAGCTTTCTTCATATAAGGAGGAACGTACGTTAGTTTGTTACGGGTGGCATATTCGTGACTTGAAGTTTTAAGTTCCACCTTGTGGTTATACTGGGTAATACCTACGTTTATAAAATATAGCTGTCTAGGATCAAATATACCACTCTCACTATATAACATATTGGTTGGACAATCATAACCCCTCTGCAAAATGATTCGAATAAATCGTTTTTGGAATATTTCAAGTGATGAAAGGTAAGTTTTGGATACGCCACCCCATCCTATTATCCCATAATTAAGATGTGATTCAACTAAACTCTTGTATAACATTATTTTTTGTTTAAAATCAAGAATACAACATATTTGTTTAAATTTATATAATACACAACGCAGTTTTTTTAAGGTATATTCTATGTGTTGATCCCACCTTAAGTTATGGTCTATTATAATTCCAAGGTATTTTATTTTTCTTACAGGGGTAATGCTAAACGTATTTCCAACAATAAGGTTATAATCCGGAAGAGCGTTACTGTAAGAACTAAATGGTATGTAATTTGTTTTTTTAAAGTTTAATGACAAGAGCCTATGATCAAACCACATCTTTATTTTTTCTAAGTCTTGTTCTAATTTTATCTTTAGAGTATACCAGTTACTATCTTCACAAAATAATACCGTATCATCGGCAAAACTAATTATTTTGCAATTTGTCTCTACCAGGAATAGATTATTTAAATATATATTAAAAAGAATAGGCCCTAGCACAGTCCCTTGTGGTACTCCACAAGTAATAGTTTTTTCTTGGCTCAACATGTCACCTATTTTTACTTTTTGTTTTCTATTTTTTAAGTAACTTTTTAAAAGTTCATGTGGAATACCCCTTATACCCATATCATACAATATATTAAGAAGGATGTTATGATCAATGGTATCAAAAGCCTTTGCTAAATCTATGAATACACCAATAGATGGCATAGTTTTGTCAATACTCTTATATATATTCTCAGTTAATACTTTAATGGCATCTTGAGTAGACATGTTTAGCCTAAATCCGTATTGTGCTTCTGAAAGTAATTTATGTTTATTTAAGAAATTGTTTAATCTAGTCTGGATTACTTTTTCGAATATTTTAGCTAGGCTGCTAATTAAAGATACTGGCCTGTAATTAATTAAATCAGTTTTTTCTCCCTGTTTGTAGATTGGAAACACCGTTGCTAGTTTTAAAACAGATGGAAAGTGACCTTTTTGTATTGATTTATTAATTAAGTGTGAAATAGGTTTTGCAATATAGTCCTTGATTATTTTTAGTGTTTCTGCTTTTAGACCGTCCCAACCTGCAGCTTTATTATTTTTTAATTTCATTATGGTTTCTTTTATTTCATTTTCATCGGATGGACGAAGGAAAATGGATTGATTGCAGGTTATCTTTTTCTCTACGTAGTTTAAATTAGTTTTAATTTTTTTAGCTAAGTTTTTACCTACAGATATAAAATATTCATTAAAAGTCTCCGCTATTTCGGATGGTTCAGTTATGAGTTTGTCTTTATTTTCTTTAATTAAATTTATTGGAGTTCTTTCTGGTATTGTTAAGAATTCATTAATGGTATTCCACAAATTTTTTGGATTCATATCGCTTTGAATACGGCTTCGGTAGTAATTTATTTTTGTTTGTTTAATTAGTTTGCTTAAGGTTTTTTTATAATTTAGGTACTCTTGTTTTAGATTTTCATCGTGTGGACATTTTTTATATTGACAAAACATTTTATTTTTCTTGTTTATTGAATTGATCAGGGTGTTCGTTATCCAACATTTGCGTTTTTTATTATCACTTTTGATTCTTTTATATATTGTAGATATATCTACACATTTTTTAACTATACTAATGAATTTTATTGTTTCAGATTCCACATCGTCGCCATCAAAAACGAAATCCCAGTACGTAGAACATTAATGTTGGTTTTAACTAAAAAACAAGTCATATAAAAAACGTTATTGTAATCGAACCTTTTAACGTTTTTTTACGTACGTGTGCTCATTGGGACACATTATTTCAGAATTTTTTTAAACGTTTTAAACATATAACATTTCAAGCACAAGTTTTTGAAATATTTTAGTTAAACATTTCACTGAAGATGTTTTATAAATGTTACACAAAAGTTTACAAAATGGGTTATGTTGTAAATGGCCAAGACTTTAAAAATTTCTCAATTGTAAGAAGATGGGTTATATTGTAGTCATTTTATTTTAAGGAATATAATTTTATTTCAGCCTATATCCAGAGACAACCATTTATTCTAAATAAATGGAAGTTTGCGTCTGTTATCGGATACATTTCTGAAATATAAGTATGTTATATTTCTGAAAGGTTTCAAATTATTATTTAAGAAATATATAAAATATTACATTTACAGGATATTTTTACATTTTAGGAACATTTCAGAAATGTTTCCGGGGTGTTTAGTTTATATATTACAAATATTTGTTATTCTCTATAATTATTATCATATTCATGATTTCCTTAAAATGGTCCGTATTCGAGAAATTTGACAAAAATTGCAAAATTCGAATTTTAAAGAAAATTCTTCAAATAAAAGTTCCTTACGATGTAATTCTCTATAATTTTTATTCCATACATTTTTCTCATTATTTTCACTTATAATACCACTAATGCCCAAATTATTTCCGGAAATATTTTAGAAATCGCGAATATCATGCTCTATAATTTTTGTTCTACACTTGATTTCTCTAAAATGAACTGTAATGGAAAAAGTCTTCCATTTTTTTACATCGGCTAACTTCTCAATGATCGCTATCTGTTAAAAACAAAGCTTGTTCTGCGATGTCATTCACTTCTCTTAAATTCTCAATAATTCATTACGATGTCATTACTACCTGAATCAGACTGTAATCAGAATCAGGGTCAAATTTCATATCCCGTCGACGCCCGAGTTGCGAACTCACAGGTACAAAATTTTGGAGGGCGCCCGAGTTGCGATGAATTCAGGTAGTTTTATATTACGCCCGAGTTGCTAACGCACGAGTTGAGAAAGTACCCTCGGTACCCTGAAATAAAACGGTTAAGAGCTAGTAATAAAAGAAACACAGGAATCAATAACAAAATATATTTACAAAAAAAAATAAGACACCTGGTGCGCGGTATCGGCATCCCCTGTTTACAGAAGATAAATTTTCAATAAATAAAATTTAATCAAATATAACAGTAAGTAATACATTAAAATAATTGCAACAGAATTTTACGATCCGCCCTGTATACAGAAAATGAATGTTTTAATAAGTAAAATATAATTTAACTATAACGGTCGAATAATACAGGAAAATAATTATTCTGGAAATTTAGGATCCTCCCTGTATACAGAAAATAAATTTTCAGTAAATAAAATTAATTAAATAAAACAGTTGAATAATACAGGAAAATAACTAAAATGGAAAATATTTTTCTCCTAAGCTTACTGCATTCAAGTCTTTGGGAAGCAGCCTTGGTATTTTTCTATTCTCCAGTAGTTTTTCATTTTTTTGAGGAATTTATAAATTACATGCCTATTTAAATATCTCCATTAAATTGGTGGAGTCATATTATTTATGTTCTCCATTTTGTTTGCCAGACTGTTTTTTAACATATTTAAGTTTAACTTTTTTAAGGTTTATGCTGATGAATCTATATGTTACTGCCATCCAAGCTCTTCAATTCTTAATATATAGGCTTGCTACTACTGCCTCTTCGAGCCCTTTCAAGTTTTGAATTTAGTCTTTACATGACTCAGAGCTAATAATCTCATTAATAAATACATTTTGTACATTTCTGATGAATGTTTTCTTATTAGCTATATTGTGTACTACTAGTTAATTTTTGGTTAACCATTCCTCGATTTTGCATCCCTTTAACTATTATTTTATGGTTAGTTCTTTGTATTTTTCTTTCGAAGTTCTGTAGGTATCTTCCACAATCCTCAATTTGGTAATTCTGGTGGATATAACAGGATACTATTAAAATTCTCCTATTTTTAACCAGTAATACCGTTATCTTCTTTTTTTCTACCAAACTTCAAGCGGGAATTGAGAATATATAGCATCATGTCCTGCCTTTTGTCAGTTATTCAAGGTCCATCTTTTTTATTTATTGATTTCTTATAGGGTTGTCTCATCAAGACGATATCACATTTAAAGTTATTGGCTACTACGTCGATCAGCTCATGGAATGTGTCACTCCTTCCAAGATTAATTTGGAGTATCTTGATTGTATTTTGATTGTAACATGCTGTCTTCTTGCTTTCATATCTATAACGTATTAATTTCTAATTTGTTAATGCTAATAAATGGTTGTATAGAATTTTAGAGATTTATTTATGTTTTGTGCATTCAGTTGCAATACATTTCAACTATTTAAGACGATTACAGCACTCCCTTATACTTTTCGAACAAGAATATCTCAAAAAAAATTTTTTTTTTAAATAATTGAAATTTTGGCCAAATATATTAGGCAATAATATCTTAAAGTTTTGATTCCTTCCATTTTCCGAGAAAAAAAATCAAAGGGCTTTAAATTTTTAAATATCATAATGAAAATAAATGCATTCCTCAACAGCACCATTCTTAACAGAATCCCGAAATTTGTACTCTTAATGTCTTGTTAATGATTTTTTAAAATTCGCTAAAAATTAGTGGCTAAAACGCCTCGTTAAGTGCTGCTTTCTGTTGTAACGCGACTATAACTATTGCATCATTCGCATCATACACTCTCAGTCATCATTCGTTTCCTGAAATGATTTTCACCAGTTTACACCAGTTTTCACCAGATTACACCAGTTTACACCAGTTTACACCAGTTTACACCAGTTTACACCAGTTTACACCAGTTTACACCAGTTTACACCAGTTTACACCAGTTTACACCAGTTTACACCAGTTTACACCAGTTTACACCAGTTTACACCAGTTTACACCAGTTTACACCAGTTTACACCAGTTTACACCAGTTTACACCAGTTTTCACCAGTTTACACGAGTTTACACGAGTTTACACGAGTTTACACCAGTTTACATTAGAAGATAGCACTTAACAAGGCGTTTTAGCTACTAATTTTGGCGAATTTTAAAAAATTATTAACAAGACATTAAAAGTTTAAATTTATGGATTATATTAAGAAGAGTGCTGTTGAGGAATGCATTTATTTTTATCATGATATTTCAAAATTTAAAGCCCTTTGATTTTTTTTCTCGGAAACAGGAAGGAATTAAAACATATGCCTATTCTAGATATTATTACCTAATTTATTTTGCCAAAATTTAAATTTTTTAAAAAAATTACTTTTTGAGATATCCTTGTCCGAAAATTATAAGGGGGTGCTGCAATCACCTTAATTGTTTGTAAATTTTTCTTGTTATAATTTCAGAGCAACTTTCTGTAAATTCATTACTAATCGTTTAAATTATCAAAAATAATAAAAAAAGCGTAAACAACAGAAACCGAATGGATCATTAAATACATTTACAACGTAAAAATTTCTCGAGCCACACACAACGTGTTACAACAAGGCAATAACTTGTCCTTTTGATCAGAGTTATGGCCAACATTAGTACAAAATATTATGGATATCTTATTGCATACTTTTTTGGCCTGTGTCGTCTACAGACAAACGCATTTCAGAACTGTCTCTCTTTTAAACATAGCTTTTAAACGAATATTAATATCAAGATGGTCATTGCGATGATAAAATTATAAGTAATTTGGATACTAAAATTCAGAGTAATTACCTAGTGGTTATGTTTGTTTGTAATCAATTAAATTTTAAACCAATTTTAGCAGTGGCGTGCCCAACGGGTTCGCGGTGCGGCAGGGACCCGGGCTATTTTGGGGCTTCCTAACAGGAGATATTCTCACAAAATATTTTTGTTGAATCAGAGATAATGGTTATTATTTTTGACAGTTGATTACTTTTTGTTTTGTGTTTAGTTTATTGCCTTATTTATCTCAAAATTTATGTATATCATTCATTTTTTTGTTTTTTTTTAGTATTTATCTGTTTTTTTTTTAACATAAATGCTACATATGTTTTTACATGGGTATTTTATGTTGATCTACGAAGAATGGATTTACACGTACTGACCTTTCCATTACTATTTCATATAAAACTTTTTATTTGGGTAGGTAGTAACAATTGATATGTATTTCACTTCTATGATGCTAGATAGCCATTATGTACTTTGAGTTATTCAGTAGTATTTATGCTTAATCTCTACCGCGGTTTGTTAACAACTGTGCAACATAAATCACAATAAAATAACTTAATTTAATAATTTACAATTACCATATTATGTAATTGTTTCATCAGGTAAATAAATCAAATCTCGTAGATACATATATTTTGTAATATTTTAATAGTTTATTTTTGTTCAGTAATTAGATAGGTTGTCACTATTTTTTTTAATAGATCTTTTCATCATGTGACGAGCGCACGATGAAAGACAATAGGAGCGCGTTCAGGAAACACGCTCCGACCAAAAAGAGCGCGATCAATTTGGTCTTGGTTCGTTCAAGAACAGTCGAGCGTTCAATTTAAACGTTTAGCTACTCTCGTTCAGAAAGTCGAGTCAAATTAGTCTGGATTGCACTCTTTTTTACCCAGTTTAGACTGGGTACATTTGAGTAAATTTGACAGAACATGTTGTTCTTTTGTAGAAGTTGCTCTTTCATATTATTTTTGTGTGTCATAAAGGCACATATCAAAGTATGTGCATTATGAAGAATCTCCAGTCTTCATGATGTGCATAAAGGTGTTTTTACATGGCATTTTATAAGGTTAAGTTTGTTTTAATATAAACAATCTAAAATTTCTTGTCTTATTGACTTTATAGATCATTCATTATAATCTCGATTATAAATAGGGCTGTGAATAGGTATATATTAAAATAAAAAGAAAGAATAACAGCTAAAAAAATTAAATGAGTAAAAAGTAAAACTATACGTGACACGAGTAACAATAACAACGGGAAGCGAGGAACATCAAACATTATATAAGGGAATAAAATGTCTATAAACAAATAAATATAAAAAACTATAATTATCAAATTCGTTGTCGTTTACTCTCGTTGCTGTTCAGAAATTTTGGGCCAATGAGAATTACTCTAGAGTAGTCTGGGCAAACAATCTAAGAAAATTAGTCTACTCCCGTGTAAAGTCATCTGAACGCACTCCAGGTGTTTCAACTTCCCTAAAATCCCATATCAAAACAAAAGACGATATGTCACCAAACACAACGTAGTTCCAAAAAATTCACCAGAGGTCGTTAAAAGGTGAGGTACCCGACTCGATCATATATTGATCATTAAGAGCTAGATAAAGTATATTTTAACATCAATATGTATCCAACTTCAAGATTTGGCCATCAAATGATTGGTCAATCATTTGACAGGTTATTATTCTAATGTTCACGCAGCATAACATATACTATATTTACAAACAAATATAAATTGTAAATTATTTATAACTCTAATAATTATTTATTAAAGTTAGTTTAAAGTAATGCTTTTTTCATCATTGTTGAGGTCTAGTTATTATCTAGTCTAGTTATTGTTGGTCTTAGATATGAATGAAGTACCTGTCAAATTTTAATTTAGATATATCAAAAGTTGAATTGGACAAAGTAGAAATAAAATAATAAAGACCATAGTAATTGCTGTTATAAGCTTTTATATTATTTTGTAGATAAAGAAAAGAAACGAATAAAGGTATTTTCAATTTTTTACATGTGTATATGTGTACATTTTATTAGAATTAGCAGTTCGACTGTTAAGACTTCATCCGTATATTATAAATGTAAACAAGAATGGAATGATTGATAATTTGTTCTTTTTTTACATTTATAATATTGGCGTATAATAATAAAATTTCCACACTTAAAAAGACCTACCTTTCCTTCGTTTTTCTTTATCAATCTGTGTGTAGTTACACCTACAAACCTTTGATTTATTTTGTAAATAATTAAATTTGTATAAGTTAATGAATCTATTGAAAACAATCCTCTGCGTTTATATTTAATAAAAAGTTTATTACAACACTTATTTATATAGGTAATTAAGGTTTACAGATAATTTTTGTACCTACCCTTTTCATCAATTTGTAATGTAAGAACCACATTTTATTACAATTAGGAGATCCCTCTATGTGAAATTGTTTAGGACTGGTAACAAAATAAGCATGTATCTTTGGAATGTGTTTATTAATTATCTAAAATGTGGCAGTTATAATTTTATACCTACTCTTCTGTAAACATAACATCAAAATGGCACTTAACACTTATTTTTTCAAAACCCATTTCAACAATATTTACAATTTTGTAGGAAAGAATACACACTATTTTTATTATTTATTTATTGCGGTCTTGTACACTAAAAATGATGAAAAATAGTAATGTTCTCACTTTGTTTTGATGAAATATATGGGTGCTATGGGGTATCGTTTTTTCTTCTTCTCATTTTCACTTTCCATATCGTTTTTAATATAGAATATTATTAGTAGACATTAATAAATTACCATTATTTAAAAAAAATTGGATATAGACGTATTTTTTACTCGATTAAGATAAAATTAACTGAATTTTTCTGACAGTTCGCAATCAATTTGTTTTCATTTGAGGTACTTCATCTTCTACCGACATCTAGTGGATTTTTTACATACTATGCTGTTATTGGTGCCATATTTTAAAAAGAGTTGAAACACCTGTAAAATGTCATTCACCGGGGACGAGCGCAAGCGCAGCCGTCATGTTGAAATTGCCCCAATTCAAAAGTTTCGTACTGTTTTGATCAACAATGGCTGGAAAAGCAATATTATCTCTACATACAAATCAATCATTAGAAAAAATCGTTGATGGTGATTTACATTTTTATAACTATGTGGAAGCACATAGTTGTGAGCAATTAAAAAGGTTCTTGAAGTGACGTGGACGTTCGAAACAAGGAAAAAAGTGTGGTGATTGAGAGGTTAGGTTTCAATACATACTAACTATGTAAAAAATTAATGAAAAAAAAAAAAAAATATAGCTATGTTCTAATTAATTATGTCAACCAACTATTAGTAATTGCAAAGACACTTCAACATGAAAGTTAATCACGAGTATAATTGATAAGATAAATTATTTAAAATTTTAAAGATCAACATGACATTTTTAATAATATTACTATGTATACCGAAGTAGTATTTAATATTAAAAAATATTGTGTAATACCAGACAAGGATTTTCTTCTATTGAACCACTTTCTCCATGAAAATGTAGTGAACAAATATAAGTATTTTTAGTAACATCATCCATCAATTGATCGAAAACCTTTGTCATTTCGACCACATTTTTTCACTCATAATGCTCATTTTGAACATGTTTTAATATGTATTTTGCCTAATGATTTGATTGTTTTTTTTTACGATATTGCAAGCAAGTCTTTTATAAAATATTAATTTATACCGTGTGTCACTTTTCACGTGGACATTTTAACATGCCTGTTTACAAAAAACAGTACGAAAAAGATGGCTGATACTGGCGCATGCGCACGAAAAAAAAAATAAAATGAAAAGGCCCATTAAAGTCATTTGAACTTATTTCTTCTCTTACCTTTGTATTGAATGGCCTCTTATTGAACGGTTATTACAATACTCGTTTGTGTGTACACATTTGTTGATTTTAATCAATCAAAACCTATTATTCTGTTTTCCCATTTCAAAATTAAAAATAACGTATACATTTTTTTAGGGCTTCCTGGAACTTGTAGTGGCCATTTGAAAGGTTGATACTTTTTGTTTGAGAAACCGTTGAAGGCATATCACTTTTTGGTGTTCAGGTTAAAGTGGTTTTGTATACCTTTAATAGGGATCTTCTCCGGGACATGAGTCGGTGGAGGACACATTCCTTTTGATTTTTCGTACTCCGTCGTTCTATGGTTTTGAAAGGTACATGAGGATATCAACGGTTGATATCATTAAAATTATTTTCACCTACCTGTAACCAGTAACTTGTACCATTTATTTGGTAACACCCCGTCTCAAGCCACAAATGGGATCTTGACTTACCTGAAACCAGTAACCAGTACCGTTCGTTTGGTGACACACCGTCACAAATAGGATATTTATCGTTTGTAAGTTCGGTTCAAATTGTTGTACAAGTGCCAATATAGCTGTTCTTTTTTATTTGGGTTTATACTAAGGGTAGTTATTATTATCAATATCATACTGTTTGCAAGCACTACAACTATTAATAAATATTTTATTTATTGTAATGTTTGTTTTGTTTTTAATACGTTGAAAACCATTTATAAACATTATTAGTTACAGTCAGCTGACTTTTCTTCATATTTTGAGATTATTTTTAAATAAATATTAGGTTATGTACAAGGCTTGACATTGACTTTTGTGTAAAAAAATATTATATACCAAGTGAACTAAAATCTTTATTTTATAAGATCAGTCTCATCGCAATGCATAACTTTACCCAGATACAAACTAGAATGAAGATATATAATGCGTGGCATCTAAATTATACTCGTCACAGTTTAACAAACCCCTCTTAACTCCCATTTTTAATCAGATTTTTTTAAAAATCAATAAGCTTCATCCCCTTATAGGGACCGTGCGTCATGACTTTAACGCTAACTGGTGTCAAAAATGTGAACTTTTTGGGGGGTATTTATTAATGTTTTATACGGCATTTATTGTTTAATAATTATTAATAAAATGAAGTCGAATTATTTTCTTAATATCAATATCGAAAAAACTTGTTGCATCCATGGATGCACAAACACATCACTTTAGAAACCTGGATTTCATTCGATAGTAAAGAAATTTTATAAATTTCCACAGAGCACAATTATGCCTCACACCCAATGATATACATAATTACAAAGATTGCTTATCCATATGTAAATCAGACGACGAAAAGCGTATTTCACTGGGCAAAGTTTTCTTTTTATCTAGCTTGTATCAATTTTGAGCACTTAGTTGTAAAGAAATCATTTACAGAACCGGTTTAGAAATTAGAATCTTTAGTGTTTTCTTGTCATTAAGATTTTTACATATTTAAATGAACATTTTATATAAATATAATTTTACAGATAATGTTTTATTATGTTGATTAAAACTAATGTAGAATGTTATGAAATAAAAATGTCCAATTTGACAAAAATATCACGGCCCTCTTTACAATTTATTAACTATTTCTCATTTATTATTAAAATGAACAAATCATAAATAATACATTACAATTACTGTCAAAAGAGATTGTAACAAACTTTAAAATATTAAAAATCCAGTGATTTTTAGTAAATTTTTTTAGTGACATTACCATTAAACATTATTCAGAATAATAGTCCAATCTGACAGGTTAAAACGACTAAACCGACAATTCCGGAAGCAGAAGCGGATGATTAAAACGCACCTGATATTTTGCTTGCTGCTGTCAGTGTCAGTGAATATTATTTTTGAAGTCACAGTTTATTGCTAAAGAATCAGTTAGCTCACTCGGACCAGTTGAAAGTTCCAAAATAACATCCACTCCAGGGGGTCGATTCTCGACTTGTAGGAACCTTTTCCTATAGGAATTTGTGACACTTTCCTATATGTAGGAAAATGTCATAAATTTTCGATGTATATAAAAATGTCATAAATTTTCGATGTATATAAAAATGTCAAAAATTCCTATAGGAAAATATTCCTACGAGTCGAGAATCGACCCCCTGGGATACAAATTCAGGATACGCAGAAGACTGCTGTTTTATTATAGGCGGTTCATATATTGTATTATCCGAGTTGCACAGTGTATAAACTGAAACATTGAGATCAAAAGTGCCGACGCAGAGTGAGCGATCTGATTCTTTAGCTTTAAACTGTGTCACAGGGTTCAAAATGGCCGCGCCCTATGTTGGGCGTGTCGAACCTCTCTCTTGCCTCGTATAGTAATCAAAGTATGTGAATGCCACTAAACCGTGGGGCGCACCTGGGTTTCTCCCCCAGAGTCGTCACATGGACTTACATAGCCATCATAAGACCTATGCTATATAACATACGGTGCAGTTGTCTGGGTACCGAAAATCCAAAAATTGACAGCAAAATAGAACAAATTCAAATAACAGCATGTCTCAACATAACAGGAGTCATGAAAACCACACCAACCAGAGACATGGAAGTCGTTCTTAGTCTCACTTCCCTTGGTATTACATCAAGGAGGTTGCTCTGATGACAATGACATGCCTCTGCACGGTTGGAATAGAACCTGATGTACGATCTGGTGAGGCGAGACATCACTTTTGGCAAAAGGCGCTCAATACGCTCCCACTGCTTCAAGCGAATATAAACAAATAGAAGAGCCGGAAGTGACAAGTACGATTCATATCTACACCAATGGTTCTAAAACAAGATAATGCTGAGCATGTGAAATATACTCCAATTCCTTAAACCTCAACATAAAATTGGCTATGAGCAATAGTGCAACTGTAGTTCACGGAGCTCACAGAGGTTCTCATAGCAGCAAAAGAAATCACCAGAAACAATATTACTAGTAGAAACATGCTCATTTATACAGACAGCAGATAATCACTACTTATCCTAAACAGATTACGAATTAGGGTTATTACTAAAATGTCACGAAGCTTTGGCAAGAGTATTCATCTAAGTAATCACATTGAGATGGATCAAAGGTGACGCCACATCAAAAGGTAGCCTCTTATTGCTGATTTACTAGCCAAGAAGGCGGCCATCTAAATATTTTTTGGACCTGGCCCTTCTATTGGACTGACAACATCGGTAGTAACAGACCTAATTAAAGAATATTCCCTTGTGAAATTGAAGAAAAAATGAGATGAAACAAGAAACTGCTGAGTTACCAGGGATCTTTCAAGTTATCCTAACAACACTTCTACAAATAAATACTTGAATATGACTAGACAGAATCTGCATCTGATCACAGGTATTCTGACTGGTCATTGCTAAGTACGGAAGCATCTCCATATCATAGGGCTGTCAGAATCCACACCCTGCACGGGATGCGAACAAAAAGATGAGACCATTGAACATATCATCTACGATTGCCAATAGCTCTCATTTATTAGAAGATTTATTTTCGACGAGTATTAGCTAACACCGGCCGATATAAGAGAAGCACCTCTTGGCGACGTTGTCAACTACATTAAATCTGTAGGATGGCTCACAAGCTAGGAGGTGCCTATAATTTTAGGATACACAATGGGCTTAGTGAGGCTTAAGTGCAGTGGGGTAACCCACCCTCTACATTTTACATATTCAGGAGTACTGTAGGTAGCTATAAATGAGTTTCGATTGCATCCTAATAGCAGCGACTTGATTCCTCGAAGTGAGTTTGTCATATATTTTAATTATTGTTTTGTATTGTTTATTTACTGTTTTAATTCGAATGGTTTGAAAAACAAAAAAATAACATATTTAAATAAAAGAGTAAGAAATTAAACGATGCATAATTCGTAGGCGTAAATTATCTTTATAGGTAATGATTTAGAAATAAAAAAAAAAGATTGACAGCTAGATGCAAGAACGTTCAATAAAATTTAGGAATAACACAATGTATTTTTTTTTTCATGTAATACAAATTTTAAAACTATTAAATTTCTTATTACTACTTAGTTAAATACAACTACTTAACTATACTGAAATTTTCACAAAACGCTAATAATAATATACCAAACGTTGCTCTACATAAATTGACAGCTATATTTGACGTTAAACCACCTCTAAAACACTGAGAAAACTTGGCAGTTTTTTGTCCACGAATCGACCATTTAGTGTCGCTTCTTGGGTAGGTATTCTTTGCTATAATACACTTCACAGACTACTGTGTGAAGTGTATAATAATAATTATATAATCAAGGCTAAAAGATAATTGACTAACATAACGGACTAACCTAATAGACTAAAAAAATAGGTAAAAGTCAAAGTTTTGAAAATTATTTAATGATTAATCACTGCCTCGGAGGAAAACTGCAATCATTCTAATCAACTTTTTAGTAGATCAGACTGAATATTGTTTGGACATTTTTGTGTTCCATATTTACATATATCAATTATATTTCGACAAGAAATGCAGTTAGCCCAAATTATTGTCACAACATGTATTGTTTACTAATAATCTAAGTATTAAAACTTTTTTGTAATAAACATGACTTGTTAGTTTTGGTAACATATTTTTATGTTCTGATAACAATTTTTCTATGATTTAGTGTCATATACCTCCAACATGCCTGTCTATAAATAGTACGGCATAGTCAAAGAGGTTAGAAAAATCTAAGGGCATAGTTTAGTTTACATCCCACGTACTGATATTGGTAAATATTTAATTAAGTCTTCATGACATTTTGATTTTAACATGTCATTAATTTCCAAATTAGTCTTTCTATACGGTATAACAACGGCATAATTTTATATCATCTCGCGGCTGCAAGATGGTAGTTGCGTCAGTTTTAAAATATTAACGTTTGCCCCTCCACTTTTCGAAAACAATGTGACATGAATCAGTTGTGTCTGCAACTTTAAGGGAGACGCTACTTACTCTTTAAATGTAGTACTTGCTATTTAGGAAGTTCTTTGTGATTTATGTGCCGAAATTTGGAAGTAATAATATTTGATTTGCGTCTCTCCTGAAAAATTTATAATTTTGCATTAGCGCCATTGTTTTATCGGAACAGCAATATCATCTTTAAAAAACTGTAATGTAAGTTTAGCTTCAATTTTGTTGTAAATGAATGCGACACCATCATTCGAGTTAAATCCTCACCGCTACATCAGTCTGACACTGTTTATCAGTATCTTTAGCATTTATACATAGACATATTTCTATAACTTCAAATTCATTAGGGACAACCTACAAAATAAAACAATTATTCATACAAAATTGTACTAGAGTCAAGAACTTATCCTTGTTCAAATAAAATTGTCATTGTTGTGAAATACCTTCTGGTACATTGTACAAGGATTTTTCTTGGCTGGCAACTGCAATCTAAGATGTGTTTAAATTTAGGTAGTTTATATCATTGTCATAAGAGTCCATTTCTTGATGGAACTTAGTCATCGCTTAATTTTGTTGGTTTTCCTATAAAATAATACCATTTACGCAGTTTTCTGTTGTAGAATTGGGTATGAAACACACGACTATTTTGTAGAAACTGGAACAAAACAAAATATAAAAATAGTAAATATTTTACCTGAAGCTTGGAGACGTGTTTCGTTAACAATCATTGAATTGACACACATACTTCCGATTTAATTAAATTCACAGTTTTATTTAAACACGGTTTTTAAATAAACACAATTAAAATTGTCTTATGCTGAATTTTAGAGTTTGACAGCTTGATTGGAAACATCAAGATAAAATAATGTAAAGAGAAAATAAACACTATTTTGCTATATGACAAGTGAACGCACTTTGAGCCGTATTTTGATTAATTTAACGTTAATAATTTTATATTTGAAGATTGACTGAATGAAAATGTTTTTATATCATTTAAGTCATGCGAAAAAAAAATGCTATTTATTCTCACTAAAACTGACTAACTCCACGTGCTCGAGTTTGACATATGACGTAAAACCTCGAGTTTTCGACGGCTTTTTACGTTTTGAGGTCCCCTGAATCCGTTTTGACTATTTTCGCGATGATGTCTGTGTGTGTGCGCGCTTGTGTATTTGTGTGTGTGTGTGTGTGTGTGTGTGTGTGTGTGTGTGTGTGTGTGTGTGTGCGTGTGTGCGTGTGTGTGTGTGTGTGTGTATGTGTGTGTATGTGTGTGTGTGTGTGTGTGTGTGTGTGTGTGTGTGCGCGCGCGCGCGCGTGTGTGTCTGTGTCTGTATCCACCATAAGTCATGAACCGATACACAGAAAAACATCAAATTTTAAACTTAAGCTTTATTTCATCGTCCAATGAACTGATTATTTTTTGGACAGAGTCGGAACATCTGGGAGGGTACTTTATATTTTATGGAATATATCTGTTATTTACGTTTGTAGAAGAAAATTTTTTAAATAAAAGTTACTTGTAATATTATTATCTATAATTTTTGTATTATAGAAAATTTTCTTAATATGGTCTGTATTCGAGAAATTTGACAAAATGTAAAAAAATAATTTTTTATAAAAATTGTTTTAATAAAAGTTGTTTGTAATATAATTCTCCATAATTTATATCCCATACATAATTTCTCTAAAATGGACCGTCTTCGAGATATTTGAGAAAATGTGTAAATTTCGAATTTTGAAGAAAACTCAAAAACGGACAAAGAAAAAAACATTAAATTTTAAACTTAAGTTTTATTTCGGCCTGACGTGAAATGATTAGATTTTGGATAAAGTGGGAACATCTGGAGGGGTACTTTATGGGAGGCCGTTTTTATATTTTATTGAATATATCTGCTATTTATGTTTGGAGAAGAAAATTGTTCAAATAAAAGTTACTTCTAGTATTATTATCTATAATTTTTGCTCTATGTCAAAATTTTCGAGAAATTTGACAAAATGTGCAAAATTCTGTTTTTTTTTTTTCGATGGATAACATGGCTAACGCACACAATCTATGTTGGCCCATAGTGTTACGTTTTAGTGTCGAAAAACATCTTTCACTCTCCACTGTGGTCATGGGAATTGTACACAGGATAGTTAGCAGCTCCACAGATTCCGAAAATGTAATTGTCAAATTGTTCTCAAAAAACATTTATAATAACGGTACGGCCCCATTGTGTTGCACAAAGTCATCTCGGGTGTAAAGTATGGACAGTTCGTTTTTGAATTTTAAGCTGTTTACGTTTGGAAATAAACTACACACAGTTTTAACGTCATTTGGAAAACAACCTCGGTAGTCTTTAAATTTTTCACTATCAAATAAACTTGCAATTGTTAGGTGGGTAGTAAAACTAAACCGTTCATTTACCTGCACTATTATTGTATCACAAATTTACTTACATATCCTTAAATTAGGAATGGGGTCCTCCTCCTTTTCAACAAACCGTCTCTTCTTGCTTGTACTTGGACCTGATTGGGTGTTGTCGTTTAAGTTTCGTTCTTGTGGGTCTTGTTGTGATTGTCATTCTTCATGAATTAGCGTGTCTATATTATTTCTAATATTTTGAATAGCTGCCGCAAAATTTGATATGTTTCTCTTAACCTTGAGATCATCGAGCTGTCTACTCTGCAGTTGATCAAAAAGTATATCGCAATTTGGCATTATTTTGCTGAAGAAACATAACCAGAAACTAAAATCTGTCTTTCAAAATTTTTCAACCCTTTAGTCTGATTAATAGTTTTTTTTATCGAATTCTGTGTTCATAATTTCTTCTAGACATTTAATCAAATCTTCTTTATAAACATAAATAGTATTGACACACTTCGATGTAAAATTCCATTGTGTAGGAGCATTCTAAAGCATGCGACTCTGAAGAAAAGGTGTTTGGCAATTTAAAATCTCCCAGCGAAAAATTTCTCTTTTATATTTTCAAATTAGAAAAAATATTTATATCTCTATTTTGATAGTTTGTCAACTAAGCCTGGAATTTCCAACGCATACCTTTTTGAGATGAGCAAAATAGAATTTGGTCATCCTTGCCAACAATTTGCGAAAATGTACACCATTAAATTATTTATAAGACTCAGAATTTTTTATACTCTTAAATATGCAAACAGAGATTTGAAATCCTCGAAAAAGTCAGACAAAACCAAAAGAAAAATTAAAATTTTTTTCCATTTATAAATATTATTGATTTTTTTTCATCATATTTTTGACTGCTTTATAAAAAAAAGTTATTTTTCTTTGTAGTTTTATTTCTTAACTATTCCAATGGTCCAACTAACGTTTTTTCGTAATCACAATAAATAAATTATTATCATGGTCCAACAAACCCGCGCCTTAAGCCGAAACTTGCATCGCCTTTGTGAGGGAGCCGATAAAGATGCCACTGCGTATCTGGTCTAGGTCTAGGTAATCTGTGCCATGGGTACAGCACGTCACGATAAGGACAGCGCCCCGCTTGTGACGTATAATCCATCGTATGTGTTCATCTCTTGCTAAGCGATATTGTCGTTGTTCTTGTTTTTCGCATCATTATGAGAGAGAAAACAACAGAGGCACACATTTACTGTGCCCTGTGCCCATCTTCAACTTAATTTCGGAATTCTCGGAACGTCGCTAAACGCCTGGTCGTCCAGTGTCGTGCCAACGCGGTTTGAACTGAATATTAGATAAAATAATAATAGGCATTAAGGAAAATATAAAATATGTAAGTTATTTTTTGTTTGTTTATTATACTAGGGCAAACCGCCACTGCTTTCAGAGTTATATTTCGTTATATGGTTTATTTTAATATAGCTCAATATCAATCTTTCATTATATTATCATTTAAGTAACTTTAGATTTTACAACTTGGTAAAGTTTTGTCTTTTATTAAGTGTAAGGGGTTAAAGAAAAGGTCCTTTATTTCTCACAAGTCAACCCCTTTTTAACCCCTCTTTAACCCCTTACACTTAATCCCTACTACTCACATATGGCTACCCTCACTCCAAATTTTGTCTTTTAGTTTGATATTTTTGTTAAAGTTGCATGGCGCTCAACACTTTTACTGTACTCGAGAAAATACAATCGTTCAGAATTCACCATAGCTCCCCAGGCTGAAAAGCTGCCGGATTCTCATTAACTTAAAATCTTTAATTTCTATTTAACATCTTAAAAAAAGTGCGGCACAACCAGAGTAGTACGTTTGTCTTCGGCATCAACTACTTTGATTATTAACCTCGTGTTTTGTACAGGCTTTTTCACTGTTTTCCCATTGAAACTTTTAAATGCTCGAGTGGAGAATCCTGCTTATGCCTTAATTTTTATTTTATATTAAGGTATTTAATACATTTTTAATGACATTTTTGTTCACTTATTTTTTTGGGGGAAATTACGCCGAGGGGGGCCCCAGAAAATTCTTGAAAGGAGAATTTTAGAAACACTGATTATATAAATCAATGAAGAAGGGCCAGATAAAAAGAATCCCAGAACATATAATTTATAATAGATATTCTATATTCTATATAAAAAACGAATGGTTTTAAACGAATTTGCAATCAGCCCTTTAACGGCAATGTCGCAATTCCGTGTACTAATCACACGTGTAGGAATTGATTAGAGATTACGGGTCAAATGTTCACACAATTATGCATATTTCTCTACCAAGCTATAAAAAATCATCGCTCGCCTTTATGTGAAACTAGCACATGACACCCTTATCGTCGGCAATTTTTTCACAACCCAGGACCGTCACGGAAAAGTAGATAAGTTGAACATTTTTATTACTTTAATGAAATGATGCGAAAAAAACAAACAAAAATTGTTGTGCAATAATTTTTTCAGTTTTGAAATGAAATTGTGTTTTAATTACTTAATCAAGTTTTCTAGTATTTCCATCTTTCCATCTAAGTTTTTTTTGTTATTTATTTAGTAAAAATTGTTTTTGCAAACCATTTTTGGATTTATTATTTTTGGACAAATTATTTTGGACAAATTATTTTGGATCATTTACTAAAAAATCTTAATTACGATTTTTGATATTTTAAAGACAAATCTTTATCCAAAATGAGAAAATCAAGGTTATTATGTTCCTTCGTATGATAAAGGAAAAACAAAACCCATATCACACAATATTTTATTAAAAAAATGTATACAGCCTTTTTCGGCATATAAAAGCCATCATTAGGCCATGAAACGGACACCTCTAAATTCCATGAATTGGACGTCCAAACACGGTTTTTAAATAAACACAATTAAAATTGCCTTATGGTGAATTTTAGAGTTTGACAGCTTGATTGTGAACATCTAGATAAAATAATATAGAGACGACATAAACAATATTTTGCGATATGACTGCACTTTGAATCGTATTTTGATTTATTTGACGTTAATAATTTTATATTTGAAGATTGACTAAATGAAAATGTTTTTATATAATTTGAGTCATGCTATTTAAAAAAAAAATGGTATTTATTCTCACTAAAACTGACTAACTCCATTTGCTCTCGAATTTGACATATGACGTAAAACTATGCGGATACTTTTAGTATCGTCATAATATCTCCACTTTATTTTATAACAATGATTGGAAAGTTCATATGCCTCAACCTACTTTGTGACGTCACTGTGTGCGTTGCGCAAATTAAGCTGATTTAAGTGATTTTATTTTTGTTTAGCTAAAACCTTTCGAGAGCACTTTTCACTTCTCACTTCTTCGGGCTTTTTATGAAATGTAACTGAGTGTTCACTGCACAAATGAATCAATGGAGAAACCGCCCCTGTTCTTATTTTCAGGACTTCTGGTTTGCAACTATGTTTTCCTGGCTTTTCTTTTTTCTACAATTAAATCACGAATTTCTTTTAGATAGTTATTATTTCTAACAGTTATTTTAATTTTTACTGCGTGGTTCCTACCTCTGTTTCTAGTTGTTTTATTTTTTGCAACGTAATTTAATGGCGACCTCGGCAATATTTCGTCCTTGTGCCGTTCCTGACCCTTCGCCTTATCATCATGTAGCAGTTTTCTCGCGTTGTATGCATACTAAATACCAGCTATCGACTTGCACTGAAAAGAAAAACCATAATTTTGTAAATTTCTTTATAGTGTCAAGAGCGAAACGTTCAGCAATAATTTATGAAGGCCCAGATAAGGCAATTGAGGCCGTACGGCATCAGCAGCTCCGAACTCAAATGGAAGACACGAACTTTGCCATTTATACGATTATGGATTACGGCTTGAGTTTACGTTTACGTTACGGATCCGATTAGAGCCCCGTTAAGGTGATAATTAATGTCGAATCATTTATTATAAATATCTGTGTATAATTGTTTTGTTTTATCGTGGAGAATTATTTATTTCAACGGCTCGCAGGTTGGCATGTTTCAGTTATTCCATGAAAAGCAATAAATTAATTGCTAATAATTCGTTTTATATATGCCTATTTTTTTATCTGTATCTTCGGCTGTGACAACTTAGACCATTAGCCTTGTGTTCTATGTATGTTATGAATACTCTATAGTGCACGAGTGTTAATGCTCTAATACTCCTGTACGCCTAAAGAAAGCCATTGTTATTGTTTCCCAGCACAAATTCTGAGTAACGGTGAGATTTGAACCACATTTATTTTCATTTATTTTCATTTATTTTCATTTATTTTCATTTATTTTCATTTATTTTCATTTATTTTCATTTATTTTCATTTATTTTCATTTATTTTCATTTATTTTCATTTATTTTCATTTATTTTCATTTATTTTCATTTATTTTCATTTATTTTCATTTATTTTCATTTATTTTCATTTATTTTCATTTATTTTCATTTATTTTTCATTTATTTTCATTTATTTTCATTTATTTTCATTATTTTCATTTATTTTCATTTATTTTCATTTATTTTCATTTATTTTTCATTTATTTTCATTTATTTTCATTTATTTTTATTTATTTTCATTTATTTTCATTTATTTTCATTTATTTTCATTTATTTTCATTTATTTTCATTTATTTTCATTTATTTTCATTTATTTTCATTTATTTTCATTTATTTTCATTTATTTTCATTTATTTTCATTTATTTTCATTTATTTTCATTTATTTTCATTTATTTTCATTTATTTTCATTTATTTTCATTTATTTTCATTTATTTTCATTTATTTTCATTTATTTTCATTTATTTTCATTTATTTTCATTTATTTTCATTTATTTTCATTTATTTTCATTTATTTTCATTTATTTTCATTTATTTTCATTTATTTTCATTTATTTTCATTTATTTTCATTTATTTTCATTTATTTTCATTTATTTTCATTTATTTTCATTTATTTTCATTTATTTTCATTTATTTTCATTTATTTTCATTTATTTTCATTTATTTTTTATTTATTTTCATTTATTTTCATTTATTTTCATTTATTTTCATTTATTTTCATTTATTTTCATTTATTTTCATTTATTTTCATTTATTTTCATTTATTTTCATTTATTTTCATTTATTTTCATTTATTTTTCATTTATTTTCATTTATTTTCATTTATTTTCATTTATTTTCATTTATTTTCATTTATTTTCATTTATTTTCATTTATTTTCATTTATTTTCATTTATTTTCATTTATTTTCATTTATTTTCATTTATTTTCATTTATTTTCATTTATTTTCATTTATTTTCATTTATTTTCATTTATTTTCATTTATTTTCATTTATTTTCATTTATTTTCATTTATTTTCATTTATTTTCATTTTATTTTTCATTTATTTTCATTTATTTTCATTTATTTTCATTTATTTTCATTTATTTTCATTTATTTTCATTTATTTTCATTTATTTTCATTTATTTTCATTTATTTTCATTTATTTTCATTTATTTTCATTTATTTTCATTTATTTTCATTTATTTTCATTTATTTTCATTTATTTTCATTTATTTTCATTTATTTTCATTTATTTTCATTTATTTTCATTTATTTTCATTTATTTTCATTTATTTTCATTTATTTTCATTTATTTTCATTTATTTTCATTTATTTTCATTTATTTTCATTTATTTTCATTTATTTTCATTTATTTTCATTTATTTTCATTTATTTTCATTTATTTTCATTTATTTTCATTTATTTTCATTTATTTTCATTTATTTTCATTTATTTTCATTTATTTTCATTTATTTTCATTTCTTTTCATTTATTTTCATTTATTTTCATTTATTTTCATTTATTTTCATTTATTTTCATTTATTTTCATTTATTTTCATTTATTTTCATTTATTTTCATTTATTTTCATTTATTTTCATTTATTTTTATTTATTTTCATTTATTTCATTTATTTTCATTTATTTTCATTTATTTTCATTTATTTTCATTTATTTTCATTTATTTTCATTTATTTTCATTTATTTTCATTTATTTTCATTTATTTTCATTTATTTTCATTTATTTTCATTTATTTTCATTTATTTTTATTTATTTTCATTTATTTTCATTTATTTTCATTTATTTTCATTTATTTTCATTTATTTATCATTTATTTTCATTTATTTTCATTTATTTTTATTTATTTTCATTTATTTTCATTTATTTTCATTTATTTTCATTTATTTTCATTTATTTTTCATTTATTTTCATTTATTTTCATTTATTTTCATTTATTTTCATTTATTTTCATTTATTTTCATTTATTTTCATTTATTTTCATTTATTTTCATTTATTTTCATTTATTTTATTTCATTTATTTTCATTTATTTTCATTTATTTTCATTTATTTTCATTTATTTTCATTTATTTTCATTTATTTTCATTTATTTTCATTTATTTTCATTTATTTTCATTTATTTTCATTTATTTTCATTTATTTTCATTTATTTTTCATTTATTTTCATTTATTTTCATTTATTTTCATTTATTTTCATTTATTTTCATTTATTTTCATTTATTTTCATTTATTTTCATTTATTTTCATTTATTTTCATTTATTTTCATTTATTTTCATTTATTTTCATTTATTTTCATTTATTTTCATTATTTTCATTTATTTTCATTTATTTTCATTTATTTTCATTTATTTTCATTTATTTTCATTTATTTTCATTTATTTTCATTTATTTTCATTTATTTTCATTTATTTTCATTTATTTTCATTTATTTTCATTTATTTTCATTTATTTTCATTTATTTTCATTTATTTTCATTTATTTTCATTTATTTTCATTTATTTTCATTTATTTTCATTTATTTTCATTTATTTTCATTTATTTTCATTTATTTTCATTTATTTTCATTTATTTTCATTTATTTTCATTTATTTTCATTTATTTTCATTTCTTTTCATTTATTTTAATTTATTTTCATTTATTTTCATTTATTTTCATTTATTTTCATTTATTTTCATTTATTTTCATTTATTTTCATTTATTTTCATTTATTTTCATTTATTTTCATTTATTTTCATTTATTTTTATTTATTTTCATTTATTTTCATTTATTTTCATTTATTTTCATTTATTTTCATTTATTTTCATTTATTTTCATTTATTTTAATTTATTTTAATTTATTTTCAATTATTTTCATTTATTTTTATTTATATTTATTTTAATTTATTTTTACGATACTCCCCAATTCGCCCTCCTTAAAATGTGAAAATCCAAAAACTCTGAAAACACATCATTATTTATTTGTGATGAGTAAGTATTATCTCAATTTTCAAGTTCCTACTTCCAAAAAAATCTTTACTTCTATACGAACTTTCACCCCCCGTTTCTCCCCCCTTAAAATGTGAAAAATCCAAAAAACCCTGAAACACGTCTATGCAAAAAATCATGTCTGATACCTTTTCCTGTGAAAAACAAAAACAAATCTACCCCATGAGAGCCGTATTTTTTTGCGGAATCAAAAGTAGCTCATGTACTATTCCCGATTATAATTTTCCTCTGTGCCAAATTTCATCCAGATCCATTCAGTCGTTTCTAGCGTGACTGAGCAACAAACATCCATCCATCCAAACTTTCGCATTTATATATATAATTATTATATAAACCACCGTTTTTTAATCAACAAGTGAATTTCAAACGGAATTTGCCTAACTGAATTCAAGATCGCTATCAAAAATAGATGATAAAAGGTCTTCAAAATTATAGACCAGTCTCATTAATCAATTGTTTTGCAAAATTATTCGAAAAAGTTATAAAAGTTAAGTTTTCAGACGGGAAAAATCAACGGAAGATATCGATATAAATATCATAAAATGTATGTGGAGTTTCACAAGGAACAAATATGGGACCGATTCATTTTATTCTATATTTAAATAAATTATTTATCCTAACCCTTAGTTCGTAATTGTTAAATATTTTATTTTGTGATAAAAACACGCGAACAAGTTTCATATAAAAGTTATATGAATTTAAAAAAATACGTATTTTAAAAATATTTTTGGATACCTATACAGGATGTTGAATTTTTGTTTGGCCCTAAAAAATGTATTTTTTTTACAGTTCATCAAATTTCTAGAGGTGTTCGACGCCCAGACAGAGAACGCGCTACGTGTGACTAAGATAGCTATTGTACAGTCTGCTAAACAAGTTATTTTAAATAGTTTTTAATATTTTTAGGTAATTAAATTTTAAAAGTGTGGAATAGTTTAGGGATTAAATTGGTCTGATTGGACTTTCTTAGAACGTTTTTAAAAGCAGCTAAAGATAGTATGTAGAATTAAAAATAATTATTATGCCATAAAAGGTGTTTTGGAATTCCTTCAACCTTTTGAAATTGAGTCAGAAAATATAAATTTTATAGGATAGCGGAAAATACCTATAATTTTTTTGTAGGCCTTTGTAAATCGTGGAAATAGTTTATATTTTATTTCTACCTTATTAATTATTAATAACGGTTGTTTCTGAAACATTACTAAAATTTTCGAAATTTTGTTTTTCTACAAAATAATAAACTATACTATTTAGAAAAAAATTTATTTCTCTTATAATTTTATAAAAAATAACAGGGGAATATTTACATTTCTTGATCTATTAAACAAAACGATAAATTATCTCGACGAATGACACCATGTTCTAGTACGGAAGCTAGTTTTACATTTTTGTTGGTGGTTTCATGGGTTTCATATCAATTTTTTGTAATTGTAGTTTACACGTACATATACCTCTTAACACTTGTTTGCTTTATTAAAAAAGTGTGTTGTGATTTACGTCGATATAAGTCAAAAACAACTTGAAACCCCATATAAAATCAAAAAGCAGAAACGGAAAAAAATTGAGCCTGTAAATGAACACAACTCAGAAACAAAAATAGCTATCTAATAATAAAAAAATAAAATTTGATTCTTGTGCAGCTTCATCTATATCATTAACTGTTTTTGGTTTTTTAATGGTTTTTCTTGGTGATGAAAATTCCGATATCTCACGGTTATCGATTCTTTTTTTCTCTCCAGAAATGCGGACGACAGTGTTTTTAGATACTCCTGTGGCTGCAGCAACACGATCATTTACATTTTTAAATGGTATTGATGGTGAATTAAAGTTTCCTTCTCTTCTCATAAACTCTATAACATTGGCTATTATTTCGCGAGATTGACTGTTAATCACGCGGCCTCTTAATTTGCTATTAAACTCCATACTTAGGTTCTATTAAACTGTAATGAGCAAAAAACACAAACGAAAATAAAAGAAATGTTTTAGCGAAATTTACATCTGACATTTACGTCTGAATGAAATAGTGAAATACTTGATGCGCAGAGTGTACTTTCATTGCGTAAATCCGTCGGGATGCCTGTCAGTAGTGCTTTCTCTGTCTAGCCGTCGAAAGCCTCTAGAAATTTGATGAACTATAAATAAAACCTTAAAATGTTTCTTCAAAATATTACAGGGTTATTTTTATGAAATTAGAGAACGATGCAGATCACAAAATAAATTATCATAATTTAGGTAGGTTTACATTGATTTCAAAATTATTTAATATACAGATTACTAAGATACTACGCTAACTAATAGTGGTGATAGAACTGGTTTATTTTATACACAGTGTTTTGAAACATATCTTAAATATGGCTAATTTTAAGTTCAATTTATTTAATGTTTTCAAATGTAACATCCTATATATTATTTTGGCTTAAAATTCCTTAGGGTCGATTCCACCGTTGTGTTAAACGAAGATTAATGTAATTTTAAACTTCGTTTAACACAACGGCCAATTACACACATACCATCAGTGCGTAATTGATCGATAGCTGTTTTATTATTGGAAATACGAAAAAAAACTAATATAAAAGTTGTATGATCATATTTAACAATTATTCTTAAATATACAGGGTGGTCCATAAATAAGGGGCTGCCACCCTGCAGGTACATACATATTTGATTGTTTTCACATCATTACACAAAACAATTTTAATAGACTTAAATTATTTACTATGTTGTATATAGGGTGAATCAAAATGCGACGTTACGATTTTCTAAATTTTTTAAATCGAATACTGTGAATACTATACCATCAATGAATTAATTAACATCTATAAGCTTAGTACGATTTTTATTTTTATTAATATTCATGATTGAAAGAAGCTGCTTATATTTATACGTGCTTTTAAAGGTGTAAATTATTTTTTGTGCAAAAACTCTCAGCTATGGATACTTTTCTTATCTCACTGCTTTTCAATCAATCAAATAAAAAATTCAAAATGTAAAAATCTATTTAAATTTAAGAACAAATTACTGTCACAATCTAAGGGAGAAAAATCTACAGTTAATTAAGGATAAAAAGTAACACTGGGTAATAATTGAAATCTATATAGTAGAAATAACTGTAACTAGCATTAAATGAGAACTATAGTTAAATATACGTCATAAAAATTAATGACGGACATATCTATGGTACAGTTGACTAACTATAACTATTTAAAGTATTGCAACCCACTACACCTAACACATAAACTTAGCTACTTGTAGTACATAAATAATTTAGTCTACAATTAACATGTATTTAACTGTAACTTGCATCCTAAAACAAAGAAGTAATCAATTAAGTTCTTCATTTATTGTACCTGACTTTTACACTTCGTCTTGGACTACAGTTAATGTTTTATTCGACTTTACATAATTTTTTAATTTTGATATAATCAAATGTATAGTCGGATAAAATAACTATAAATAAAGAAAGTACTATTGTAGGGGTTGATAAAGAGTTACTCTAAAGTTCATGAAGATAATCGACAAACGTATTCGAAAACGTTCAATGGCCGACATTATAATAATAAAAACTTGAATTACTTCAAATGTCAAATGAATATGAAATAAGTAATTTGATTAGGTAAGTAGATATTTGTTTACTACTGTTCAATATAGGGACCGTGCGTCATGACTTTAACGCCAACTGGTGACAAAAATGTGCACTTTTTGGGGGAGATTTATTAATGTTTTATACGGCATTTATTGTTTAGTAATTATTAATTAAATAAAGTCGAATTATTTTCGTAATATCATTATCGAAAAAACTTGTTGCATCCGTGGATGTACAAACATATCGTACAAACCTGGATTTGATTCGGTAGTAAAGAAATTTTATAAATTTCCACAGAGCACACATAGATTGCTTATCCATATGTATCTATCTTGTATCAATTTTAAGCACTTAGTTGTAAACAAATCATTTACAAAACCGGTTTATGAAATTAGAATATTTAGTGTTTTTGTCATTAAGATTTTTACATATTTAAATGAACATTTTATATAAATATAATTTTACAGATAATTAATGGTTTATTCTGTTAATTAAAACTAATGTAGAATGTTACTGTGAAATTAGAATGTCCAATTTGACAAACATATCATACAATTTGTTAAATATTTCTCATTTATCACTAAAATAAACAAATCATAATTAATACATTGCAATTAATCTCAAAAGAGATTGCAACAAATTTTAAAATATTAAAAATGCACTGATTTTCTGTAAAATTTTTAGTAACATATTACTATTAAACATTACTCAGAATAATAGATAAGTGTCCAATTACAAAAGTTGTTTATATCTCATATTAAAATTGTTTACATTACCTTTACAAAGTTGTATTACATATTGCAATTATGTGTTTTATATAGTGTTATTTCTGAAATGAGAGTGGTCTAAAATTATTTACATCTATCCTCATAAAAATTGTTTAAATCTCTTAATATTATTTAACTACATGGAAACTCAACTCTCAAAATACATAATAACGTGTCTTGAATTAAGTAATTATTTTCTTTTTCTAAAGAATAAAACACTGAAATTTTATTTTAAAACACATTTGGGCTAGAACGCCCTATTTCGTGGGCACTAGGAAAGGCAATATAGCAGTGCATATTGGAACCCGCTTTTCGTAATCTTTTTATAGATGGGTGAGCAATCTGTATAATTATATATAGCATTGGGTGTCTCATAAACGTCTAAGGTGGACGAATGACATTTCTACTAAGATAAAGAATAATTATTATTCTCAATCTATTTTATTAATTTACATTTTTAAAATGTTATTGTAATACTTTTAAATTCAGTGTTACTAAATACCGATATTTTGACATTGGATACACTTGCTTGAGGTACAACTTTACAATTTATTGTCACTTAACCATTTAAATCTTTTTGCTGAATATGTATATACATGTCCAGATTTTAATAATTTTTCACATTTTATATCATTTTGACCATGTAAACGATTGTTTGTTACGGGCCGATATCTATATTTAATTATATTTAATATTTTAAAAAATATCCTTCATTTTTTACTTGCAATGTTTACCCCATTTAATTCTAAAATTGAACACTAGAGAGGGCTAACTTCGGCAGTAGTGCTGCCTCTATATTTCACGCATATAGGTTTGTTAAACATACAATTTTAATTCATTTTAAATATTAATAAATTAATCTCTAATTAGATACGTCAAAAAAACTGAGCAACTGTGGTGACGTTAGAGAAAACATTTAATTAGTTAAAAAACATGTTTGAATTTTTTAATAAAATCTAGGTATTTAACACCCAGGTTGCGCTACTGTACTGAAATGCAATATAGAGCTGAAAATAGTAATGTAAATTTATAAAAAAAAAATATGAATTTTTAATTAGTTCTCCCATAGATAAAACACTAATTTAAAAACTATGTAAAATGTATCTATATTTCCGTATTATATTGGTTCAGACATCATGCGTTTTGTAGTAAAACGATAGATGTTATCATAATCACGAAATTCCACCCCAAACATTATCATTTAGATTAAAATAATTACTAGAATATCATTTAGAATGATTAATTTATCTGGATTATAGTACGGTAAAAGGGTAATTTTATAATTTTGAACAATATATTTGTTTCAAATGTCAAAGTGACCAAAACAAATATATAGGTAATGGGTAATGGGTAACAGGGCCGCAGAGAGCCAGACCGGGCCCCAAGACAATTCCCCAGATCGGGCCCCGCGACAATTTTATAAAACATTAAATAACAAAATGTCATGCAAAAATGTATCTCCTCCTCTACTTGAATTCCTCTAAAAAAAAGGTAAAGGTAAGGACTTCCCCCCTCTTGTGTCAAATTTCTGAAAGAAACAAACGACACCGCTGCCCCCTTTATACCGCTGCCAGGCCCCCTTTATACCGCTGCCGGGCCCCAATTTGAGCCAATGCCCCGTAGTCCCGGCTACCCCCTTCCCTCTAGTCGGCCCTGATAGGTAATGGGTACTAGTAATTGGTAATGGGCAATGGATAAGGAGTAATGGGTAATGGGTAATGTGTAATGGGTAATAGGTAATGGGTAATGGGTAATGGGTAATGGATAATGGGTAATGGGTAATGGGTAATGGGTAATGGGCAATGGGTAATGGGTAATGGGTAATGGGTAATGGGTAATGGGTAATGGGTAATGGGTAATGGGTAATGGGTAATGGGTAATGGGTAATGGGTAATGGGTAATGTGTAATGGGTAATGGGTAATGGGTAATGGGTAATGGGTAATGGGTAATGGGTAATGGGTAATGGGTAATGGGTAATGGGTAATGGGTAATGGGTAATGGGTAATGGGTAATGGGTAATGGGTAATGGGTAATGGGTAATGGGTAATGGGTAATGGGTAATGGGTAATGGGTAATGGGTAATGGGTAATGGGTAAATGGGTAATGGGTAATGGGTAATGGGTAATGGGTAATGGGTAATGGGTAATGGGTAATGGGTAATGGGTAATGGGTAATGGGTAATGGGTAATGGGTAATGGGTAATGGGTAATGGGTAATGGGTAATGGGTAATGGGTAATGGGTAATGGGTAATGGGTAATGGGTAATGGGTAATGGGTAATGGGTAATGGGTAATGGGTAATGGGTAATGGGTAATGGGTAATGGGTAATGGGTAATGGGTAATGGGTAATGGGTAATGGGTAATGGGTAATGGGTAATGGGTAATGGGTAATGGGTAATGGGTAATGGGTAATGGGTAATGGGTAATGGGTAATGGGTAATGGGTAATGGGTAATGGGTAATGGGTAATGGGTAATGGGTAATGGGTAATGGGTAATGGGTAATGGGTAATGGGTAATGGGTAATGGGTAATGGGTAATGGGTAATGGGTAATGGGTAATGGGTAACGATCAATCGGTAAAAGGGAAATGGATTCTTCTATTTTAACACTCACATAAAAATATCCATCATATTATATCATTAAATTTCTTTTTCTTCAGGATTTTGCCAATTAGAACAGTTGCCTTCTACGTACGGTAGATAGAAAATCGGCACTCACTACAAGCCAACAAAAAAAAATGAGGGAATACCTTAAAACAGCAAAAGACCGCAAAGACCCCCTCACATTAGCAGGAGACTACATAATTTCAAGCACTTGTGCAAAAGTGTACATATGACAAACAAAGAGAAGAATTGGTTCACGACTAACAGAAAACAAACGAAGTTGTCGTTTAGGACAAACCGAAAAGTCTGCAGTCGCCGAACACACATTCTACCTCTATCTAATCAATAGCATAGCTTATTCTATACCGTTCTTCTGGTGTCATTGTGGGAAACTTAACATACCGTATGTACCTCTTGTGCATAGGTTAATGTAGATATATCATTTAAAAAATAAATAAATAAACATTGGTAGGTGCGGATTTAAATGTATTTAAAACTTCAAGTTATTCTGCAGATTTAAACCTACAATTAATCATGGAAAATATATATAACAGTAATCTAAGAACTGAATTTTGTAGTACTTCATACTCCAAACGATGCGAACTAAAAGAAGTGATGTATCGCACTATTTTGTCTTATGGAAAGTATCTTATATCACATGCGTGTGAATAAAAATCTACCTTTAGCAGCATCTGTTAAAAATGTCTATAATGTTATGTTATGTTTATAATGGGGTGTTAATACACTGCGACCTAAAAGATCTATTGTATGTCTATAATGTATCATGTTAATTTTTTATACCTGATCCTAGATATTAATTTTTAACATTTAGTAAAATAATTTTGTTTTTGTTAGAGTATTTTTACTAGTCATTATTGACTAACCTACAATTTTAATCTAAAAATCTTATAAACTAATTACTTATCTAAGAAGTCCCCACTGGGCTGTCTTAATTGTTTCTATAGGAAAGAAGCACAAGTTGGCGTGACGATTTTTTACACTGTTTTACACTAGCACTGACATTAACGTTCACTGCGCTAGCTCAAATGGCTGCTCCCTTTTGAGCCTTCTGTTGATTGTAGAGTTGTCCAGTAATTGCAGCGCTTCTTTATTGACGTGGTAGAGGTGTCGGCCCTCATCTTTCGCAGTAAATCTTTTAATTTCTTCTTCAATTGTTGGAATCCTCAGGTCTCTATGAAGATAATTTTAGGACTTTTTTTTGGAAAACTTTAATTATGTTGATATTACTCTTGCTGGCACATCTCCATAGCTGTATGCCATAAATCCAGATTGGTTTTAGGATTTGTGTATAAATCAGCAGTTTGTTGTACATTGACAATTTGGATTTTCTTCCTAGGAGCCAATACATTTTTTTGAATTTAAGTTTAATTTCTTTACGCTTTTTTATGTGCTCTTTTTATTTAAGTCTTACATCTAGGTTGATCCCTAGGTATTTGGCCGAATTTTGAAACGGAATAACGTCATTGTTTATTCTTATTTGTTTCTATTCATTTGGTCGAAGAGTAAAATCAATATGCACTGATTCAGTTTGATTTATTTTTATTTTCCACATTTTTGTCCATCGATTGATTCTGTTACAGGTTTCCTGAAGATTTTCTGAGGTCTTTGTATTAGTTCCGCCGACTGCCAATATTGCATTGTCATCCGCAAATGTTGCAATTTTACCACATTGTTGTTGAGGGCTATCGCTGGTGTATAATAAGTAAAGAACCAGTCCTAGAACACTGCCTTGTGGGGCACCTGCTTTAATTTCTATAATTTCGGAGTATGCCTCGTTTTACTTTACTATAAACATTCTTTCCATTAGAAATTATTGTAGAATGTCGACATATCTAGGGAGTGTTTTTTCAAGTTTCTGCATTAAGCCAGTGGTAGTTATTTTAATATTTCTCCAGTAATGGTCATATCCTGGGGCTTTCTGTGAGTTTATCTGAATTTTTCTCGTAAATTCATTGGGAGTAACTAGCCTAATTTTATGTTATTCCATATTATGTATCGTCTCGTTAGCAGTGTCTTGATTTTCATCCAATTGGAACGTCTTCTGTAGGTAGTCAACGAAAATATCAGCTTTCTGTTGATTGTCTCTTGTCCATTTGTTATCTGCTATTCTGATAGGAGGACAGTGTTTACACGAATTTTTCATCTTTTTAGTTGCCTTACAGGGCGATTAATCAGTTTCTTTATCATCTGTTGGCCCATTAGGTATCTGTTGAAGGATTCTTCCTTGTGATTTAGGATTTCTTTTGTCAGTCTTTGGGTAGCCCTGACTAATATTTTATCTTCTGGTGATCTTGTCATCTGCCATTTCTTTCTATGTTTTCTTTTTTCTGCTACCAGTTCTTTTATCTTGACAGGATAGTTTTTTCCAGCTGTTAATATTCTTACTTTTGGCGTGTTTCTCCATGCAGCTTGCTGGATTTCATCTATAAATCTTTCCAGTTCTTTATCTAGCTGATTTTTCGTTTTTAGTTCAGTTGAATAGTATTTAAGTCCTCTTGAAAACCTTCCCAATTAGTTTTCCAATTTGCTAGAATCGGTTTTGCTTCTTTTTAATAACATTATTATTTAGAGTAAGGATTACTGCAGAATTCATAATATAAAAGTAACTACATATTGTTTTCTGGGTAATACACATATTTTATCAGATAATTCACATAAGCCTTCATGGTTCAGATCGTTAAGTGTTAAACTTGAATAATTTTGGATTTCGCGACACGGATTTGTAGTGCCTCAGACGCACTACATACATCCTGAAGGCTAGTTATTCTAAAAACCTAAAGGCTGGTTTTGCAGCTAGTGGTATATATTCATTAGAAGCTAATCAAGTTTTAAAACGCCTACCTATAAAAAGTAATCAAGATACTACCTCCAACGTTTGGACAAACAGTTTTGAAGATTTTCCAAAAAAATTGTGGAAAAATTTGTAAAGACTGACGATAATAACAATAGAATTTTATTAGACTGTGAAAAACTATAAAGAATCTAAAATTTCTTTTATTTTTCCAAATATTGAAGATCGGATGTTTGTACCTAAATCTCAGATAGAAAAGAAAATAATACCAACTTCTAGCATTAGAAATGTATTTGTTTTTGATTTGTAAATCGTTTTACATTTTTGAGTAGTTTACAAGCTATACATAGAATCTGTACTTACCTACATATTTTTTTATTTTTATTTTTGAATAAGATTTGTGTCTTAATGTGTTTTTTATTTTGTACTCCCAAAATGTTTAATATTTGTAATATTGTTGCATACATTCGATTTTAATAAAAAAAAACTTTTTTATCCCAAGTAACGCTACTAAACTCTAACAGGACAACGCCGCCGATTTTGTGGTGCTTTCCAGCCTTTTTTGAGTTAAGGCCCGTATTCCTAACTTGGGACAAGGAACAAAAAAAATTTTTTAAATAAAACTAAATCCTTACTTTATCTTACACTATAGACTAAGACCTAATGTTTGGTATAAATACCACATTTCTATTCATACTCGCTAAAATGTTACACACTGTTAAAGTTTAAAACTGTTCCAAGTATGGGAATTTGACTGTAATAATTTTTTGACAAAATTTATCTCCGTTTCCTGGTCTAACTAATAGACATTTACACACACGTTACATCCCTTAATATGTTATATGTGTTATGAAAGCGCGCACCCTCGAACGCAGGGGTGCCAAACGCGGTTATGTGGGAGGCGCTTGCGAGCATTGTAACAAAAAACCCGCCAATCAAAAGAACGCGAGTCCTCTAATAATACCTCTACCATATTTGAAAATTATTCTTATTATACTGAAAATTACACCGTCGGCCATTTTGAGGTAGCCGGAATCTGGCTAATTTCAGACCAATTATGATTATTAAAATTCGTTGCGGTTCTAACATCCTGTAAATAGAGCGGTCGAAATAAAAATAAACAAGTTTAAGTTGTATTTCAACTGGTATCAGATAGTTTTTTTTTTGTTTATAAAATATCTACAAGAAATTGTTTTTGTATAGGTACAACAAAAAACGCTGTAGGAAGTTTAGTGCAATTATTATTTTATCAATTAAATCGGTTTAAAGAATGTTCTTGCTTTTACAGGCCCGGCGACAAAAATATTGGGGCCTGTTACTCTAATTCATATAGGTATTATGAGCAGAGCAAACTTTATTTATGGCAAGTTAATGGTCTGTACAGGGTGGGAAAATTTCGATGTTTTAATAGAAAATCTCGTTAACTACAAATGGTATGGATCTCTTTTTTTGAGAAAAATTTAATGGCAAAAATTGGCTATTGTCTTTCATTTTCGAGTTATAATTTTTATTATATTGGCATTATCTTGCTTATTTATGAAAGTGGAAGAAAATAATTTATATCTTTTTCAGACACTGTTTTGATAAAAATCCAGTGGCGTAGTCAATTTTTTTTAAAAATTCAAGTTATAGCATAAAGTTGTATTCTAAATGCTTTTATAAAATGTTGCTAATAAGGAATATACAGGGAGTTAAAGGTTAAATTTTAAGATTTCTTTTTTGCAATAACTTTAACGTTTTTGGATATGTATACATACAAATTTGGAAATAGAGGTTTTTGGGCACGAAAAATCATAATCTGGTACCTACTTCGATGTAATTTGTAGAGGGCGCTACATAGGTATACATTTGTGGCATAAATGTGCCCTAAATTTTTTTGCTGTTTAAGTTAGCGGTATTTTTGTAAAAGAATATTAAAGCCACGTTATTTTAATAGAAGAAAAGTATACTTGTTATTAACATTATAACTTAACGGTTTACGATATAATCGCATTGTAGGGATCAGCTGCATGATTATTATTGAAAACATTTAGAAAACAAACTAAAAGAGAACTAAGCTAAATAACATTATAACTTTAATTGTATCACATTAAATGTTCGATATGTCCAAAAACCACAAGGATGGCAAGGCGATCCTTTGGAAAAAATGGGGGTTAAAACCAGACATGGTATATCGGCTTTATAACATGGTGGTGAGACCGATAATAACATACGTAGCTTTGGTGTGGTGGCCAAAGACACAGCAAATCAAAGCAATAACGAGGCTAAGCAAGGTACAAAGACTTGCCTGCCTTGGAATAACGGGGGCAATGAAAACATCCCCCACTGCTGCAATGGAAGCACTAATAGGACTCCCACCTCTTCACTATGTGATACAAGGGGAGGCAAGATTAGGTGCTTACAGATTAGGGAATACACTGGGAAATCTTGACATTGGGCCAGGTCACATGAGTATTTCAAAGTTAGTGACAGGAGACGTGCTAGACATGAGATCAAACCACATAACCAAGAGGTACTCTTTTTAACCGACTTCAAAAAAGGAGAAAGTTCTCAATTCGTCGCTATATTTTTTTTTATGTATGTTCAGCGATAATTCTTTAACGCAGTGTCCGATTTCAAAGATTCTTTTTTGTTAGAAAGGGGGTACTTCAGGGGTGGTCCCATATAAATTTGGTCAAAATCTAATAATTGAATCCATGAGAAAATCCTCAAACTCTTCATTTTTTATGTATGTTTAGCGATAATGCTTTACCACCTTGTCCGATTTATATTATTCTGTTTTTGTTAGTAAGGGGATACCTAAGGGGTGGTCCTATATAAATTTGGTTAAGATGTGGTAATGGCATCTGCATGTTTTTGAAGTCGGCTTTTTTAAATTTTTAATTTCTAATACTTGTAATACTCCATTTGAGGTTTTAATACAGGAAGGAGCGGATATCACCATAACGGAGCCCAATGCCCAACGACAGGAACAAACCTGGAATACAGACGGGTCTAAGACCGCGGCAGGCACTGAGGCAGGAGTATTCTCCAAAAACTCTGATACTAACCATAGCTATACTATAGGAATACATTCCTCGGTATTTCAGGCCGAGGTATACGCAATTTTTCAATGTGCAAAAACGAACAATGAAAGAGCTGTCTAAAATCAGCATATTCAAATAATGTCAGACAGCCAAGCGGCACTTAAGGCCATATCGAGTCAGAAAGTTACGTCGAAGCTGGTATGGGAATGCATCGAAGAACTAAGAACACTGGCAGACCGAAACAGAGTGAAACTATTTTGGGTGCCAGGTCACCAAGGGATCGAAGGCAACGAAAAGGTTGAAGAACTTGCAACAAGAGGGTCAGAAGAAACACCGGAACCAGACACAAACCCAGGATTACCAAAAAGTACAGTCCGGGGTTTCATAAACGACTGGATTCGGGAACAACATATCAACTATTCGGGAAGCGTCCTAAAACAGGCACATGGAAAAGCCTTCATAGGCAGACCATGTCCCAAGAGAACTGGAGAACTACTCTTAATGAATAGGAACCAGTTGAAAGTGATAACAGGGTTCATGACTGGGCACGCCCCAGTAAAGGGACACTTGAACAAAATTGGCATGTACAATGGGGAACTCATGTGCCGACTATGTCACAAGAAACCAGAAACGGCCAAATACATACTGTGCGAATGCGAAGCTCTAGATCGCAAAAGACAGGCTCTTTTTGGACAACCCCAGGTTGATCCAACAACGTATAGGACCCACTCACCCAAGGACATGTACAAACTTGTACAAGGTACAAAGGTGACAGAGTGGGTGCTATGAACTAACATGGGGTAAAACACAATAAGCCAATACAGTGTTATTCGGAGACACATAGTCAGACGAGCCCAGGAGAAAGAAAGAGAAGGGGGTACCTCAGGGGTGGTTCCATATAAATTTGTTTAAGATGGGGTGACGGCATGTGTACGTTTTTGAAGTAGGTTCTTTTAATTTTTAATTTCTAATACTTGTTTAAAATTTTAAAAATAATAGCAGTCGGTTGATCAAAATATGGACGGTGATTGGTGGATTTAATTTTTTTGCAGTGTTCTTACTACCTAGAATAGATATAAAATATATTCGTTCAGTTGAAGGCAATAGCATACTTTCTCGTTATGTAATCTGTGCGTAGATAAGCTAATATCCATATGGGTGTAGAAAAAATATTTGTTTACAACCATATATGTAATGTTGTCATTACTAACGTCATTGAAGGTTGGGAAGTGTCACATTACACACCTCTACTTTCTGCCCTCACTTCCCGCCCTCACTTCCCGCCCTCACTTCCCGCTCTCACTTCCCGCCCTCATTTCATCTATTCTAGATGAATATTTTTTTATATTTAAAAAAAAATAACACATTTTTTGACAAATTTTGTAATACCTATTTAATGGCAAACAATAAAAAACAACAATGAACTAAAATACAACAAACTACTTTTTGATATTTATTATTCGCGAATTTAATATCTGGCTTTATCTGACATTTATTTATATTGGTGATAGTTGTTTACCCCGTAATCACAGTAACAATATATTTACTTGATTATTGTGAGAAAACCGCGCGCGTGGTAATTTGTCGTTAAATGTAATATTTTAGTTATGTTCAGAACGAAACAGAGATTTATTAACTTTGATCGAAATATGATGGTTGTAAATAAAATAGTGTAATGAAGTCAATTTTCCTCAATCAGTTTATTTTCATTTTTCATTTTTAATAAATATTAAACGCGGTTGAACTGTGGGGCCTGAGTCAATTTACATGCGCGAACGCCGCTCGAGATCTCGTTGCGCGGTAGGTCTGAGCGTAGGTGGGGTTTCTGATGGGAAAGGGAATTAATTGTTTGAACGAGACCCGAGATGCTATTAAAATGATTAGTTCGATATAATTTTTGACTGCCACCAGTCGAGTCTAATAAGCCGCACTAGAAATCAAATCATTGCCGATATTTTTTTCTTTTTCTCGTATTTACAAATCCGTTAGGAAAAAACCTTGTTCCGATTTTTACGTTTTATATTGAGACCGTATTTCATTTTAAAAACCGAATTAGCTCGTAGGAATAGAAACATTTTTATTCAGTGTTTAGTTAAAAGATTTAATTTGATTTCCTTAATAAATAATAGAATTTGTTTCTTAACAAATCATACCGTTTTTTTTATAGATACTGTTGAGTTAAAAGATTTTAAATTTGACTTCAATAATAAATATTAGAATTTGTTTCTTGGCAAGAATAATACTTTTTTTATAGATAGACTTTAATTTGAATTCAATAATAAATATTAGAATTTATTTCTTGGCAAATATAATACCGTTTCTTTAAAAAGGAATAGAATTTGAATTAAATAATAAATGATAGGATTTAATTCTGTAATATTGTAAAACCGGGGATTTTAGACTTTTGATCGTTAGTCTGTATTAAGAAATTAATTTTTTTTTTTCTTTTTGGTAGGTTAAATCGGGAATTAAATTTGATTTTATTGATAAATGCTTTTGTTTAGTAAGTGCCGCGTTGTAATTAAGTTGGGAATATTTATAAACGGAGTTTTTGAGGAGACGTTTTCCCTCTTTTAATAGTTTATTTATTCCTTTACCGTATATTTGAAAAATCTTAAATAGCATCCTGTCCTTGTCTGAACGGGCTCGTGATGACGATCAGTTCGCACTCTTGGATAAGTGCTATCCGCGTTATAATTTTTTTTAGTTAATCTGTAAACCGCAAATTTAAATAATCTTAAATAGTATCCTGTCCTGTTTGAACGGGCTCGTGATGACGATCAGTTCACTCTTGGAGTAGGTACTATCTGCGTTAGTAATTTCTTCCCTCCGATAATAGTTTATTTTTCTCTTTTACCGTCAATTTAAATAACTTTAAATAGTATCCTGTCCTGTTTGAACGGGCTCGTGATGACGATCAGTTCACTCTTGGAGTAGGTACTATCTGCGTTAGTAATTTCTTCCCTCCGATAATAGTTTATTTTTCTCTTTTACCGTCAATTTAAATAACTTTAAATAGTATCCTGTCCCTGTCTGAACGGGCTCGTGATGACGATCAGTTCATTCTTGGACTAGGTGCTATCCGCGTTAGTTTTCTTTTCAGCTTTATTTTATTCATTTTTTTCGTGCAAACTGCAACTTGCAGAAATCAAAAATAGCTTCATTACCCTGTCTGAGCGGGCTCGTGATGACGATCTGAAATAATAGGCTACCCCAGGTATAAATTTATTTTTATCTTCTTTCCGTATATTTACTATAAGTAATTCTTTCGCGTCCCTGTCTCCTCGCACTCTCTTTGACCGTTTAGTAGAATACCTAAATTTTAGTTTAATTCCAGATACCACAGTTAAACAGTTAATTACCGAGTAAATAGCCAAGTTAATAGTTTTTTTTCTCTGCGACCGAAACATACATTTTATTTTAATTCAATTTTGACGTCTGACTGAGACTAGTCGCGAGTCAATACCGTCCGTTTTGTTTTTTTTATTCAGGGTTATATTGACTATCACCAAAACTGGGGTGGGCGTTGAAATATATATTTTTTTATGTTGTAAATAGTTATTTACAATATATGTGTCAATATTAACTTGCCGTATTACTGGTTAATAATTCCCCACTTTATTTCCCCCTTATATTTCAGCTAGTGATAAATTCTGTACGAGCCCAAGCAATGATTAAAGCCCGTTACTTGTGGCTTACTATTACCTGTGTCTAAGTGACCTTTGACCCCTGGAATTTTTCATCTCCATCTGTAGCTACCCGAGTACTTTCGACGCCGTTTCGAAAGTTTCTGGAGTAAACCATCATCAAAAATCTGGCGCTCGAGAACCGCCCGTAACCAGCGTCATTCGTAAGGAACCGTTCTCTCTGTGGCGAGAAAACCCCTTACAATAGTATACAAACCTCGGTAGAAAGTTTTATTCCTGTCTCGAGATCATAGCCCGGTGTGTAATATACTATTACTACCTACTTGTAGTTGGTTAAGTAAACGTTGTAACATCGTCCTAGTTTAATTAGACATGCTCAACGTTAAGACGACGTTTTCCAGTGGTTTTGAGTTCGTCGTTTATAAATGATTAATTTCTACACCAATTACAACAAAAATGTTACTAGGGAGATGAAATAGGTGATGTCAAAGATATAGATGAAGAAGACGATTGGAATTGCGGAAAATGTAGTGGAAAATTCACAGTCGGTGTTAAAAGATCCAATGTTCTTTTTGCTTGATCCTTCGAGCATATAATGCTCGAAGCATACAACACCATTTGCACCTGTCAGACTGACTTTCAAGATAATGAAGATATCTAGGTACATGTGCAACATCTGTGAAGCTTCAGAAGAAGGAAATGCATCAGTCACCCTCAATTGATTAATTTCGTGCATGTTTCCATGATTTTTTATGTTATCACGAGATTCCCTTGCCCGTATTATAATATTAAGTGTCTTATCACGACAATACTATAATTTTCCGTGTAAACAAATCATGCAATAATAAGTTTAGTGGTAGGAATACATCAATTTAGAAAAATGCCTAAAATAGTAGCTACTTATTTGAACTTGGTAAATCCGACAGAATATACTGATCACTCAGTGGCGGTTTGCCCCTAAGGGCACTTGGACACGTGCCCTAGTATAATAAACAAAACAAAATAACTTACATATTGTATATTTTCCTCAGTGTCTATTATTATTTTATCTAATATTCAGCGCAAACCGCGTTGGCACGACACTGGACGACCGGGCGTTGAGCGACGTTCCGATAATTCCGAAATTAAGTGGAAGATGGGCGGCACAGGGCACAGTAAATGTGTGCCTCTGTTGTTTTCTCTCTCATTATGATGCGAAAAACAAGGACAACGACAATATCGCTTAGCAAGAGATGAACACATGCGATGTATTATACGTCACAAGCAGGGCGCTGTCCTCTTTGTGACGTGCTGTACCCATGGCACAGATTACCTAGACCAGATACGAATGTACGCAGCGGCATCTTTACCGGCTCCCTTACAAAGGCGATGCCGGTTTCGGCTTAAGGTGCGCGTTTGTTGGACCATGATAATAATTTATTATTGTGATTACGAAAAAACGTTAGTTGGACCATTGGAATAGTTAAGAAATAAAACTACAAAGAAAAATAACTTTTTTTTTATAAAGCAGTCAAAAATATGATGAAAAAAAATCAATAATATTTATAAATTAAAAAAATTTTAATTTTCTTTTGGTTTTGTCTGACTTTTTCGAGGATTTCAAATTTCTGTTTGCATATTTAAGAGTATAAAAAATTCTGAGACTTATAAATAATTTAATGGTGTACATTTTCGCAAATTGTTGGCAAGGATGACCAAATTCTATTTTGCTCATCTCAAAAAGGTATTCCTTGGAAATTCCAGGCTTAATTGACAAACCATCAAATAGAGATATAAATATTTTTTCTAATTTGAATATATAAAAGAGAAATTTTTCGCTGGGAGATTTTAAATTGCCAAACACCTTTTCTTCAGAGTCGTATGCTTTAAAATTCGTTAACAAGTTAGAATTGTTAAGTAAATTGCATTCTTCTGAGAAATTTACGCAAATTTTGCAAGAGTGGATATGTAATTATTTTTTGATTAAATAGCCACATACATAGTTAAATGCATTTTGAGTGGTCGTTATTGCCCCAACTGATTGTTTTAAAATATATTTAATTTTCATTAAGCGGAGAACTTGTTTTCCTAAGGGAAAAACGAATCCCGGGCTTCCTTTTCAGTGTGTGCCCCACTGCCGCTAGTGCCCACGAGCCGCCACTGCTGGTCGCTGCTTTCCTTGGTCTTCTGCAACAATAATGGTTGATTCTGGTGATGACATAACTAGTTTAAAGAGGTATGGCGGATGGAAGTCATCAAGCGTTGATGAAGGATATATTGAAGATTCTCTTTACAATAAGGTTGAGGTGGCAAATAAAATTTTCAAAGTACGAAATGTTCAAAAAAATAACCCCACTACCACGCATTTTGTCCAAAATGTTTCTCATAGTTCTAATAATGTTCTTCCAATGTTCGATAACTGTACTAACTGTAAAATAATTGTAAATATAACAAGCTAAATTTAAAATGTATTCTGCAATGCATTGAGGTTTTCAAAATATAATTCTAATAAAGAACGTGTTTTCAATCATTTATGTAAGGAAATGAATATTTCCTAAAAGTTAGGAAATCTTGACTTTTTCTTTAAGAAATTTTGTTTGGAATGTCAAAATTTCCTATCGATTTGCGGAAAACACTATTTTTATTATTTATCTTTATTAATAGTATGACAACCATACTGTACCTTACACTATTTTCACTATGTCGAACGCTTTAGAGAATACGATAAATATGAAATCTAGCAAACCTGTGTCAATATATTATCTGTAATCAATTCGTACGAGATGGAAATGTATTTTTTTTTTTTATAAATATTACAAAGTATATAGATAGAATTCATTTTAGGAATATTATACTGCTGTGTTATTTTTCTTGGTTGTTATTAGAGAAATTACAATTTACAGAATAAGTCCCACATTTTGCGTTGGCTTGGAGTTGATTGATTCCGAGAATTCGTAATGAGTTGCATTGTTGAACTAGTGTAGATAAGGTTACGGCAACAAATAATTTAAGGCTAGCGTTAGATTAATTTTTCTTCTTTTTGTATTTTCGCTTTGAGGTGTTATTAAATATATTGAAAGCACTTAGAAAATGGAAAATTTCCACCGACAATAACTGGCCAATAATACTTTTACTAAAAACTTTTACTAAGTATATACAAGGTGTATTAACTTTGTCCAGCAATGTTTCTGGAAGATGAACATAAAACATAAGTATATTAAGTATTGGTTTTAATCATTTTTAAAAACCAGCTATTTTTGTTTTTTAAATGTATCAAATTAATATACATATCAATATACTTATCAATGTTTTTTAAATCATCGTTTAATGCAGATGCTGCAAATAAGTTAACAGGTAATATTGTGTTTACCGCCATATTATTTATGAATAAAATGTGCATTTTTATAAGAAGTTATATTGTAAATATATTTCAATATTTGTATGGTCCTGGCGTATTACTAAATTTTTGAAAAATTGAATAAAAAAAAGACGAGAGTTATATTTTGCTAAAATAGTTAAATAGATAATAAACGACTTCCTATAAATAACTTTATCTTATCATACTTTCATAAATTTTCCTAGACATAAACAATAGATGTGTAATAAATGTAAAATATATTCATTCTTTAGCTTGACTTTGTTCAATAAAGACGTATTAAAAGTACTTAATTTTTTAAAAAAATAATTTCATAAAGAATAATAAAACTTGAGGTACCTACCTAATTACATATTTTCTAATGTAACAACTGGTTTGAATAAATATTTTTTACATTTATTTAAATAAAACTTGATGGTGATTTCAATAGCAGTATGACGCCAAAATTACACCATTTTTCCCAGGTGCTAAATATATTCTTTGATTACGACCCAAATGACAGTAAAAAGATAGTAATCGGTAGGTATGTGGAAATGATCAATAAAAGTTGTTGTTTATGAAGTGTCGAGATAAGTATTAGGTAAGTCCAAACAAGACAACACGCAACTATCGAACACCTTTCATTTGCATAAACTATGTTTCGAGATAATGCCACTTTATACCTTATATTCATTGTATTTATTATAGTATTGTTCAATGTCTATAAAACGCCCCCTCAGTCTTAAGAACGTATTAGATTCCTTTACATTCATTATTATCTATATTCAATGTGTTATGCGAACACTATAAATTAAAAAGACATGAATAGGAATTATAGCTCATATTCTTCTACTTCCACCCAATAAAAGTAATCATTTATTTTTTTATTTAATAAGCAGACGGTTGTCTATTTTTTCGGACCTTTGAAACCAAAAAATTGATTAGACAATATTTAAGCGGAACTAGCTTTTTTGAATAGGTTATAATACCAAAAGTATGTGAATATTCTCTATCCTAAAATATATACGAGTATACCTATTTTTTTTTCAGTATTTCCAGACGGTACTTGATAGGGACATTCAGTTCGTAAATTTACCACCTTTTAGAGCCCTTTCAGACGAGGATACTGTTTGTGAGATACGCTCATAGATTTATAACCAAGACAGATAGAAATATTTACAAAATTTTTGAAGCATCAACGTTGGCATCCGCGGCAGAAAGACAATAATCTGATTAAACAATGATGCCAAGTTTACGATTCTTTTAACCATAGGTATATAACCAAGACAGATATGATTATTTACAAAATTTCTGAAGTCAACGCGGATGATCCTCGGCAGAAATGCAATATTTGGATAAAACATTGATGCCAAGTTTGTGATGTTTTTAACTGTAGTAATGTAATTACGTTTGCTTGCAATAACAGTATTAAATTATCAAAAAAAAAAAATACGTCTGACAACAGCGTAACTAGATTAGACCGTTATTGTAGTAATTGTAAGAGGGTCGTAATTTGTTTCATTCGTAAAATTCCTTCGATACAGTACTAGTCCAGGAGCCAGTGAATTTTTTTCGTACCTATTTTCCCGGTCCGTGTAAATTTAAATAATCTTTTACCAGTGAACTGTATATTTAAAATGGAACGCCAGTCTCTATTAACAAAAGTAAACCAAATTGAATTCGCGCATTACGTCACATCGATACAGGTAAGATTGCGCATAAAGTGTCTTTGCAAGCCGATTTGGCCCATTTCATATATTTGTTTTTAAATCATGATAAATTAATATTTTTGTAACTCAACAAGAAGAAAATCCAATTAACTCTTCCGTTATATATAGGATAAATTAATTGTAGTTTTATCAGTAAAGTATTAACACTAAAATTTTCCATAAAAACGACCCCATCTCAAGTAACTAATTTTCAGTAATTTAAGTTATCAATTCAAATTTTTTTTTATTTTAATAAATTAAAAAGTATTCTCTATCGTTAATAACAATTTAATAGATGAGAAATACGTTTTTTTACATTTTTAATGTCATTTACAGAAAATAGCTAGGTATGTATTTGTTTTTAAATAATTTGACAATTTATGAAAAAATGGAGTAAAAGTGGAATGACCAGTGGCTAGCAGGTCAATACAATGTATCATATATTTCTATTATAACATAACTAAAATACCTACATCTTTTAATTATAAGGGCACAAGTTAAAAACCATTTTAATATATGCTTTACAATGAAGTAATATTAACTTATTAAAGAGACGAGGTCTTAAAGTAATAGCTGGTACAGCATGTTTTTTAAACGTTTCCTAGTTCCTGCTAGAATGAAGTCACTTTCTATGAAATGTGCTCTAAATACAGCTTCAGTCTTAGGATCTCTTCATAAAGCCCTCATCCAAACTGCATACCTATTAAAAGTTAACTAAAAAAAAACATGATATATAACTATACAGTTTTCGGTTCAGAGAGCTAAAACCCAACAGTCGCATCCCGAACCAGGACGTATTGCTATCCTTTTAAGTAAAAAATAACTAGTCATCCTTACCTGAAAAATCTGATGTGTCCAACACATAACTTTTCTATCCAGTTATTACAGGCTTTTTCCGGTTATTTTGTACAACCTACTGCAGCACCTCCATAAGTGTTTAGAGGATAAAATAAATATATACATTTTCCACATACATCTACCTCGAAACATTTTCCTATAGATATTCATTAAAAATGAAAATACTGAAAAATTTATATTTAGCACTTTTCCTACAATTTTTCCATTACGGTCCATTTTAGAAAAATCATGTAAAAACAAAAATTATAGAGATCGATATCGCAAACAACTTTTATTTCAACAATTTTCATAAAAA